>OZ010795.1:47613581-47943123 GCA_963932465.1 Maratus speciosus | reverse complement strand
TTTGCCGAAATATCCTTCCAAAATATGCTGTCAAAGTTGAAGTTTTTAAACGAAGTTCGGTACACGATAGCACGGGGAAAAGAGAAAAACTTGTCGTTATTGTGACAAAAATCGCATTTTTCTTGATAAGCAATTTATTTATGTAAAATATGGAAAACGCTATTTGATTCCAAATCACCACAATTGTCAGGCCTGTCTATTTTATAACTTTGTAGCAGTGTCGTACTGGCTTAACTGAGAGGGCGATGGCAAAATGGATAAAAAGGGCGCCGATTGCCTTACAAAAGGGCGCAAATGCTTATATATATATACATACACATACACACGCACATACTATATAAATTATGCATAAAAAAATCACTTTAAAAATATATACGAGTATATTGCTATAGCGAAAACTTTATTCCTAAAATAATTATGACACCCAAATTAGTATTTTACACTATAGAAATGTAATATGCACAAAAATAGTTACCCGCAAGACATTGCACTTAAAAAAAATCTGATGTTAGACAGTGTTGCCAATTTAGAGGTATTTTTTTCTACCAAGAAAGCTATCTCTATTTTCGAATTTCGCTCACCTTATCTAATGAGTTAATTCAAACTTTACCCCGAATATCCGAATAACAATCTCCATACAATTATCTCCAAATGGAAAATAAAATATTAAAATAAAACAAACAAAAACAATTTTGTTGGGTCAAAACTCAAAAGTGCAAAACATTATTTAATACAATTCAATAATATTTTATATAATACAATCTCTAGAATACAAATACTAATTATGGTGTATAAAATTTCAGGAAAGTTATTTTTGTTCAGGGCAAGAATGACGTATATTTTACGTGAATTATTTTTAAAATATGTTTTATTTCTTTATTTTTTCAACATTCAAAAGATATCATAGAGAAGAGCCCCCCCCCCTTTTCCGCAAAGTATATTTACAAAGAGAATTTTAACAGATTTATTTTCTTCTGATGGACTGGTAGCTTCCATTATTATGAAACAGCCGTTATAAATGAAGTGTTAGGTGAAGATGAAAGAGCAGTCGTAAAAAGTTAGAACTCTGATTTTCTGATCAGAATGAGAAGAAAAAAAAGGGGTTTTTTTTTTTATTATGGCCATTTTTTTTTCCATTCTGATCAGAAACAAAATTTTGGCCATTATTTTTTTCATCCTGACCAGAAAAAAAATTATGGCCATTTTTTTTTTCCTTTTCTGACCAGAAAATCAGAGTTCTAACTTTTTACGACAGCTCTCATCTTCACCTAACACTTCATTTGTAACGGTTGTTTCATATAATTGATGACACCAGTTCATCAGAAGAAAATGATCCATTCTAAAGGTATAAGTTCGATTTAAAAAAACTATTTAATACTTTGAGCAGAAAGAAGAGGCTACATCTGCAATTTTTATGACACTAATAGAATCCCATCGCTGCCAATGTGTACGGTTTAGTTACCTCTAAAATTTAGCACAAATTTTTGCCATATTTAATCGTTGACAATTGTTAGACTTTTTAAACTGAAATTCCGGAAGTGACAGCCAATTGTTCCCTTGCGACGACATTTCTGTGGCTTCAACTCGTAAAACGTAGCTAAAAGTGCTATCTTTGACAACATTTTCTGAATGAATCTTTGCCTTTATAAGAAAATGGGAAACTCTTTAATTCCTGGTATTTGAACAAAATCGGCAAATTTTATATTTTTACGAATATTAATGCAAATTTTTTGTATTTACGAATGAAAATGACCTCGCGAAAGTATCATAAAAGTAGTTAGTTTGGATTTGGGAATAGCTTTCAATATAAATAAACAGTCAAGTGCGAGTATTACTCGCGCACAGAGGGTTCCGTAGAATAAACATATGAATTTGTAATTGTTGTTAAAAGAAAACTTTGTAAAAAAGTATACAACGTAGTGTTGGGTATAACTGTATATACTAGTACCATGGAACTTCAAAGAGATATGGAACCTAAATAATATCGAATATAACTATTTTGTGCAACTCATTTTTTAATATTATCCTAATCTGATTATGATGAGCTTAATTTGGCACTGACTATAAAAGCAGCGCATACTTAAACTTCATTTGGCATTTCATAAAACTGAATTCAGCGTAGTAATAACTTTTCTTTCTACAATGTAGCTAAAACAAAACCTTTGTTCAAAGTTTAAATTTAGCATTGTGCATTTAGAGCGCTTCAAAAGGAGGTCGCAAAGTTTCAAGGACGCCTTGGTCCGTGCCGCGTTTTTCCAGATATGTTTTTAATTAACTTTTAAAGTCACTTGAGACGTATTGAGAGATGCACTCAATGCAAACTAGTCGCGAATCCCATAGTACTTATGTGATTAATTCTAATTAAGTGGCCTCAGGACTCTTCAAAATATTTGAAAATTAAATTTTATTAGATGTTAAACTCCTATCTTTACTGAACATTATTATATATTTGTTTCCTTGAAATTACCATTAGAACAGAAGTTATGGCTTTTAGAATTATACCCGCTCACTAGCTGAAGCGGCGTTTCCAAAACTTTGAAGTAATTTTTCTGCAAAACAAGCTTTTGGGCATAACCCCTTAATTAGGCCCTATACATTTTTACTAAATATATTTATGAATGTTTAATGATCTGAAAATAAGTGGGTCAATAGTCTTCATTACTTACCGAATTTGAAATTTCCACGTTCCATAGTTTACGAGTAATCCTTATGCTATATCATCTTTAGATTCTTCTATGTTTCGACATACGCCAGACAGGATGATTTTAACAATACCGTGCAAAACGCAGATGCGAGAAAAATCGACAAACAAAATCTTCATTTGACGCCCGGGGTACATGCCCCCTCTGCCCCCCTTAATTTCGGCCCTGCTTTCAAATGAGCAAACTTACAAAGGCTGTGCCCAATAATGGAGTTGTTTCTGTTTTTCATAGATCTTGTTCTTTTTTACTGCGATTCATGTGTGTACGCAGGGTAGGGGGGGGGGGGGGGGGGCAGAAAATCTTTGGAAAAGTAATACGTTGAATGTATTATTTTGAAAAGTAGTATTACTTGAATTTTATTGCATGATAGTTTTGTTTGAAAGGTTTTCATTAAATTTCATTATAACTGCTGACTGCTTTACTTGGCTGAAAATACCAGCTATTTTTTATTGCCCACCAGAAACTTTTCAATCGAACTGTCTTTTATATTTTTTGAGAAAAGCAAAAGATCTTTTAGAAAAGGCTGTCAAATGTGGCGTTTTGAACCGAATTTCCGTACGCGACAGTGGAGGAAGAGAAAGAAAACTGTTGTCACGAGACAACAATCAATTTTAACTCAAGATGTAATTAATTTAAAGAAAAGAATCTATTGTATTACAAATCACTTCAATAACCAAGCCTGCAAGTCTCATTCTTTTATGTAGAGTTTGGCCGAATATTAGGTTTCATTTTCGTTTTCAGCCCAAAACCGTAGTTTCGGCGAAAATACTGCCGTATATTCGGTATTACTATAACTGCCCCTCCCTAACCTCCCCCAAACGGCACTCCCATCCAAAGAGCCGTACATACTATATATTCACATACAAGGGGATAAATCTAGAAGGTATTACAAATATTGATTAAATTCGTTATTTTTAAAGCTGAAAAAATCTGACCAAGGGCGCCATGATTACAAAAGCATGATATTAGTTTTCTGAAAGTTATTTTTACAGGGCGCTGAAAAAATCTCACCAAGAGCGCATTGATTACGAAAACACGACATTAGTTTTTTGAAAGTTATTCTTACAGAGGCGCTGAAAATAAATCTGACCAAGGGCGCCATGATTACAAAATTACGATATTAGTTTTTTGAAAGTTATTTTTATAGAGGCGCTGAAAAAAATCCCTCCAAGGGCGCCGTGATTACAAAAACACGATATTAGTTTTTTGAAATTTATTTTTACAGAGGCGCTGAAAAAATCTGATCAAGGGCGCCATTATTAAGAAAACACGATACTGGTTTTTTTAAATTTATTTTTACAGAGGCGCTAAAAAAATCTGTCCAAGGGCGCCATGATTAGAGAAACACGATGATAGTTTTTTGAAAGGGATTTTTACAGATGTGCTGAAAAAAAAAATCTGACTAAGGGCGCCGTGATTAAAAAATACGATATTAAGTTTTTGAAATTTATTTTTACAGAGGCTCTGAAAAAATTCTCTCCAAGGGCGCCATGATTAGAAAAACACGATAATAGTTTTTTGAAAAGCATTTTTACAGAGGCACTGAAAAAATCTGACCAAGGGCGCCATGATTACAAAAACACGATATTAGTTTTTTGAAATTTATTTTTACAGAGGCGTTGAAAAAATTTGACCAAGGGCGCCATTATTACGAAAACACAATATTAGTTTTTTTTTAACTTATTTTTACAGAGGCGCTAAAAAAATTGTCCAAGGGCGCCATGATTAGAGAAACACGATGATAGATTTTTGAAAGGGATTTTTACAGAGGCGCTGAAAAAAATCTGACCAAGGGCGCCATGATTACAAAAGCATGATATTAGTTTTCTGAAAGTTATTTTTACAGGGCGCTGAAAAAATCTCACCAAGAGCGCATTGATTACGAAACCACGACATTAGTTTTTTGAAAGTTATTCTTACAGAGGCGCTGAAAATAAATCTGACCAAGGGCGCCATGATTACAAAATTACGATATTAGTTTTTTTAAAGTTATTTTTATAGAGGCGCTGAAAATAATCCCTCCAAGGCCGCCGTGATTACAAAAACACGATATTAGTTTTTTGAAATTTATTTTTACAGAGTCGCTGAAAAAATCTGATCAAGGACGCCATTATTAAGAAAACACGATGCTGTTTTTTTTTTAAACTTATTTTTACAGAGGCGCTAAAAAAATCTGTCCAAGGGCGCCATGATTACAGAAACACGATGATAGTTTTTTGAAAGGGATTTTTACAGATGCGCTGAAAAAAAAAATCTGACTAAGGGCGCCCTGATTAAAAAATACGATATTAAGTTTTTGAAATTTATTTTTACAGAGGCGCTGAAAAAATTCTCTCCAAGGGCGCCATGATTAGAAAAACACGATAATAGTTTTTTGAAAAGCATTTTTACAGAGGCACTGAAAAAATCTGACCAAGGGCGCCATGATTACAAAAACACTATATTAGTTTTTTGAAATTTATTTTTAGAGAGGCGTTGAAAAAATTTGACCAAGGGCGCCATTATTGCAAAAACACAATATTAGTTTATTTTTAACTCATTTTTACAGAGGCGCTAAAAAATATTGTCCAAGGGCGCCATGATTAGAGAAACACGATGATAGATTTTTGAAAGGGATTTTTACAGAGGCGCTGAAAAAAATCTGACTAAGGGCGCCGTGATTAAAAAACACGATATTAAGTTTTTGAAAATTATTTTTACAGAGGAAAAAATCTGACCAAGAGCTCCATGATTACAAAAGCACGATATTAGTTTTTGAAAGTTATTTTTAAAAAGCATTACTTTTTAATTTTTCAAATGAAAATCTTTGAAAATTTTATGCCTTTCAAAATGCGTGCTTAAAAAAAAAAAAAAGAAAAGAAAAGAAAAAAAAAAGAAAAAAGTGACGATGGGCGCACCGGGCATTTGCCTCGTTGCCCGGTGGGCCAGTACGACCCTGCTTTGTAGTTAAAAATTCTGCCGCTGAGCCACGCAAATTATAGTTCGTGTGTAAAGGAAAAATGCGATTTTCTCCAAAACTATGTGACCGAGGATAATCGCTATAATTTTCCAGCAAAGTTTGAATAAACTACTATTTCCCCTAGTTTTTTTTTTTCATCATTTTAGTATTAATAGATTCGGAAATAGGCTGGAGGGGGGGGGGGGGGGCATATTTTTTAATCACATTTTCGGCAGTATCTAAAATTAGAACAAATATATTTTTGATTTCGTTGTTACGAAGTCTTTCCAACAATACCCAAACGATACCCATACACACACGCATAGAAGAAAAAAAACAAGTAACTAAATTAGCCCCCCTTTTTTTCGAAAAATATTTGGGAATAGCTTTTAATCTATAAATTTGTTAACACGATCAACTTATAATAACTCTGTTTTTACTTTTTAAGTAAGGTATCCTAAAAAAAAATCAATGAAAAAGAGATCTAAGAATTTAAAATGTTGTGATTGGGAAGGATTTCGGATATTTTGTCCTCGTTAGCAGTAAATTTCACTTACCCCCCCCCCCCCCCGCGCTCGCGCACACACACACACACACGAAAAAAAATCCTTTTCCCGTTTTGTTTTCAGCACAGAAAATGTTAACCTTTAAAACTTGATATATATGAAAAATAACACCTCAAAACCTTCCACTCCCAGTAAAAAAAAAGGTAAATTTTTAGACATGGTACGAGATTAAGCAAAAATATTTCTATATTTTACAGTTTGGCTTAGAGGTGTGCACGGGCCCAGCCCGTGGGCAGGGCTAGGGCCAATTTTTCACAACGCTGGGGTCGGACCGGGTCTTACTTTTTTTAAGGCTTTTGGCCAGGCCTTAAATTTTCAGTACCGATCAGGGACTGGCTTCATTCTTCCAAGGTTTTCAATGGCCGACATTTTAAGTGCCGGCCTTGACCCACCCCGTAAGAAAATTATTGTCACGGCCTGGTTTGATCCGTACAAAAATCAGTAAAATTTGTCCCGGCCCAAAACTTTTTGCAAAAAATGTATAAATTTTTAAGTTGCCATTATTGTACAATTAAAATTTAAAATTTATTCTTTTTAAAGAAAAGCAAATTCTAGGCAATAAAATTAAAATACAATAAAACTTGTGAAAAAGAACCCGTATATGACGGAATCCTGTCTTAAACTAAAAAATGTGTTGATACATGAAAAATGAATATAATAATATGTGAGGAAAAGTATATAATACATTTAAAACTGCTAAGAAGGAAACTTGTCTATAACGTATATATTTTATTTTCTAAGCAATTTTGTCTTAGGCGATTTTGCTGTATAGTATTTATCAGATTCTTAAGCCTCCAATACATAGAATATGGATTAACGGTATTCATGTTAACTGAATCATTTACATACAGATAGAGATTCATTAAAAAAAATATCGCAGCACACGATGTTTCTTTAAAATGAAGATTATAAAAATCAAAAGAAAAAAAGATAAAATAAGTATTTTTAGTCAAAACTCCTCGTACGAAGCAATTTTTAATCCTATCGGCGTAAAAATCCATGTTTTCTAGTTTTTAGTACCTAGATTTTAACATTTTTGGCGTGCCAGTCGGGCAAAGATGGGATCGGCCCGAAATTTTAAGTTTTCTACAGGGCCGGACCAGTATTTCTTTTTGTACGGGTTGAACTTTTAGATTTTATACCGGGGCGGGTAGTTGATTATTTTTCTACGGTCTGGGCCAAAATTTTTTTCTATGAGCAAGCCGAACTTTTTTTCTGTGGACGGGACTGGACAGGGCCTGGAAATTCCAACCCGTAGAGACATCTAGTTTGGTTGTTTCCAGTTACCATCCAACAAAGTTTACTATAAAAGACTTCTATATAAAATCAAAACCAAAATACACTGCTCAAAAAAATTAGTAAACAAAAAAGTTAAGAGAGCAGTGCAAGACAGCCATTTATGGGCATAAAATGGATAGTACACGTGTATCAATGCGCAATACAGAAAAAAAGACTCAAAAAATTGTAAGGGAGCTCTTATTCTTTGAAAAGATGAAAAGAACATGAAAAGATGGTTTAGGGCAACAATTTGGTTTCATGTGAATGATTAAAAAAAAAGTATTGTTTAGAAATGATGCAAGAATTTTAATATGGAGTGTGGTCTCCTCGAACAGCTAAGACTGCTGCACACCTGTTTTCCATGGATACGATGAGGTTATCGATAAGGCTTTGGGGAATACTGTTCCGCTGCTCAAGAATTGCAATCTCCAAGTCCCGGACAGTAAAAGGAGGCCTCGGTCTCGCAGCAATGCGTCGTCTGAGTATGTCACAAACATGCTCGATCGAAATTAGGTCAGGAGAGCATGCTGGTCATTCCATACGCTGTATTGTTTCAGCTTCAAGCATGTTTTCCACAAGACGAACTCTATGAAGTCTGGCATTATCATACATGGGAAAAAAGAAATCACTAATTGCTGCAACATAAAATACGACATGAGGTCCCAGTATCTCGTCTGTATAACTTCGGACCGTCAAAGTGCCATTCCGAATCATATGCAGGCCCGTACTCCCACCCATGCTGATTCCAGCCAATAGCATCAACCCACCTCATCTGTAATGTGACCTTTCACGAACGAATGTGGGATTATTTTGAGTGCCTCTTTCTCTCCATGCCAAAACACATCAGATGTCACATCCAGACTGAATCGGGATTCGTCTGTAAACAGAATTTGACTCCAACAACTTTGCCACGAAACTCGATGTTCAGTAACCCACTTTCTTTGGGCCGCACAGTGGCTTGAGGTCAACGGAATACAGACCATTGGTTTGCGTGCATAGAGACCACCCTGATGAAGCCTATTTCGGTCTGTTTGGCTGGACACCCTTCGTCCTGTGGTCAAGAACAACTGTGTTTGCAGCTGAGTAGCATTGCCCGTTCCGTCTCGATGAGCTGTTAACAGGATATATCGGTCATCAGTTACTGTGTTAGCACATTTTCGACCTTGCACTTGTCGATGACTACCATTTCATGTGTCTTGGAATCGATTTCACAGCCTTTCATGGACACTTCTTGCGACTCCAACAGCATCCACTACACTTCGTTGTGTTTCCCCAAAATTCAACTGCTCTGATAAACACGCCAAGCCATGGGTTGCGGTAAATCATGTTGTTGTGACATTTCCAAGCCACCTTTTCTCAAAACACAACCTGAGCAACTTAATTTTACAACTGAGGCAGTGAAACAGACGTTTCTGCAAAATCCCGATTTCTGCACTTATCTCCTTTTTCTAGTTTTTGACGTTAAAACCATGTGCTCCCCGAATTGTTTTGAGCAGTGTAATTCAAGCTTACGCTCAAATATTTTCTCCTGCGTGATAAATTTGATACGAAAAGTAGAATTGCGTCAACTTTACAACCAACCAATCTTACTTCCGCAAGTGAGTCGAGAGTCGAGTCAGTATGTCGACTCATCAGTCAAGTGAGTCGACTCCCCAAAATGAGTGGAAATGCCCATCCCCACTTTGAAGTTGATTTGATACCTCCTGAGATTGCATAGAAATCCAGCTTTAGCCTATCCTAATTTGAGATGATCAGCTGTAAAAAGCTGATTTTCAGGAATTAAATGAACTTAGCATTAAGGAATTGGTTGATAATTTTTAGCTATTTTATTTAAATCTTTTACTAAATACATTTTACGGTGTGAGATTTAAATTAAAATGTTTGCGTAAATATTTATACACACTACATCTGTACATTACAATATATTTTGTTGGAGTGTCAAATTTCTGCTAATAATTATGTTTAATGTGAAGGAATATTCTGCTATAATGTGGAATGATTTCCATATTTCACGTAATATTCCATATGAAATTTTAAAGCGCATATCCCGTACTGCAAATAATGTCAGTGTACAAAATCTTACATGACATTTGGAAATTTGTTATTTTCTATAACGTAATACCTAATATAAAATAAGCATAAAAGTAAAAATGGTTTTTGTAAAAAAATAATAGTAATACATGAACTATTTTATAAGCATTTAATGTTTATCTTTAAAATTACGCTCGATTCATGACCGCAATTCATATTGTTCCAAAACAATTACATTATAATATGTTAGTTTAGCGTGGCCGAATTATGTAAAAATTCAACACTTAAATTTACCCTTGGTTAGAAGTACGAATTGTAATGATTTTTGCTATGTCTCTATTTTCTAAAATATAGGAACAACAATAACAAAATAATAATAATAATAAACTGTCTATTCAGGATTTCCGAATTGTTTTCTCAACGTATAATCATAATTTAATTAATATTACACTATTAATTCATAAAAGCGTATTTAAAAAAAAATATATATATATATATTATTGATGTTTTATTTATATTTTAATTTCTGCTGTTTAGTGTTTAAAATATTTTTTTTTTTTGCTGCAGTTTCACAGCCAGTTGACATTAATTTGAAGGGCGTGGTTTGACGTATATTTAATTCCATCATTGTTGTAACTCGCATACAGTTGTAATCATTAAGGCTGCTAGTCAGGCAATTTCAATATTCCCCTCGCTGATTCTAAATCTATGGGCGTATGATGAATTCGTATATTTAAAATATCTCCTCAGGAAATCAATATTTTTAACTTATTATTTCTGTCTACACTTCTTAACCTCCTTGCTACCTGCATCCACATATGTGGACCTCTAATCTTTTTGTCATAAAAACGAAACTGTGTGATTTCTTTGTATTATGACTTCACTTTTTAATAGCTGAATGTTTTTTTGCTTTAAAAGTAAACCAATAAATGACATCTATCCTGATTTCCTCATAAAATAAATGCTATTTTCATCCGAGTTTGCAAAATACCTTCAAGACAGTGGTGCCAAGAAAGTGAGAAATTTTCATATCCTTTACAATAAAAATTTTGAGGATTTGTATATAATTCACTTGTTTAAAGCCTTTAATTTTCTGATTGTGTGAATTTAAGTTAATGACAATTAAATTGGTATTTTAAGAGATTTGTAATTTCAGATCTATGTTTGTGAACCTAAATTACTTGTAACCTAAATGATCAATTTCAGAAATTTTCTTTTTCCTGTCATCAATGATGTCATTTAAATTGGGAAAACCAATGAATGAATATTTGTAGCATTATTTTAGTTTCGGTAGCGAATAGGTTAAAGGAAGCCTCTTTCTTCCTTAGTTGAGAAAATATTTTTGAAATATATACATAATTTTACTGTTAAAATCTTACTCACGGTTCGTCAGCTTTTAATGCATAAAATATTCAATTAAGCCTATAGTTTTGAAATAATTTGAAAATCAAGAAAAAAAATACACCTCTTATAAGAAGAATACACAGAAAAAAGGAGTTAAAAATATTAATTTCTCGAGGAGATATTTTAAATATACGAATGCATTCTACGCCCATAGACTTAAGGGGGCTGGTCACTCAGCTTCCGATTTCCCCTCACTAATGTAAATGGACTTTACCCATGTGACGTCAGCCGCGGGTAAACAGAAGAAAAACACCAATAGGCGTGAAGAACATTTTAAGACTGCTCCCCCTTCGTCCAATAAACAGTCTTTTTCGGATGGTTTTTTTCCCGCAGAGGCGTGGCAGTTGCCATTCGTGGGTAAATTCCATTCTATGGGCATTGGATGCATTCGTCTATTTAAAATATCTCCTCGGGAAATTAATATTTTTAACTTCTATTTTTTGTGTACGCTTCCTAAACGATGTCTCTTTTTTTCTTAGTTCTCGAAGTATTTCTAAAGTATAGCCTTAATTTTATATGAAGTGTTAAAATCTTATACTCACAGTTCGCCCGCTTTTAACACATAAAATATTAAATTAATTATAGATTTTAGAAATATTTTGAAAACTAAGAAAAAAGAAGACATCCTTTAAGAAGAGTACACAGTAAAAAGATGTTAAAAATATGAATTTCCCGAGAAGATATTTTAAATATACGAATGCATCAAAAGTCCATAGACTTAACATTAAGGAGGAGAATTCCGAAGCTGAGTGACCAGCCCCCTTAACATTACGGAGAGGAATTCGGAAATTGACTAACTTGACTAGCAG
Organism: Maratus speciosus; assembly: GCA_963932465.1. NCBI lineage: Eukaryota > Metazoa > Arthropoda > Arachnida > Araneae > Salticidae > Maratus > Maratus speciosus. Next base: position 47,931,395 of record OZ010795.1, on the reverse strand, counting down.
GCGTAAGAGTATTTGGCGATTTTTCACCTGTCCCCTATCAATGCAAAAATGCCTTCGTTTATAATTTAATGTTAAACACATTAAAATATTGCAGTGTTCTTGAAATCTAACCTGTGTACATAATTTTTATAGTCCTAGTCAATCAGGAAGTGAGAGAAAAATCGTTACAAAATTTCCCTTTTACGTGCATGAACCAAAATGAATAAATGAGTGTAAAAAGAAAATAATAAAAGTGAATTTCAAACAAAGAAAGTTATACAATCCCTTCACTCTCTGTATCTCTTATTTCTTAAAACGTAAAGATGCCATTATTTTAGGACACCATTTAATTCATTTAACCCTTTCATGGGCAAGGTTCGCAAAATACTGAAATGAGTGAATGACACCTGAATTGACAAACAAATTTATTTTAGAATAAGCAGAAACTGCTGTTCAAGTATTTATTAATTAAAAAGAAATTTTCCTTACACTATTCTGATGCCAATGTGGTATTTAGTAATTAAAATTAAATGGTCCAAATATGGACCACCGCCCTTGAAAGGGTTAATTACTGTGCCATTAATACAGATTCAAACTTTAACCCTTTATCTACTGCATTATGATCTACTGCAATTTTTTTCATGTAATATTTTTTTTCAGTTTCTATAAAGAAAATGAAAGGATAGACATAAAAAAAAAATACTCACCCGTGAGAAATTTAATTATTTAGAGGTAATTAAATAAAGCAGGGTTCGTACGGGTCCTTCAGTTTTCCAAACTAAGAAATTCTGCGGTACCAGTATTTTCTTATAGAAAATTTCTTCTTAAATGAGGCGAAATTTCGCGCGTTTAAACTAGATTTATTTTTCTATTAAAAAATACTGATATTTCGCCTTGAAAATAACGGTACCCGTACGAACCCTGTAAAGTGGTTCTTTAAAGTACCGTCAATACACTTTGACTAAAATGTCGTAACAGAAAATCCGCAAGTAATTTCAACTGGCACCAGAATATATTTTCGATTTAATAATATGTGAAATATAGGTTTTTTTCTTATTTACAAATAATTATTCTGGAAAATTCCGATGCCAATCATTTATTTCAACACTTTAGAATTGAAAATGCTTTTCCCCTGAGAGGGTTAATAAAAAACTATTTTTTTTTTTTTAGGTTTCGATCTTGTTAGCAGGCCTTTAGTTATGCGACGTCTATATTTCAGGGACAACATGTTGTCTCGCATCTCCACATATACAATATATCAATTTAGATATGCCATTTCTAGCATAGAAAAAATGAACCGGTGCCACAACTTTTTCAATTTCCTATAGAAAATAACGATGAAACAGAAAAGAAATGCCAGGGAAATCATTACTACCTTACATTTTAGCAATTACATTTTAAAGCAGGTGAAAACGATGGATAACTGCACAGATGAAAAGTAAACAAGAAGTTTTTCTCCAACACCCAGTGTACTGACGGTACTTATAAGTACCACCGAGTAATTCAACTGTTAAATCATATACATACACCGTTCGCCTAAAATAGCTAGTCAAACTGTATTCTAAGATCATAATGAACACATAAAAAAAATCCAATACTTATCTTATATCCTTTACTGTGTTTGCAGCAATAAAAAGGCGAGCGCGACAATCTGTACAAAATGTCGGCGCAAAACCCATCGCCTGTGTCAAAGATAGCCTCCTTCCTCGCTAAAATAACAAACCTAGGACTACTGCTGCCATGTATCCGGATAAAGTGGAGTTAAAAGAGTGTTTTTGCAAAGTACCATTAGAATATTAGTAATATTCACTATGGGATGAAAGTTTAAAGTAAGTGGTACGTATACGTACCGCCAGTAGATAAAGGGTTAACAGGAGGAAAAGTCGCTTCTTAAACTTTCATTTTATGCGAAAGTACATGTTATTGGAATGCAACGCTCACGTTTTCATGCACTGGTGTGAACTACGGTGAAATTTGGGTAAGTCTGTTGCACAGTATGCTCACTATTTTTGTTGTTGTTAAATCTGAATCAATCTTCATTAAGTTTATTTATTTTTGCATATATATATATATCATCATCATCATCAACCGTTTTCAATCCACTGCTGGATGTAGGTCTCCCCCAGATTTTTCCAATGTTTCCTGTCTAGTGCTTTAGTCATCCAATTGACACCGGCTACTTTTCTGATTTCATCACTCCATCTTACTTGAGGTCGTCTTCTTGGCCATTTTACATCTCTGGGATACCACCGTAGGGTGTTTGTGCTCCATCTATTGTCTTGTCTTCTTGCAATGTGCCCAGCCCATTTCCATTTTAGCCGTTTAATTCTTTCAATGATGTCAAAAACTTTCGTCTGGTTTCTTATCCAGGTTATTCTTTTTCTGTCTCTTCTAGTTATACCTAGCATACATCTTTCCATACTTCTCTGTGTTGTTTGTAATCTTTGTACCATCTGTTTTGTTAGCGTCCATGTTTCTGCTCCATAAGTTAGCACAGGCAAAACACATTGGTTAAATACCTTTCTTTTCAAACAAAGAGGCATGCTACTCTTCAGAATAATATTGTTCTTCCCAAAAGCACTCCATCCATTTCTTATTCTTCTATTGATTTCATTCATTACTATTATCCGATGATATTTCCTGCCCAAGGTGCACATAACTTTTCACTTCTTTAATTTCAGTGTTGTTGTAGACAATTTTCTTTTTTGATGCAAATGAATTGAACATCACCTTAGTCTTTTCCATGTTTATTTTTAATCCCACATTAATGCTAGCTTCTGCCAAATCTTTTAGCATATTTTCCAATTCTTCAGGATTGTTACTGAAAATTAAAATGTCGTCAGCGAATCGGAGATGACTTAAATATTCCCCATTTATTCTAATCCCTTTGTTTTCCCAATCCATCTTCTTGAATATATATATATATATATATATATTTGGGTTTATTTTCTTTTGAGAATTAGATTGATGGAAATATTTTGGCTGTATAAAATGAAATTTCAGTGAAATGAGAAAAATATGTTTCTGCAGTTTTCATTTATCTTTATATTATTTCAGCTGTTATGATTTGAAGAAGATTTTTAGTTCTCTGTAATTAATGTGAATTCTTTAAACATATTTTTATTTTATTAACTACATTTGATTATTTTTTGTGCACTTTCTTATCCACTTAATACTCCATAATTTTAAAATACGTATATTAAAGTTTATGTATTCAAAGCATCGTCAAAAATAGCGATTATTTAATAATAATAATTTGTTTTTTATACTCAACTTTTCAAACTGAGTAATTCATTTATTTTTTTTAATTAAGCGATTTTTTTTTTCGCGTATTCTAACACTTTGATGCTGTATAAATAATATTCATTCATTCTGTTCATTTAATATTACGATTCAGCAACAGATGATTTTGTATGTGCAATCTTAATTTATTAAATTTTTGGCGTTCAAGCTGCAACAAGTTATTATTATTATTAAATTTGTTGAATACATTCTATTTCTATAAAAATTAAAACTAACTATTTTTTATTAAATCAGTCTATTTAAATATGTGACATTTTAACTGTGCATAATAATACACATGGGAGATTTTGAAGTGCATAGTATTTATATTTGAAAAAAAAAAATAAATTTAGAAAAGAATAAGAGAAAAATGTAAATAATGTTACAATGTTACTTGTTTTAAGTAAAAATTGAATTATACAGGGATGCGAGCACTTCGACCCAAATGACCGATCTGTACCACTAAATTTTAATAGTATTTCTCGCCGTATCTTATGGCAGAATTTCTAAGATTTAATAAAGCAAAGAATACTATTAAAATTTAGTGGTGAAAATCAACAATTTGGGTCGGAGCGCTCTCATCCTTGATTATTGAACATTAAATATGATATAATGCAAGATGCAAATAATTATGAAAAACAATTGTTGTTCTGTATAAATGGAAATATATTTGAAAAATTCTGTAAAATCTAAAAATAAACAAATATGCAATATGTAAATCATATAAAAATATTTTAAAATAAAGTTACAGAAACATATTTTTCTCACTTTCTCGGGGAATTATATAAACTGTAAACTTTGTTCGTATTTTTCTTTTAAAAAAAGATTAATCTTTACGGAATTAAATTGTACAGAAATATTTAACTTATTTGAGATTTTAATGTATTTAATAAAACTTAAACAACTGAGTATGATTTATACCAGACTTATCAGCATTTTAAGAGACACATACACCCAAAATAGAATTTAATAAATTCAGAAACCCTTATTTCGTGGGTAATAGGGGATAAACAGGGTATAGAATACATTTTTAAATGTAATTTATGGAATTTTCGTTTATTTCGCGGCAGTATGATAGTAACGGCAGTCAAAAATTTTTAATCCTGTCATTAAACAAACTCATAGAGTAATGAAATATTTTAATTTTTTTAATGAAAACTACTCAGATTATGTATTTAGATCAAAGTTTATTTATATTTATTTTTAATTTAAGAAAACGAATGTTTTTTTCTAAAAACTATCTGTTAAAAATATTACTTTCATATAATAAATATTGAATTAAAATAAATTGCGTATTACATTAAATTCCATATTAAGAAAAATATATTCACTGTTTCAGAAATTAATCTCTTTTAAAATATTCGTATTCGTCACGCCATTTATTAAAAAAATGTAACAAATAAAAGGAAAATAACTAAGTTGGTTGTGTTTATGACGGCCAATTATCAACATGAGGGATATAGGCTCTAAAGGGGGGAGTGTCCTCCGTGGGGGTCTTTCTAAGGGAACCTAACCCGTATTTACACGTGGAAATCCACGGTTCGAAGAAAACCACGAAAACTCCGAACGGTTAGGCCGACGGGCGCGATTGGGTTCGAACGCAGCACCTCCCGTCTACCAGCTTCGTGAGCATAACCTCTCGGCCACTGGTGAGGCGAAAATAACTAAGATTAAAAAATTTTAAAAGACGTAGTCTGAATAGTTTTCTTAAAAGTATAAATGTTTCATCACCCTATGATTTTGTTTAATGACAGGATTGAAGTTTTTTAATTGTCGTTACTGTCATACTGCCGAGAGGTAAACAGAAACTTCAACGGTTACATGTAGACTGGGAAGCAGCTGCACAAATCATCACCTAATCGAGTTGACGGCTCAAATTCTAGAGTTAGGTAAAGCTCGATTAGCATATTAAAATGCAGCTGGCCTACCAAGTCATATCTTGGTGGAAACCACCTGCAGACCCGATTTTAGTGGTTGATCAGTAGATTTATCTTGTGTTTTCTTGCATTCAAAGGATGAAAACATGAAGGACTGGGAGCAGGAAAACACAATTTTAGAACTACCAGTCAACCACTGAAATCTGGTTTGAAGTTTTTTTCCGCGTAGTGTTGCAAAGACTAGAAGAAAACCTGTTCAAGCCGGGTTTTTTAGCAATAAACCAGGTCTTTTGGGAATAAAGCGGGTCTATTGGAAATAAACCAGCTTTTTGCAACTCTATTTTCACTTAATTATGACTTGGAAGACTATTTTCGTTTTAATATGCTAATCGTGTTTTCACTAATACTGGAATTTCAGCCGTCAATTTGGAGAAGCGATTGTCTAACGCCTCCCTGTCTAATTACAGGCCATGAAAGCAGAAAAGTAGAAACAAAAGTTAATTTCGAAACGCCCCGCCCACAACCGAGCTATTTCGTTCTCATCACGACCATTGCAACTCCAATGCCGCAACTTTGTGAAAGTTTCTAACACTCAAGTGTGTAGAGTGGTGTCCACTGTAGAAGTCTGCACGGGCCAAAATTTCCAAGCCCAGGCCCGGCCAGACTCATAGAAAAACATTCGGCCCGGCCCGGTAAAAACTGAAAATCTCGGCTCGAGCCCGGCCCGAGTGAATTTCTATAAAACATTGATTTTTACGTCGATTTGGTTAAAAATTTGTCTCGTAGGAGGAGTTCTGATCAAAAATATTTATCTTAACCTTTTTCTCATGTTTAAAATCTTCTTTTTTTAGAAGTGCCGCAGGCTGCGATATTATATTTTTTATGAATCTATATTTCTTGTATGTAAATGTTTCAGTTATCATATTTTTAATCCATATTCCATGTATTGAAGTGTTAAAAATCTGAAAAATGCTATACAGTAAAATCTTCTAAGACGAAATTGCACAGAAAAGAAAAAGCAATGCGTTATAGACAAGTTTCCTTCTTAGCAAGGGTAAATGTATTATATATTCTCTTTTTACGTATTAGCATATTAATTTTGCATGGATCAACATGTTTTTCAGTTTAAAACAGGGTTCCGTCATAGACAGGTTCCTTTTCAACGTTTAACTGTATTCTAATTTAGCTATATTTTAATATGCGTGGAAATCTACTATTCTTTAAAAGAATAAATTTTAATGTTTAAGTGTAGAATAATGGCGATTTAAAAATATGTGCATTTTTCGCAAAAAGTTTTGAGCCAGGCCTAATTTAACTGACCTTTGAATGAACCAGGCCATGCTGAGACAATGATTTTCATACGGGCTGTGTCAAAACTAGGACTGAAAATTTTGAGTCGTGATGACTAGCAATGAAACCAGTACCGGCCCGAGTGCCGTGAACGAAAATAGGCTACATAAACATATACTAATGCTCGTTTCTTATATCTTATCTTCTCACTTGTTATTTTAATTACTGTATATGATTTAAGTACAGTAAATTCTGCCTAAGGCGGACTCTGTGTAAGCCGGAAATCTGTCTACCGCGGAAAATTCTTCAAGTCCCGGCGAACCCATAGAAAATTACATTAATTCATGCTGCATAAGGCGGAATCTGTCTAACGCGGAAACGAAAAAGATTTTAAGGTGTCTCCGAAACCAAAATTTTGCATAAGGCGGAAAAAAGGATATTTTAAAAAAAAGGCCAAACTTAAAAATTTTTAAGTCAAATACTCAAAGTCGAGGATGTTTCCGTAACCCTTTGAAAAAGTTAATTCAAAAGAACAGAAACTGTATAAATTTTAAATAATTCTTACATATCTCATTTTTTCCTATACAAAATTGCATTTAAAAGTTATTTCTAGTAGAATGAAAATGTATGAAAACATATATTTTCTAAAGTATAATATATTATACTTTATGGTTGTACTCAAATTCAAAATAAAAACATTCTGTCTCATTCTCGAAGTTTATTATTATTATTATTATTATTATTGTGTGTGTGTGTGTATAAACTTCCAATTTGCATGTATTACAGCAGTACTAAGAAATTGAATAGCATTTCTCATTTATCTATAAAGACAAAGAATCTTTCAAAATTTCAGTTTTCAATCGATTTTCGGCTCAGGAAAATCAATGAAAGATAGTCAAAGATAGAGTTTTTTTTTTTTTCTTTTTTTTTTTTTTTTGGAGGAGGGGGGAGCTTTTTTGCATAAGCCGGAATATTGTCTATCACGGAAATTTTTCTCAGTCCCAACTGATTCCGCGTTAGACAGAGTTTAGTGTATTCAACGAGAAATTTCGCGTTGTTTTCTATTAAAAATTAACAATTTAATTATACCGGTGTGCATTGAATATATTATAGCTCATTTATTGTGTGTTAATTCCGGCGATATAAATTTCAATTTTTCAAATTTAATTGAACATGGTGTATTTTGTTATGCTAGAATTGCAGACATTATCTTTTTATTATTATTCAAAATAACTAAACATATAATATATTTCATTTAAAGGATCAAAATCCGTTCCAAAAGTTTTTTCAAATAAAATACAGTGGACTTTCTCTATCTGAACACTCTCTAATGTGAACACCCCGGTATTATGAACACATTCCGACGATCCCGGCGAAACTCCATAGACTTAATAAGAGATGAACTCTCTGTATTCTGAACATCCTCTAATCTGAACAATCCGCTATTATGAACGCTACTTTTGGTCCCCATTCTACCCCACCTCTCTATAAACTGAACGTGTGTTTGTAGTCGGAATAAGGGGAATTCCCCTATCATGGGAATTCGGAAAAAATAGTTGCAGAAGAATTAAAAGGGTCAACGAACTTGTCGAAAGAAAGACTTACCGCCTAGTTGTGTGCCATTTTTACGGGTGCGAAGCTCAAACCACTTGTGATCGCAAAAAAGTGAAAAACCATGATACTTCAAAAATGTGAATCATCGCATGATTGCCTGTGCACTACAAATCGAATTGAAAATCCTGGATGACAGACACAATTTTCTCCCAATGGTTGGAGTGCATTAACGAGATGATGAAGAGAGAAGGATTAAAAATTCTTCTGTTTGTGGATAATGCCAGATCACATACAAACATGCAGCTGAGCAACGTGAGCCCGAAGTTCCTGCTACAGAACTGTACTTCTATATTCCAACCACTTGATCAAGGAGTAATCAAGACCTTTATAGCTCACTACCGAATCCATTTTCTGAAGAAAATGTCCCTGATGATGGAGGAGGCAAATTCGGCAACCTAACTGACGAAAATCAACGTCATGGATGATGTACATTGGATATCAACGCCTTGGAAAGTAACCCCTACACCATCTACAGATGCTTCTGGGAAGCTGGATTCCCATGTGAGAATCAGCAATCAAGAATAGAGGACCAAGACGCAACAGCGGTGAGTGACTTTTGGTCAATTCTTTAGGAGCTTCATACTGAAATTGAACCTGCAGCTTATCTCGAAACCGACGGAAGACTTCCAGTTCGCGATAACAACACCGTTGAAGAGGAAGGGGATAGTGAAGAAGACATAGAATCATAATTGACCAATGAAATAAGAAGTACGATTACCTTCAAACAATATGGTTAGGGCCTTCAAGACCTGTTGAAGTATGCGGCTGAATACCATCCGGAAGCCTTTCATCTTCTTAAACTACTAGATAACATCTGCACTGCGAAAGCATACACATTGAAAAAACAGCCTAAAATTACTCACTTTTTTAAGTAATGTACCGATTATGTTTTCAAGTAATGTTCTATATATGCAATTGTATTTTTTTTAAACATTTTTTAATAAAATAAACGAACGAGATGGTAGGGTACATGTCCAACTGAATTTAGTTTGACATTGCCCTAGCCGCCAAATCTACATCCATGTTCAAAATTTAAAGAAATTGTATATTTTTTCGCATTTTATGAAAAATACCGAAAGAAAGGTGAAACTATTGATTCCAAACAGCGATGTAACTCTTTAGTGTGGAATACGTAAGAATACACGCGTGTATTTGCGGAGAAGGTAGAGATACAGGCTTTATAATTGAGCATGGCAATTTTCGCGTTTTGCTCACTCGCACATTTCACCGAATATCTTTTGTGCAACATTCCACGAAATTCAAAAGCAAACAGAAAGAATGAGTAACCACCAACGTTTGGATGGTGGAATGAGGAGGTGAATAGCGGGGAGGATGGAAACAGGGTAGTCTCAAGTGCAAATTCCTAGTGATTACAATGTAATACCCAGTGTCGTGTTGACCTTTTGGAAACAGTTTAAGGATACTGGATCCTTAGAGAGAAAGCTTAGGCAAGGTCGTCCAAGAGCCACGTCGTCTAATGAAGATGACTATTTGTCCATTACAGGAGTCCAACATCTTCTCAGCTCGCTTATGACCTTTATGCGGCCGCATGAAACCGAGTTTCAAGAGTTACTGTTTGCAGAAAGCTACATGACAGAGGGCTATATACAATAGGACCTGCTGTTTGCGTCCTGCTTACTTCTGCACAAAAGAGAACCCGTTTAGCTTCGTCTAGAGATCTTCGACTTTAGTCCAGGTATCAATGAGGAACGTTTTATTCACTGATGAGTCTCGGTTAAGCCTAAACACTAATTCTCGACGTATTTTCACCTGGATAAAACCAGGGATCCTTTGAACGTACGAGAAAAAGACTACTGTGGCAGGGGAGGTTTGATGGTCTAGCCAGGTATCATGCCTGACGGGCGCACACCACTACCTTTGCTTGGCAAAGGTTCTGTGACTGGTGTGAGGTTTTGGAATTATATATCTTGGACCTCTATGCTCGGCTTTTAAAGAATGGAGTTGGCTCTGATTTCATTTTATTGGACTACAACGCGCACTCAGATAGATCTCATCCAGTCGATGAATTTCTGGAAACTGAGGATATTTGTTTGATGAATTGACCCGTCAGATCTTCAGACCTAAACCCTATAGAGTATGCCTAGAACGCTCAGGGGAGGATAACTGGAACTCGCTTTCCACCTCTCAGAACTACCAAGAGTCTGAAAACAGCGTTGTTGGAGGAGCGAGACTAACTGCCACAGATTCTCATAAACTGCCTGATTTCCAGTATGAATTCGTTATGAGAGTTGTATAACTGTAAGAGAGGACCATACTCCCTATTAACCCATTTTCTAGGTCAATATTGTAAGCTCTGTTTTATATCTTCTGACGTTGATGAATCTTACGCACGATCATGCGGGTGTATTATAACTGTTGAATGTTCGTTTTTTTTCATTATATTAACCTATGTACATACCTAATTTAATTAAAATCGATCCAGTAGTTCTGGAGATAATTGACCAAATCTGAAAATTCTGTTAATTTTGAACATGAGTGTGAATTCAGAACCTCCATCTCAGTAACTGGCATGGCTAACCAGGTTAAGTATTCTATACAGTCTTTAAACTCAATACATAGAAGTCGTTTTCAAACTCCCTCTATACTGAACACTCCCATAATCTGAACATTTTTGGTTGGTCCGATGAGTGTTCAGAATAGAGAGAGTCCACTGTACTTAATGAAATTTCATCTGTTTAAACCTTTCTAACTGATAATGAAAGACTTTACGTTGTATTTTACTCCTGAAGAGGATTTTGAAGATTAAACCGAAACGTATAGTTTTATTTTATTCACGTGTTTTTATTTTTAAATCATCTTTAAATTTATGAATAAAGTATACGTTGGATAGCAACCTTTTTGAATGTTTCAAAAAACGTGTTATTAACGGATGAGAAATTTCTGTAGGCTCCGTAAAATAACCTCCCAACTCCAAGTTGAACTTTAGTTTCAAGAAACATTTTAACAATAAAAATAAATCCATATAAAATATTGTATGTCATTTTAAAGAAGTTACCGTCTCACTATTATATCTGGTATTTTTAATCGATATTAATTAGTATTTTATCTAATATTTTTATTGGTAATAATATTTATTATCCTAATTTCGTTCAAATTAAGTTTTTTAATTTCATTTCTTAATTTGTATCAAAATTTATAAAACGAAAAGAAAAAAAAAAGAAACAAAAAAGTACAACGTATATCATTAGCCTATATCTGTAGTCATTAAGTAGCTCCTCCAACAATAACTATTTTTTTTAAGTAATTCGTTTCGAAAAATCTCTCCAAAATATTTATGCAGAACTTATAGAATATTTTACTATTAAATATGACAAAGATCAGTATTCGGAAATAGTGGTAGTACAGTGCTTTTAAGAGTAAAGACATCTTATAATTGGGATAATATATGCTGTACAATAAATACTATATTAAATTAAATTTTGCGTACCGATACTATGTTTCGGTAAAATAATAATAATAACAATAGTGCAGCTTCGTTCCACTTTTTCAAATTAGTCCCTCTATTTTTTTTTTTTTTTCGAAAAATATTTGGGAATAGCTTTTAATCTACAAATTTGTGAAAACGATCAAGTTATAATGGCTCCGTTTTAACTTTTTAAGTAGGGAATCCCAAAATAAAATCAATGAAGAACGATCTAAGAATTTAAAATGTTGACATTGGGGAGGGCGGAACAAAGGAGAGAAAACGGAAATTTCGGGAGGGAATTTAAATGGCATTTTTCTCACATGTAGTAATTCTTGTCCTTGTTAGCAGTAAATTTCCCTTAACCCACGCTTCCCGCGCGGGCGCACACACACACACACAAAAAAAAGGAAAAAAAAAATCTGTTTCCCGTTTTGGTTTCAGCACAGAAAATTTAAACCTTTAAAACTAGATATATAAAAAATAAAACCTCAAAACCTTCCACTCCCACGTAAAAAGAAGGTAAATTTTTAGACATGGGGATACGGGATTAATCAAGAATATTTCTATATATTTACAGTTTGGCTTAGAGGTGTGCATCGGCCCAGGCCGTGGGCAGGGCAAGGGCCAATTTTTGATGGGTCGGAATGGGCTTTACTTCTTTTCTGAAGGCTTGGGCCGGGCCTAGGCATTGCTTTTTCTAGACCGAGTTAGGGCCTTTCTTTTTTCTGAAAGATCGCGCCGAGCCTAACTTAATTTTTCAGTACCGATCCGGAACTGGCTTCATTCTTTCAATGTTTGCAAGGGTTGATATTTTAAGTGCCCGTTACGAGCCAGCCCGTACAAAAATTGTTGTCTCGGCCTGGTCTGGTCCGAGCAAGAAACAGTAAAATTTGACCCGGATCAAAACTTTTTATAAAAAATGCATATAATTTAAAATTGCCTTTATTGTACAATTAAATTTTAAAATGTATTATTTTTAAAGAATAGCAATTTCTAGGCAATAAAATTAAAATACAATAAAACATGTGAAAAAGAACCTGTCTATGACGGAATCCTGTCTTAAACTAAAAAATGTGTTGATAACATGAAAAATGAATATCATAATATGTGAGAAAAAGTATATAATACATTTAAAGCTGCTATAAAGGAAACTTGTCTATAACGTATATTTTTTATTATTTAAGAAATTTCCTCTTAGCGGATTTTACTATATTTAATTTTTCAGATTGTTAAGTCTCCAATCCATAGAATATGGATTAAAGATATTAATGTTAACTGAAACATTTACATACAAATAGAGATTCATTAAAAACATAAATATCGCAACACAGGTCTCTTCTTTAAAAATGAAGATTATAAACATGAAAATAAAGGCTAAAATAAGTATTTTTGGTCAGAACTCGTACGGAACAGTGTTTTAACCATATTGACGTAAAAATACATGTTTTCTAGAAATTTAGTGGGACCGGACGGAATTAGGCCGGGATTTTTATATTTTTCGGGCCGGGCCAATCTCGTACTGGCCAAGGCGATCTCGTTGGAATTTTTAAGTTTATACAGGGCCGGGCCATTAATTTTTTGTACTTTAAGAACTTTTAAATTTTATACCGAGGCGAGCCGAACATTTGTCTATGGACGGGTCGAGCCAGTGCCTATAAATTTCGGCCTGTGCAAGAAGTTTGGCTGTTCCCAGCTCCCATCCAATAAAGTCTAATATAAAAAACTTATTTTATATAAAACTAAAACCAAAATTATTCATTCATACGCTAAAAAAGTTTCTTCTCCGCGATACGAAAAGTAGACGAGCGTCTGGGGAGAGAACGACTTCTAATAGTAGCACTTAGAAAAAATTCGGCTCCCGTTTCAACAGGGAAGAAAAGGAGAAAACAGTCTGCGTTCTTCCCTCAACCTTGTGTAGCTTTCCCGTTTCGCTTGTATTTATTATTCGGTTATGAGAACATTAAAATAAATAACGTAGAATGTTGAATTTTATAATTTGATTTTCATAAAAAAAGGATTTTTTTCACAAATAAATAACATAATTTTAAAAGGAAATAAATAAAAAAAGAATAATATCTGTTATTTATATAAAAACCTTTTATATATAAATCTACAAAAATTATTTTTATAATTATAGCTTCATATTTTAATATATAATATTTTATTACACACACACACATATATATATATATTAACATATTTAAAAAAAAAAAATACATTTGTCAATTCTGCGTTATATTTATATATAATGTAGTTATTTGGCAATTAATATTATATATAACTATATTCAAAAATGTGTGTCACGAAATACTGTTTTTTTTTTTTTTTTCCTTTTCACCTCGGAAAATTCATTTTTATAGTATTCATTTTTTATTAACTTTTATATATTAATGATTTACTTTTCTGTGTGTTTACCTATTCTTTTTTTAAATAAGGCCAATTGACGTAAATGTTTAATATTTTGTTAAGATTAGCACAAACCTCATCGTATCCTACTTTTTTTTTCTTTCTTTTTTGCAAGCTTATGTCAAAATTTCCATTTTGGGGAAATCGATTTGAATATTTTACAATGACTTTTTAATTTATTATTAAATGATTTTATGAAGGAGGTATGAGATAATATATTTTTTAACGATTACGTTAAGCAGATTATGTAGGAAGGAGGGGGGGGGGGTTAAAATTTTTTACTTACATAAGGACGAAAATATCAATTTTCCCGTTTAATTTACTGCATCTATTTGACATTAAATGAAATTTCCCTTCCAGAGTTGTAATCTTTATAAGTTCTCTTTTCTTTTCTTATATATATATATCAGCGTGATTAAAATGCTAAAACTTCGATATGTTTTTCAATTAACTCGATTTTTAAATGGACAATCCTCGTGGTTCATAAAATTAAAGACAGAATTTTCCTTAATATAAATTGACTGTTGAAGAGTATTTACTTAGTATTTTTTTAAATAAAAATATTAAGCAAATAGTCATTTGTTCATTATTTTTACAGCATGTCATGACATTTTATTTATTTTTTTAACCCTTTACGTCCCAAATTATGAATTCATGAAAATTTCATCTTCTAAACTATTTTTTGTGAATTTTTGAAACTACATTAGAAGATTTACACAATCATTTAATAAATTTTAGAAGGATTTTGCCATTTAAAGTCAATTAATTAAATTTGTATTTATAGGAATTTTGTGCAATATTTATAACTTCATTTAAATCTTTTATTTTAAATATATTTTTTTAGTATTTTATAGAATTAGGAAATGTACAAGTATAATGCTCTTACAAGAGAAATAGGAATAATTCCGAAATGAAACTTTTCACCCTCGAACTTTCAACATCAAGACAGCTGAAGAGGTGCAAATGAAAAAAAAAATCATCCTTTTAAAAATATTTTTGTTTTGTTCAACCAATAATGCTTTTGGAATAAGATAACGTAAAGTACCTATAACTCATTCTAAAATGTACTACTACTAATCGATGCATATTTTATATCAAGTTATTTTAATGGTACGTTAAAGTAGCGTCGGGGCATAAAGGGTTAAATAATTAATTATTCGGATATCTGGTCCTTACACCTATAGAGCACACATAGAATTAAAAATATGAAAGAGAATGTTATAAGAAATTAAAAAGAAGTGTTGTTTAAAATCTTCTTAATAATTTTTAAATTAACTTTTCAAATATTATTACAATAATTAAACTTTTTCTTTATTAAGTCATTTTCCTTCATAAAACCATTTAATAATGTGTCAATAAGATATTATAAAATATCTTGTAAAAAAAGTACAAAAGTTACAAAAATTCTTTAACCGTAAAATTTTACATAAACTTAACCCCCCCCCCCCCCCCCCACACACACACACACACACACACTCATACACAAAAGAAAAATAATAGGATGTGAAAGTCTGTTACAAAAATATATTAAAATATAATAATAATAAAATATGAAACTATAAAAATATTTTTTCAGATTTATCTAACGAAAGATTTTCAGATAAATAACAGCCATTCTATTTTTATTATTATTATTATTTCCTTTTAAAAACATTTCATTTTTTGCAAATTCGGTGGTTTTTTGTTTGTTTGTTTGTTCAAATTATAAGATTCAGCATTCTTCGTTGTTTATAATTTTAACAATTTCCATAATCGAATAACAAATGCAAGCGAAAAGGAAAAGCTACATAAGGCTGAGGGAAGAACGCAGTACTTTTTCCCTTTTCTCCACAGCTGAAAGGGAAGGAGAATTTTTTTCTAAGTTCTACTGTTAGCAGTCGTTCTCTCCCCAGACGCTCGTCAACTCTCTCTAGTAAATATAAATACCCATAACAATATTTCAATAGATAGGGAACAGGGAGGTCTTATTGCCATAGAGGCGCCCACCCCTTATTATAAATAGAAGGTTTTACCAATATGGCTAACAAAATCAGACCATTCTCATTTAAAAAGAAAACTCATTTATACTAGCGGTGCGAATAGATTACTTTTATAAAATATCTTTTGTCTCTCTACTGACAATTCGAAATATAATTCGTTGAATTCCGTGCGATTTGATTTCATGTGTTAATTAATATTTCCGTGACGAGCCTTGGACAGTCAAGATTCTACAATTTAAAATTAAAAAGCAATGCATTTTATGAAAACATTTCAAATGGAATTCGGTTTGAATGAGGCCCTTTTATAAAGGCGATAAAAGCTTATATAAGACTATTGAAAAAAAAATTACAACTGCAGATAAATGTGGAATATTGAAATAACAAAAGGTGTATATAACAAAATAAATAAAAATAGTTTTTATTTTCTTAATTAATACAAGTTAATGTCATCTTACTGTTTCATCTTTACAACTTCAAGGAAATGTGTAGTATTAACTGTATTAATGTTTATTATAGTATTTCCCTGGGATAAAAATTATATGTTTTCATTCATTTTCGATTAAAATTTCTTTAATAAAAAAATAATTGAATAATTATAATAATACATTTATTCTCTAAAAGATCTTCTCAAAATTAATATTAATGTAAACACCTATATATACAGTTAATTTTTGATGAAAAAATGTTTTTAGATGCATTTTTCAAATTAACGTAATGTAACAGAATTTTTTGAGGTAAAAGCATGAATTACAGTCAAATAAGTATAAAAGTAAAAATAGTTTTTAAAAAACCCACCCTTTTAAAAACGTCCAATGTTCATCTTGAAAATCACTCCTAATTTTTTTTTACTGCAATTCATCTTTTTTACCAAAATATTTTCGTTACAATGCATTATTTTGGCGTGGGAATGGAAGTCGAATATGAAAAATTCCCTGCTACATTTGATTGAAAGCGCAAACAGGTGACTTTATTTAAAAATAATCATTTTTGCCTTGTTTCTTTTTTTAAATAGGGTCTTTTTAATATTTCTAAAATGATTTCTCGACGCATAATCGTAAATTAATTAATATGAAACTATTCATTGATAAAAGCGTATATACAGGGTGTCCAGCGAATAAGACCCTGATTTCAAAATTAAATATCTCAAAAACAAAGATCAATAAAGTTATGCGGTAAACGGGTTTTTTATTAGCTAAGCTGTAAAAATGTTATACAGAAGTTTCAAAAATTAGTTGCAAAAACCGCTAACAGATGGAGCTGTAATGGCAATGCCTATAAATTGTGTTTTGATGCCCAGAGCACAAGTACAGCGCCTAGAAGATACAGTGTGGAAAACGGCTATTCCTATAATGCTTTCAAAAGTGCTAAAAACTTGTATCCCACATAGGCGTAACCAGCCTTTTGAACGGGGGGGTGCCCAGACTTTTTAACCTGAACATGTTGGATACAAACAATATCTTATATAGTAAAACCTGCTAAAACGAATCCCATAAAACCGATCGAATTTCCGTTTTAGACAGTTTTCCACTTTAGAAGGTATAATTGTGTGGCATTTCTTTTAAAAAGGGCTCAAACTAGATTTTTGTTTGCGTCAGGAGGGTTGAGAAGGGGTTCAAAACATTAAAACTAAATCTAATGGTAAAAGAAAAAAAAAGATATGTAAATGTCCTTGCAGCAGTGATATAAGACAGTGACTAAGTGTGGTCACAACTGTAAAACCTTTTGGCACCCTAACTTCTTATAAAGATTAAAAAAGGCCTTTAATCATTCGGGAAACTTCTATAGGCATAGGGGAACACTGCATGAGATCTAAAATTAACTCAGTCAAAGTCTTGTAGATGAAATTTTGCCGGATGATAAATCTCAGATAATACATGCGGTACATCAGTACATGCGCACGAATTTTTTTCAGAATGTGACTCCATGACTTCTTAGGGATCACCGGAGGGACCCAAGAAATTTTGAGGAAAGTCTATATAAATAATTATAATATTCATTAATAGCGAAATTTCCTGCCTATAATCCGCGGCTCAAACAATCATGTTTCGACCCAGAAATTTTATTTCATTATTTAAGTTAAATATTTATCGTGATTTAATAAGTTACATTTTATACAAGATTTCTGGGTGTAAACCTAATTGTTTGATCCGCAGATTATAGGCCGGAAATTACGGTAATTCAGGTTTTTTACCCCAGAGTGTGTCGAATATATTAGGTAAAGCAGGTCATGATAATATACACTAAATTTTATCAAGATGATAAAAATTATACTATCATGATGCGACTGTAATAATAAAGATAGGTGCTTGTATGTCGCTCTGTGTGTTTACGCGCGCGCGCGCTGAGCTCTGAAAAAACAATGCAGCCTGCACCCGTAAGATTTGACAGGACCTGTATGCCTGAACTTAGTGATGGGCAATTCTCGAGAATTCGACAATCGAGAAAAATCGTCATCGTAAAAAATCACAATCGATACAGCCATCGATTAATTCCTAGAATCTACAATCGAGATGTTTTACAATCGATTATAACGAGAAAAGGTAAAAACAGTTATTGGAAAACTTAGCTATTATTCTGGCCGACAATTTCATAGTAGTGATAGGGCTTAGTGATGGGCGATTGTCTAAAATTTACCAATCGAAAAAAATCGTTATCGTAAAATACACAATCGATACAGTCATCGATTATTTTCGAGAATCTACAAAGGAGATGTTCTAGAATCGATTATTGAAATCATTGTTTTTACATATATATAAGGCAGATTTTATTAATATAGAGTAACTGAAAACAGATGGAATAAAAAAACAACAAACCAAAGGGAGGTTATAAAGGAGCCATAAGACTGGAAAAGTCTTGTAAGGGTGCCCCCTGGTTGAAAAAAGCTGAAAAAACGCGAGTAGCTATGAAGCGGTAAAGGAAGTTTAAGTATAAAAAATTAGAATTTTTCGGCAATTAGCACCAAAATGGCCAAAGAAATAAGAATCAAAAGTACCCCCTAGTGGCAAAAACATGAACTAAAGGATGATAAAAGGGATCAAATTTTTTTATTGATTTTTCTACGTCATTTGAGATTGGATCTTTAATTTCCCCATTTTTAGACAGAGTTTTACTTGAATACATTAAACGAACCCCCGCGGGGAGCAAAGTAGGGGGCAGGGGCAAGGAAAGGGCATAATATGAATAAGTGGTCACAGGACTTTCCAACGATATGTCACATGAGGGGTGTCGGCTAAATTTAGAAAAGTGCCCCCGCGCGGGGCAAAGTAAGGGGAGGGGCGCGGGCGATATATAAAATGAAATAGTAGTCACAGAGCTTTCCAATGATATATCACATGAGGGGTATCAGCAAAAGATAGAAAAGAGTCCCAACTCCCAGGATTCCAATTATCGTTCCCCCAAAATATACCCTGCTCATCCTTCTCTTTGAAATTTTCATATATTAAAAATTATTTATCGGAGGGCTCCGTAAAAAAATCCGATCTAAAATGTTTAAAAACGCTACGATTTCAAAAAAGTTCGAAAAGTGCCTCTCTCGGGGCGCCAAAATAGGGAGGGAAGAAGAAAGGTTCATAATATGAAAGATTAACTTTCCGATGATAACCGAAAACTTTCCGATGATATATCAAATGACTGGTCCAAAAAAAGTTTGAAACCTACCCCTCCCACGTGGGTTCCCTCTTTTATCCCAGAATATACCCGGAAATCACGCAGCCCCACTTTTCACCCACAGCACCCCCCACGCAGCCACCAAAATTTTATATTTAATAAATAATATTTATCGGAGAGCTCCATTAAAAAACCTCATTTGATGATATTTATTGTAGAAATCTCTACAATTAAAAAAAAATCACCCCCGCACCGCTCTCCCCCAGCGCCCCCTTCCGGAATTCAAGTCTGGGAGGAGAAAGGTTCATAATATGAAAGAGTGGTGAAAGGACTTTCCGATGGAGAGGTTTGGTAAAAGTTTGAAAATTACCCCCCCTCCTTTATCCACTCTCGCGCCCCCTAGAATTCACTCACCTTCCTCTTTGAACTTTTTATATTTAATAAATAGTATTTATCTGAGTCTCCAGGTATGGGGCAGCTTGGCAGAGCTAAAATAAGAGAAACATTGAAAATTCGGGGCAAAATGACACTAAATTTAACAGTAAAGTTTGAAACTAGGACTATACAGAACTGAATGCATAAACCACTATGCTTCATAACCCACATCGGTTAATAGCAATAAAAAGATAAGTGCCAGTTAAACTGATGGCATTGAGCTCACAGGTTATTCACATTAATTGTATATTATACTCTTATTTCAAAGAATAATGTCCCTCAAAAAATAAATGAAGGGAAATATACCCCGTTTGCCCCTTTTATACTTAACCAATGAACCTCCAAATCAAATCAGGGAAACTCCTTAACTATAATAAATCAGTATATCAAATTTGAAGAAAATCAGATAATTCTGCATGAAAAAAAGAAACATATCGCTAAATTAAGGGTGGTCTAACCCCTTTAACCCTTTTATACTTAAATAATGAACCTCCAAATCTAATCAGGAAAGCTCCTTATCAGAACGAACATAGAAAAATAAATAAATTAAAGTAAATTGAATAATTCTCCATGAAAATCCATTTATCTAAATTAAGGGGAGGGGACTTGCCCCCTTTTCGCCCTTGTATACTTAACCAATGAACCTACAAATCTAATGAAGGAAGCGCCATATCGGAATAAATCGGCATATTAAATTTGAAGCAAATCGAATAATTCTGCATGAAAAACCCTTTTATCTAAATTATGGGGGAGGCCAGCCCCTCCCCTTTATACTTAACCCATAAACCTCCAAATCTAATCAAGGCAGCTTCTTAACATAATAAACCGGTATCCCAAATTTGGAGCAAATCGAATAATTCTGCATGAAAAACCCATTTATCTACATTAATGAGGGGGTCTACCCCCCTTTCCCCCTTTATACTTAAGTAATGAACCTCCAAGTTTAATCAGGGAAGCTCATTAACATAATAAACCGGTATACTAAATTTGGAACAAATCGAGTAATTCTGCATGAAAAACCCAATTATCTAAATTAAGTGGGGAACCAGCCCCCCTTCTCCCCCTTTATCCTTAACCAATGAACTTCCAAGTTTAATCAGGGAAGCTCCTTAACATAATAAACCGGTATACCAAATTTGGAGCAAATCGAATAATTCTGCATGAAAAGCCCATTTATCTAAATTAAGGGGGGACCAGCCCCCTTCTCCCCCTTTATACTTAACCCATAAACCTCCAAATCTAATCAAGGTAACTTCTTAACATAATAAACCGGTATATCAAATTTGGAGCAAATCGAATAATTATGCATGAAAAACCCATTTATCTAAATTAAGGAGGGGGTCTACCCCCCCCTTCTCCCCTTTATACTTAACTAATCAACTTCCAAGTTTAATCAGGGAAGCTCCTTAACATAATAAACCGGTATACCAAATTTGGAACAAATCGAATAATTCTGCATGAAAAACCCATTTATCTAAATTAAGAGGGGGCGGGCAGCCCCCCTTCTCCCGCTTTATCCTTAACCAATGAACTTCCAAGTTTAATCAGGGAAGCTCCTTAAAATAATAAACCGGTATACCAAATTTGGAGCAAATCGAATAATTCTGCATGAAAAACCCATTTATCTAAATTAAGGAGGGGGTCTACCCCCCTTTCCCCCCTTCATACATAACTAATAAACCTCCAAGTTTAATCAGGGAAGCTCCTTAACATAATAAACCGGTATACGAAATTTGGAGCAAATCGAATAATTCTGCATGAAAAACCTATTTATCTAAATTAAGGAGGGGGGATGGGGGGACCAGCCCCCCTTCTCTCCCTTTATCCTTAACCAATGAACCGTCAAAACTAATCAGCGGAACGCCTTATCAGAATAAACATAAAAAAAATTGAAGCAAATCATACATTTTAATCAAGAGTTATCGCGTTACGTACATACGTACGTACGTACATGCATACACACAGAACCGACGGGTACATTAGCTCTCAGGCTTAGATAGCCTGTGAGCTAAAAAGAGATTGGATAAGCAGATGGACTCCTTTGAGAAATTATGACTTAAACCAACCGGTAAGTTTGACTCTAAAAGCTTCATTTCCATCTCGCATTTCGGCAAATCTCATCTCGATGATTTTTCCAGCATTTCGACGCTTCCAGATGGGAAGCTGCTCGATGGTTTGTTCTCTCGCGGTTTTAAACCTTTCGGAATGGGAAGTCTCTCGAGAGTGTCTCTCGCCCTTTTGAACCTTTCCCGATGGGAAGCCTCTCGCTGGTGGCTGGTTACTCTCGTTCTTTTCGAAATCTCCCAACGAAAAGCCTTTCGAGGATTTCGCTCGCGCTTTTCAACATTTCGCTATGAGAAGCTTTTCGAGGATTTCTCTCGTCCTCGGCAGAGAAGAAAAGTAAGAAAATTTATCGAGAGTACCAAGGGACGAGATAGAGAAAGAGGCATGACAATGAGCTGTGAAATGAAGCCCTAATTTTCAAAGTTTCTCTTATTTAAGCCCTACCAAGATGTCACATACCTGGAGCCCTCCGATAAAAATTATTTATTAAATATGAAAATTTCAAAGAGGAAGGTGGGTCGGGTGATTTCGAGGACGGAGGACGTGAGAGTGGAATCATGCGGGGTGCAATTTTAAAAATTTTACCGAACCCTTCCTGTGGCATATAATCGAAAAGCCCTTTGACCACTCTTTCATACTATGAACCTTTCTTCGCCCAAAGGGGGATGCGGAAGGGGCGAACAAATTTTTAAAACCGTAGCCGATTTCTATAATAAATTTAAATATCACTTTAGATGTGGGGTTTTTATGCAGTCTTCCGGTAAATATTAATTATTGAACATAAAAATTTTAAAGTGGCGGCTGTGTGAATTCCGGGGCGAAAGAGTGGGCTCACGGTGGGTGGGAGGGGGAGCAATTTTCAAACTTTTTTTGGACCAGTCATGTGATATGTCATCGGTAAGCTCTCGGATGACTCTTTCATATTATGAGACTTTCTTCCTCCCCTCCCCAATTTGGCCTCCACTGCGAGGGTAGGTTTTTCCGTTTTTATCATTTTAGATCAGATTTTTTTATGGAGCCCTCCGCTAAATATTATTTATAATATATGAAATTTCAGGACACTTTTCCAAATTTAACCAAGACCCCTCATGTGACATATCGTTGGAAAGGTTTGTGACTACTTATTGATGCTATGCACTTCCGGTGGCCGCCCCCCCCCCCCGGAGGACACTTTTCCAAATTTAGTCAATACCCCTCTTGTGAGATATCGTTGAAAAAGTCTGTGACTACTTATTGATGTTATGCACTTCCGGTGACAGTCCCCCCCACTCTTTGCCCCACCCCGGGGACACTTTTTCAAATTTAGTCAAGACCCCTAGTGTGAGATATCGTTGGAAAGGTCTGTGACTACTTATTGATGTTATGTACCTACGGTGTCCCCACCACCACTTTGCCCCCTCCCGGGGGCACTTTTCCAAATTTAGCCAAGACCCCACATGTGAGATATCGTTGGAAAGGTCTGTGACTATTTATTGATGTTATGCACCTCCGGTGACAGTCTCCCCCAATTTGCCCCTCCCGGGGGACACTTTTTCAAATTTAGCCAAGACCCCTCATGTGAGATATCGTTGGAAAGGTCTGTGACTACTTATTGATGTTATGCTCCTCCGGTGTCCATCCCCCCATTTTGCACCCCCCCCGGGGGACACTTTTCCAAATTTTGCCAAGACCCCACATGTGAGATATCGTTGGAAAGGTCTGTGACTACTTATTGATGTCATGCACCTCCGGTGACCGTCCCCCCCCCACTTTTCCCCCACGGTGTGTTTTTCTAAATTTAGCCGGGACCCCTCATGTGACATATTGTTGGAAAGGCTTATGACCACTTACTCATGTTATCCACCTCCCGCACCCCTCCCTCCTTTGCCCCCACGGTGAGGGCTTTTTTATAAATTCAGATCCAGACTTCTCATGTGACATATGGTTGGAAAGGCCTAAAGACCTGTGACGACTTAATCATATTATGCAGCTGCTGTGTCCCTCCGCTCACTTTGACCCCTCCCCCAAGAGATCTGGTACGAGGTTCATTCGTTTCGATATTATATTTTTTACAAGATTTTGTAGTGCGTGCACACCACACCCGCCTGCTATCATATATCAGTGCCGTATATAGCGGGTAACCTGTTCGTGATTTCATATTACAAGATTACGTATAAATTAGGGGCCCCGATTAAAGGAGGGGCCCGCTAGCGGTCGAAGTCACCTAGTCTTTATTAACATCGACGCATTCCAGTTCACCCGCAGACGATTCTTGATAAATGTATGACGTATATAATACATAATATATGATTTATAAAAGAAATTTGCAAACTGCAGTCATCGAGAAAAAATTTACACAATCGAAAATTATCGAGATGTCCATACAATCGAGAAAATCGAGAAAAACATCTCGTTTTCGCCCATCACTACTCATGCATATGAAAGACAATTTCTGGAATTTTTCAATTAATTTTTTATGCGAATGTTTTCGCATTTTGCGGCAAATTTTTCAATTAAGTAAAAAAGAATCCGATTTCAATATTTTACCCAGTAAATTTTGTCTTCTTTTCAATAAAGTGTTTTCGAGATTCTTACAGCGATTTTTCAATTTTTAACAATTTTTTAATGTTATCTTTAGAGGGTTTTTTTTTTTTCGCATTTCGCGGTGATTTTTTTTTTTTTTGACATTCCTAAAACGAATCCGGTTTAAATCTTTTACCCAATTAGTTAATTTCGTTCCCTGTGGTTTTATAATCTTTTCCGAATTTTTAATGCACTTTCTAGCAGGGGTTTTCGTGGTTTGAGGCGATTTTTTGACATTTTTTGAAACAGAAAAAACTCTCTGGTAATTTTTGTAATTGCCGTGATTAAATTCGAATTGGAAGTCAAATCAGCTCTTATAAGAAAGCTGAAAATTTAATTTTGCTCGAAATAAAAAATGCACTAATTCAAGATTCGTTTGTTTCGAGACAGAAGAGGTCGTAGCTTGCTCGGGAGAACGTTTCCGAAGGCAGTCCGCCGCCCCCCCCCCCCCCAATCCTAGATTTGTTTAATTCTATGTTCGTTTTAAAAAAACCAACCACTTCTCTAGTAATGAAGTTTTCTTTCAGGGACAGGGTTTGAAATAACGCGCGGGATCGCGCGATTTGTGCACAGAAAAGGAAAGTCTCTCATAATAAAAAATGCTGTGCAGTATTTCCCCCTTCAAATTCTTTCGCAGTCCTGTGATTCTTCAGAAAGTATTTAAAAAAAAATTGGGTCCGCGATTTTTATTTCTTTTATGGAATTTCTCAGAATCAATTCGTGAATCAGTCCCGGAAAAAATTGAGAATTTCTTCAAACGATCGTGGAAAAATATCGGGAATTTCAATAAAAGAGTGCAGAAAGTATTTCTGCCAATTACCAATTTCTGCCAAGTACCAATTTCGTTTAAGATTGCGCAAAAAAATTACGAATTTCGATAAAGGATTGACGAAATTTTTTTTTCAAATTTCGTCAAAATGTTGCGGAAAAGAGTAGAGAATTTTGTTAATTGGTACAGAAAAATATCGATAATTTTTCCGAACGGTCGCGCAATACTATCCCGAATTTCGACAAATGATCTTCCTTTAAATATATCAGTTTCGTCAATCGGTCGCAACAGAAAATAAATTTCGTCAAACGATCGCGGTAAAAACGAGAATTTCGTCAACGGATCACAGAAAGAAAGCGCGAATTTCGTCAAAAGATTACGGAAAGAAAAAGCGAATTTCATCAAAAGATCGTGGAAAGAAAACGCGAATTTCATCGAAGGATCGCGTGCTAAAGAAATGCCTATTCCGTCAAAATATTGCGGTAAAAAATGCGAATTTCGTCAAAGGATAGCGGTCAAAAACACGAATTTTGTCAAAGGTAAGTGGCGAAAAGTACGGATTTCGACAAAAAATCGCGTAGAAAGATGTGAATTTCGTTACACGATTTTGGGGGAAAATTGTAAATATCATGAAATGATCACAGAATAAAATCTCGAATTTGTCAAAAATTACTGCACTGGGCTAAACGGTTGTAACGGGGTTCCTTTTCCTACTTTCAAAAGAACGCCGCGAAACGAGAAAAAACTCTAAAAATAGTATACAAATTTTCAGAGGAAAAAAATTACTATATTGACTTGAAAGACTGCAACCATATTCCTTTCAAGAATGTCAAAAAATGGCCACGAAACACTAAACTCAACCAACCATCCAACCTGCAGATTAGTTTGAATTTTCAGTGCTATTATTTTTCATTTACAAAGGAGGCAGGGTATGTGTACCCTCCCCACTTTACCTCGGCTAATCGAAATTTGGAATTATCGTTTCACATTTGCATCCCCTTTCAATTTTTTTTTTTTTTTTTTTTTTTTTTTTGCTTCTTTCTTGACTTTAAACTACCAAAGCAAAGAGACAAATAGTTTCTATCCTCGTCAGGAACTTGCGTTAATTTCTCATGAAATTGCAGAAACATGCAATAGAAAGAACGGCGTTAAAAACATCTCCCACAGACAAAGGACATCAAAGTGGGATTATAAAACAGCCTTTTAGGTAGATTTCGTATGAAATACTACCTATTGGCGTCGTTCCTATGTTGGAATTTCTGAAAAATTTTTGCAGATCTACACCGATCATGACCCCCTAGAGCCCAAAACCATCCTCAGTAAAAAACTTTATCTATCTATCTATCTATCTATCTATGTATGTATCTATCTATATATATCACTTTCTTCTGGACACGATAACTTCCACAATTCTGCACCAATCTCTTCCAAACTCATACATAAAATCAAGGGGCATAAAATCTCGGTCGAGTTCGTTAATGGGCAAAATCGGACCAACGGGATGGAAATAGGGTTTTGTGAAAACCGAAAAAACCCCATAACTTCTTAAATTTTGTACATATCGAATCAGTTTAAAGTTTTTATTACTTCTAAAAATAGGGCCAAAAATTTATGTATCACAGATTTTTGATAAAGTTAAAAATAGTCTCAAGGGGCGCAAAAAATAGGGTTTTTGGGAGAAAAAAAAGTCATAACTTCGTCAATTCTCAAGATGTCAAATCCAATTAATTTTATCATGAATCTCCTTAACATTATCTACAACTTTTATATTCACAAGGTTTTGATAGGACCAATTCGTACCGCAAAAAAAAAATTTAAAACAAAAACAAAAAAGGGGGGTTGAAGAAGAAAAATATCCATAACTCCGTCAATTCACAAAATATAAAATCCCCATGAATTTATCATATATCTTCTTAATATTGTCTACAACATCTATATAGACAAGTTTTGGATAGGACCAATTCTTACAGCAAAAACAAATTAAAAATACATAGCGGTTGAAGA
The DNA here is from genome assembly GCA_963932465.1 of Maratus speciosus. Classification (NCBI taxonomy): domain Eukaryota; kingdom Metazoa; phylum Arthropoda; class Arachnida; order Araneae; family Salticidae; genus Maratus; species Maratus speciosus. The sequence continues at coordinate 47,904,101 of OZ010795.1, read as the reverse complement.
AAAAAATCATCTTAGTAAGGGTGTATTCAAATCCAAACTGCTTGTTTTCTGACTCATTTTACAATTCATTTTTACTCTCAAAGGCTTCCAAATTGGTACCTTTTCTTACTCAGAAACTATATAATGTACCGTAATGGTCAATTTTTTAATAGAGGCAGAATATATTTTAAAACATGCTGTCAAAGTGGGCCTTTTGAACCGAATTTCCCGAAGCGGATTGTGTTGGAAAAATCATCGTATTAAGGGAGTATTCAAATCCAAACTGCTTATTTTCTGACTCATTTTAAAATTCATTTTTGCTCTCAAACGCATCCAATTGGTGGATTTGCTTATTCAGAAACTATATAATGTATCGTAATGATCGATTTTTTGACAGAGGCAGAATATATTTCAAAAAATGATGTCAAAGTGGGCATTTTGAACGGAATTTCCCGAAGCGATTGTGTTAGAAACGAAAAATATTGTCTTACTGTGAAAATAATTGTTTATGTATCAAGTTTTAATTAATTAAACGAAAATTAAAAACACAGGTCGCTTATAAATCTCTTCAAAAATCACGTCAACAAGTTTCATGTTTTTCCTATTAAAAATGAATCTGGAGTTATGCCAGAAAATTTCGAGTTGTTGAGCATGGAAATGTATTTTTTTTAATACCGCCCTAACATGATTCTGATAAAACCAGTTATTATATAAAAATGAAATAAAAACTCGTCAAAAGCGGCCAGATAAAATTGTTAAAGTGGGTTTATCTCTAATCATGATTTGGTTTTTGTTTGTGAAATTAGTATACTTAACTGCGAAATCTACCTCTGCCTGTAGGCCGGGCCGGCAGGGATTTTACCTATTGGCGTCGTTCCTATGTTGGAATTTCTGAAAAATTTTTGGAGATCTACACCGATCATGACCCCTAGAGCCCAAAACTACCCTCAGTAAAAAACTATATATATATATATATATATATATATCTGTCTATCTATCTATCTATCTATCTATCTATCTATCTATCTATGTATCTATCTATATATATCCCTTTCTTCTGGACACGATAACTTCCACAATTCTGCACCAATCTCTTCCAAACTGATAGATAAAATCAAAGGGCGTAAAATCTCGGTCAAGTTCGTTAATGGGCAAAATCAGACCAAGGGGATGGAAATAGGGAGGGGTTTTGTGAAAACCGAAAAAAACCCCATAACTTCTTAAATTTTGTACATATCGTATCAGTTTAAAGTTTTTATTACTTCTAAAAATAGGGCCATAAATTTATGTATCAGAGATTTTTGATAAAATTAAAAATGGGCTCAAGGGGAGCAAAAAATAGGGTTTTTCGGAGAAAAAAAATTCATAACTTCGTCAATTCTCAAGATATCAAATCCAATTAATTTTATCATGAATCTCCTTAACATTATCTACAACTTTTATACTGACAAGGTTTTGATAGGAGCCATTCGTACCGCAAAAAAAATTTAAAAACGAAAACAAAAAGGGCGTTTGAAGAAGAAAAAAATCCATAACTCCGTCAATTCAAAAGATATAAAATCCCCATGAATTTATCATATATCTTCTTAATATTGTCTACAACATCTATCGACAAGTTTTGGATAGGGCCAATTCTTACAGCAAAAACAAATTAAAAATACACAGCGGTTGAAGAAAAAAATCATCTTAGTAAGGGTGTATTCAAATCCAAACTGCTTATTTTCTGACTCATTTTACAATTCATTTTTACTCTCAAAGGCTTCCAATTGGTACCTTTTCTTACTCAGAAACTATATAATGTACCGTAATGGTCAATTTTTTGATAGAGGCAGAATATAGTTTAAAACATGCTGTCAAAGGGGGCCTTTTGAACCGAATTTCCGGAAGCGGATTGTGTTGGAAAAGTCATCGTATTAAGGGAGTGTTCAAATCCAAACTGCTTATTTTTTGACTCATTTTTAAATTCATTTTTGCTCTCAAACGCATCCAATTGGTAGATTAGCTTATTCAGAAACTATATAATGTACCGTAATGATCGAGTTTTTGACAGAGGCAGAATATATTTCAAAAAATGATGTCAAAGTGGGCATTTTGAACGGAATTTCCCGAAGCGATTGTGTTAAAAACGAAAAATATTGTCTTACTGAGAAAATAATTGTTTATATATCAAGTTTTAATTAACTGAACGAAAATTAAAAACACAGGTCGATTATAAATCTCTTCAAAAATCACGTCAACAAGTTTCATGTTTTTCCTATTAAAAATGAATCTGGTGTTATGCCAGAAAATTTCGAGTTGTTGAGCATGGAAAAGTATTTTTTTGAATACCGCCCTAACATGATTCTGATAAAACCAGTTATTATATAAAAATGAAATAAAAACTCGTCAAAAGCGGCCAGATAAAATTGTTAAAGTGGGTTTATCTCTAATCATGATTTGGTTTTTGTTTGTGAAATTAGTATACTTAATTTCGAAATCTACCTCCGCCTGTAGGTCGGGCCGACAGGGATTTTTTGAATTACTATGACTAATAGAGATTCTTGCAAATATTCTAGTTTTAAAAAAGATAAACGACATAATTTTCTTAAAAAAAAAAAAAAAGAAAAAAAAAGAATGTGGTTTTTTTTTGTTGTTGTTTTTTTTTTTTTTATCACATTTCAAAACTTAGCCGTTTAGTTTTCTGAACTTAACTAATTGAACTCTGCTTTCACTTCTTCTTCTTTTTTCTTTTCTAGATTTCGATTTTTTAAAATAATTGTGCTCGAGTCTGCGGAAACGGGGGGGTGCCCGGGCACCCAGGGCACCCCCCCTGGTTACGCCTATGTCCCATAAATCTCCAACAATGCTCAGCGGCAATATGCTGATACGAACGCCATCTCGTAACTTTTTTCAATATAAACACTGTGTTTTCAAAAAATATAGAATGTTAAATGTCGGAAACTATAAATATAAGATATTTTGGTCTGTTATAAGCTAATTTAGTTAAAGAAGGACGTGAAATAGGTTAAAGAGTCGCTTTTAGAATGACTATCGTTTTTAAATCACTACGATGGCGCTACGATCGACATATTGTTATTCAGCATCGTTGTACATTTATGGGATTCAATTTTTTAGCACTATTTTGTAGCCGTTTTTCACCACTGTATCTTCTAGGCGCTGTAGCACAGGCGTCTCATCCCTATATGGCTTCCTACGGAAGAACGAAAATTGAGAAAGACCACTTTTTCGTTGGGGTGATGTGCAGAAGTGGAGACATCTGGTCACAGAATTATTGCATCAGCTTCAATTTTAGAGAATTTCAATTACTTGAATTTTCAATAAAAAGTTTAGCAATATATAAGAACTTATTAAAATATTTTATTTGAGTAATGTGCAGAAGCGGAGCCATGTGTTGAGAGAATTGAGATTTGTTTCAAATTTTGTTACAAGCTACTTCGGTCCGGATACCAGTATCTTTGTGGTATGTCTTTTCTATCCTAATTGGTAGATCGTGGAATCGAATCCAAGTAGAGGAGGATTTGAAAAAAATGGAAATCTTGACTTTTTAATATTTATTTAAACTGTGAAAAAAGTTTGAATAAAAAAATCCAAAGTTTCTGGTTTTAAAACTTAATTGAGCTAAAAGAAACCCCTTTTTTAAAAAATCATTGAGCATTTATAATAATGATTCATAAATCATTTTTTTAATTGTAGAGCATAGTTTGAATGAAAAAATACAAAGTTTCTATTTTTAAAAACTTAATGAAGTTAAAAAATAATTTTAATTTAAAAAACTCGTTTTCATTTTTTTTATCATTGAGCACAGAAATATGGTGCAGCTTCTAGCGATAGGATCCGAAGTGTTGGAAAGGAATGTAGCATCCAAAATACTTTTGCTTTGACGTTGATGATATGACTTATCATCAATTCCTTTTAAAAAAGAAATAATTTAATGCATAATTTCTGCCTCTAAATCTTTTTTTACAAAGAAAAGAAATATATGTGTTGTGCTAAAACAAAAATATTATGCCGTGATTTAAAAATAAATGAAAAGTGCAAAATTACTTTTTTATTTATAATAATTCAGGTATAAACAATAATGCCAAAATATTATGCCGTGATTTAAAAATATAAAAAATACATAAAAAGTACAAAATTATTTTTCTAACTATATGCATTTTGATTTAAATAATTATATGGCATTAAAAATTGAATTTAATCAAATATTTTAATAAGTTCTTACATAATGATTTCTAAACTTTTTATTGAAAATTCTATTAATTGAAATTTTCTAAAATTAAAGCTGATGCAATAATTCTGTGACCAGATGTCTCCACTTCTGCACATCATCCCAATGAAAAAATGGACTTTTCCAATATTCGTTCTTCCGTAGGGAGCCATCTAGGAATGAGACACTAATGCTCTGGACTTCGAAGCACAGTTTACAAGTATTGCGATTACAGCGCCATCTGTTAACGGATTTTGCAACTAAATTTTGAAACCTTCTGTATAACATTTTTAGACCTTAGCTAATAAAGAAACCGTTTACCGCATAATTCTATTGATCTTTGTTTTTGAGATATTTAATTTTGAAATCAGGGTCTTATTCGCTGGACACCCTGTATGTGTGATGATTTTACCGGCTTTTGAAGGGATCTGGCCGGTTTTTTAAAAGGTCGTCACTATTTACGATGATTGAAGACATCGATGCAGTCGAATATTAGGGTGCAGCGAATGGTGGCATAATGAAATGGAATCCACAGAAGAATTTCTCAATGAAAAGGCACTCATTTAGAAAAGAAGAATGTTTATTCTTTATATTTCATGTCACGAAACTACCTTCCTCAATACTCATTTTCTGAAGATATTACAACGGGGCTAATAAAATCGATGTTAAAGGGGATCCATGCAATTCAGTACGCTGACTTTACACCAAGCAGCCGCAATTTATTTTAACAATAAAAAACACGACAAAAAGAGAGTTCCGAACCTCATGCAAGCCAATTTAACCCATTAAGGACTAGCGTTACCATATGGTCACAGCATAGTTTTCAACCCTTTTACTATTTGAATACCAGTAATTTAGAAGAAAAAATTTCACTTTCTTTAATGACAGAAAATCTGCTATAAAATAACATAAATATTGCTTTTCTGAAAAAGTGGTACGAAAGGCAATTTTTATATTTTAAAAGAAAAAAACAATTCCGTCTTTAATGGGTTAAGGGGACTCACCGCGCAAAGTTACCGACGCCACGGTGTAGATCTGGACAACTCAGGAATCGGCGCCAGCCGAATAATCCAATCACGGCAGGCGGAATTAATATCGAGAGAGCATCGATTTTGTAGTGATATGTTGCTGTGCTGAAAAGCGCACGAAGAGAGAAGTTTATAATAAAATAAGAAATAAAAAGAAAATTGTAAAATAAAAAAATTCGAAATGCTATGGCGTCTCGGTTTTAGCATTGGGAAACGTAATAGCTTTAAGAGCCATTATTTTGAAATTCAGACAAAAAAGTGATATTTTGATAGTTGTATTTTTTGATTTGCTTGATATTTTTTTATGTTGAAGTAGATCACATTTAATGAATACTGTGCAATTTTGAAGCCCTGAAAAAATTTTCCCTTCCCTGTAGAAAATGTCAAAGTTCAAGGTTGTGACCGTCATTTTTCATGAAAAGTGAAATGCGAGTATGTTTGCAGTGCTAAAACTTGGGAAAGCAACGACATCCCAAAATTCCTTTTTGATGAAATATTGGTATAACACTACCTGCTTAGTAAACTGTATTCGTTTCCATGGGGCATTGTTATTTTATATAGTTATGTTGCCTCAAAATGCAATGAAAATGACGTTTTTGTTCGTTTTCGGCTCGTATTTTATTATTTAAGCAATAGTACCACAAACTTTTTCTTATAGAATATCGAAGTGTAGTACTAGGACAATCTAAATCATATAATACTTTACCGGGATATTGCTACTGTTAGCAGAAATAGTCTGTTAAATATTCAAAAATTTCAAAATCGGCAACATTTCAATTAGTCTTTTCTCAAAACAGCGTCACGGTTTAATAAGACAAAATGTATCACGTAGTAGTTGAAAATATGCACAAACACATGTAAAAGAAAAAAAAAGTGGGGGCTCGTCATATTTTTAGAAAAAAAATAACAAAATTTACAAAAATTCACAGTCAAAATATAATTTCCCTTTTTTCCATTTAGAACAAGGAAGGGGAAAGAAAAAGGGATATTTCATTTTCTCATAGGGAAAAAACATAGCTAGCGGAAAGAGAAACGGGATGTTTCATTTTCTGATAGGGAAAAAGTATGATAAATGACAGTCTTTTTTGTAACTTTTGACATTTTTTTTTTCTAAAAATATGACGAGGCCCCACTTTTTTTTCTTTTCCATGTGTTTGTACATACTTCCAACTACTACGTGATATATTTTGTTTTATTGAACCGTGACGCTGTTTTGAGAAAAGACTAATTGAAATGCTGCCTATTTTGATATTTTTGAATATTTAACAGACTATTCCTGCTAACAGCAGCAATATTCCGGTAAAGTTTTATATTATTTAGCTTGTCCTAGTACCCAGGTAGCACAAAGATATCGGCCAATATCAAAATTAGATATTGGCCGATATCAAAATATAATATTGGGCAACATTAAATGACCCCCTCTAAAAAGATATCCACGATTATTTTTTGATATTTGGCAATGTTGGCCAATATTTCCCAACATCTCTGAATATCAGTTTGTGACATTAAGCGATATATTTTTCTGCCATTGCTGAATATCATTATTTGACAATGAATGATATATTTTTCCAATATCCAGAAATAACATTTTTAAATATTAAATTATAACTTTTTAGACATTAACTTCTTTATTAAACACCTACAACTGCGATATGCAAATGTGGTGAACATATACTTCTCACTGAGCTAGAAATTGATGCTCAAAGAAATTTTCAGTCTTATGAAAGATTAAAATAAAAAAACCTACTAAAATTGTAATAATAAGAAACTTTAAATAAAAAGTGGTGGGAGTAGATTTTTCTATTAGTGACGGAAAAAAATGTCTGACAAAATTATAATTTAATTATCTCATACTTTTTCAATCACAACCGACTTTTTTTTTTTTTTTTTTTTTTTAACATTCTTTTAACATTTATTTATTTAAATATCCCTTTTTATAATTAAGTTTGTTAGAAATTTAAAAAGAAATTATGTTGAAAACTAATGACCTACTTTTGAAACTAAACTCGTATTCTTTCTATAATAAAAAGTACAATTATTTTAAAAGTCTGAAATTCGTGAGCATTTAAAAAAAAATAAACATAGTATCCATAAAAAATACATAAATTGGTCTCTTTTTTATTGAAAAACTTTATGTAATAAAAAAAGCATCTTTCGTTTTTTATAAAACTAACAATTGTTATATTTTAACATCGTTATAGGCACTACATTATTATTTTAAATACAAATAATTCTAGAGCAATAATTACAGATTTCCTTATTAAGTTTTTATTAGCACTATCAATAGATTTTAATATGAAATGCTTTTCTTAAGAAATTTTTCTATTTTGCAATCTCTATAAATTTCTAAATAAATTGTACTACAGAAAATTTTCCATTCAAATCTCAACAGATTTCTATGTTTTGTTTTATTTTTTTCAAATATATACATATATATAAATAACTATAGATTTGTAAAGAAAATTTTTATATAACGCAAATTTCATGGCCAACGAAAACTATAAAAATGGGCGGTCCTTCAGAACTTTCCATTCACTTTCGTAAAAATTACAAACTTTGTCAGATATGCTAAATGTCGACAGATATCTTGAAATGTCTGAAAAATGATATTGTTTTTACGAATGTCGACAGATATCTCTAAATATTGGAATACTAATATCATTTTTACGACATTGGCCAATGTAAATAAAATATCAAAAATAAGGCATTAAAAATACAAGTTTTCTAAAAATAGTAAAATAGTTAAATTTTATTGTTTAGAATACAATTTACGTATTATAATGTTATAAGTAATGCAAAAAATTCGTTTGGATGCTTTCTTTTAAAAACTAATTTTAAGTTACATCTGTGAATATCAGCAGATGTTGTAAATTTGACGTCTGACATTCAGTGACTTTCGCGATATCGGCCAATATTGATCGAGACATTGGCCGATATCTGTGTGCTACCTGGCGCACTTTGATATTCCATAAGAAAAAGTTTGGGGTACTATTGCTTAAATAAGAAAATACGTATGGAAAATGGACAAAAACGTCATTTTCATTGCATTTTGAGGCAACATAACTATATAAAATAACAATGCCCCATGGAAACGAATACAGTTTACTAAGCAGGTAGTGTTATACTAACATATCACCACAAAAGAATTTTGGGATGTCGTTGCTTTCCCAAGCTTTAGCACTGCAAACATACTCGAATTTAACTTTTCATGAAAAATGGCGGTCAAAACCTTGAAGTTTGACATTTTTTACAGTGAAGGGAAAATTTTTCAGGGCTTCAAAATTGCACATTATTCATTAAATGTGATCTACTTCCACATAAAAAAATATCTAGCAAATCAAAAAATACAACTATCACACTTTGTCTGATTTTCAAAATAATGGCTCTTAAGAAAGATTTTTATGAAGTAAAAATGCTTTTTAGATTAGAAATTGGAATAAGAATAATATAATACGCGTTTTAAAATAAAAGGAATTTAAATAGAAATAACTGATGAAATTTGGAATCCATATTCACTGGATTATGTTCAAGATTTATGACAGAAAGTTTTTTCTGCGACAAAACTTTTTATTTTAGAGCAATTGCAAATTTTCAGAATTTTTCCATTTTTCAGATTTTTCTTTTTTCTCAAACTAATTAAATTGTATTTTAAAACTGTGAGCCACGTATGATCTTATATATATACTGTACTACCAAAAAAATTTTTTTATCGAAATTGCTCGCGTACATTAGGAATTAACGGGGGTTTTAGCTGAAAAGTATAATTTTTCGGAGAGCTGAAAAACTTAGACACTTCTAACTCGTATGAAGTTCTAGCACAGTTTTATCAAACGCATGAATTAAAGTATATATACACTCTTGGATAAAATTTAATTACATATAATAAATGAGTATAAGATGTTAGAGTAAAATTAATATGAGTGGGCGTGTCTTTCCAGTCGTGTCTTCCCTTAACTCCTGAAGTACTCGAGCGATTTCGATAAAAATATTTTTTGGTGGTGGAATATAAATATAAGATCATGTGTGGCAGACAGACTTAAAAAAATTTAATCAGTTTCAGAAAAATAAAATTTTGAAAAATGTAAAATTTTTGAAAAATTGCCATTGCTCTAAAATAAAAAGTTTTGGTCGCAAAAAATAATTGTCTGCCATAAGTCTTGAGCATAATCCAGTGAATATGGATTACAAATTTCATCAACATTGATCGGGTAGTTTCCGAGGAAATGGGTCTTAAAGCTCACATATTTCCCATAGGATTGCTCCCAGCCTTGTCTTCCCTTAAAAAGAAAAAAAATGTAAAATTAATTTCAAGACCCCTTCAGGATCTTATTTTTAAAGGATTAGCCAGTAAGAGGGCGCTCGTTTCTAGTGTGGGAGGAGCCTCAATTTGTTTATACCAGAGCGTTGAGCGATTTAGTGCCGACCCTACTATAATACCTTAGGTTCCAGTCACGTCACAGAGAATAACAAACATGAGCGCGGACCTAATCGTGCGGCAAAGATCTTAAATGGTTAAAGATAGAAAGCTCCCATAGGGCCAATATAAACCACCGCCCCCTGAATACTAGGCCTGAGCACTGACACAAAAATAGCGGCTGCCGAAGACCGATTTTTTTAATGTGCGTACGGTCCCTTAAATTTAGATAAGAGTATTTTGTAAAAGATTTCTTTGACTTGTTTAATCTCTGAAAAATAAAGCTGTAAAAACTTTTTAAAAATATTGGTACCAAAACCCAAGGGTCTGAGATCCGGCTTCGGCAGCCGCCATTTTTGTGTCAGCGCTGAGGCCTAGTATTCAGGGGACGGTGATGTAAACTGCGATCCATCCACGTTATTGCGGCGCTTTGAGCAGAGCTGCAAAACAAACTTTACAGAAATGAAGCGCAGCGATGCACACGCGCACTTTGCTCCAAAACAGAAAAAAAAGTCCGCGCTTTTCGACCCTTTAGTATTTTCATGTTCCTGCTTTCGTTTTCAGCTGCTTTTCTATTCAGACTTGTAAAGAAATGATTCAAGGATAACTTTTATTTATAGTTTTTTCAATTTCAATTATATAAGATAATAATTTGTAATATTTTATAATGGTTATATATAATGTAAGATTTTTTTGAGTTTCAGTTATTATTTTTTATGTTTCTGTTAACCCTTTCAGGGGCAAGTAATTGCGTTTCTGTAATGTTGAATTCACACCGGAATATTCGAAAATTTTTGTTTCACAATAAGGAAAGGCAATTTATCAACTTTTTTTTAGCCTTTGGCTCCTCCCTTTCTCTCTGTAGCCTATTTAAGAGGATGATCCAGCCAGCGCGCCTTCAGTCGAGCTCCAGCTTCCACGCAGTGTATAGGGCGGATGGACCAGTCCTTTTCAGGACTCACGGCATAGCCGAAGTGTTGCATCCGGCACTGCGGTGGATTTCTACTTCACTACTCCAGTAGCAGCTTCCCATATGTCGGTGATAAATTCCGAGAGCGAGGGCCTTTTCAGGGCCACGCGAAAGCGTACTCCGCTCCCGGCATCGCCTCGACTCTTGGACGGCATCAGATCTCACATTGCTCCGGCACCCAGAGCGGATCCAAATCACACTTTCTCCGGCCGTTAGGCCTAGGCTACCCTTCCCCCCTTTTTTATACTAACAACATCTCTTCTACTGTATTTGTTTACTTTATATTATAAAAATCTTATAAAATATTATAAAAATTTTTAAAAAATACTTCAAAAAACTTACAAAAAATTAAAAAATTTTAGAAAATACAAAAATATATCTTGTTGTTGTAATGCTATACTTAAACTTTCTTCTAGTCTCTTCCCTCCTTTTTTATTATTTTTATGTGAGCTCTTTTCCCATCCATTCCCCAGTCAGATTTTTTACTTTTATGCCCTCACTGCTACCAGCTATGAATTTTGCTTAACCATTTAACCTGCACATTCTTATGTGACGGGGATGTGGGGCAAGTGGCCCCGGGCTCCTCGGCCAAATCGTCTAGAATCGAATCAACTTTTTTCCACCAAAGTTAGAAAGGTAAATTTTAAATAAAAGTTTCTGGTGTAAATCTTATATCCCACCGCCCTTCAAGGTGTTAAAGGGAAATACACTGCTCAAAACAATTAAAGGATATTTGAAGTTTTATATAAAATAAAGATATAAACGAAATTTTTTTTGCCGAAAATAGAAGAAGAGAATCACAAATGCAAATTTTTCTGGTTTTCAAACTGTGGGGTATGCAAATTTTGAGTTCGACGTCAAAAACGTCGCTTCAGCGGCAGCGAATGAAATTTGACTTTCAACTGGATAAAAGAGAATGAAGACAAGGATGATCGGCATTCAGTGATTGCTTTGTTTCGATGAGTACGATGTCTCAGCGAAGTCATTTGACAGATTCAGAAGCTTTGAGAATTGTTGGTAGGTTAGAAGGGGGCCAAACTCAAGCCGAAGTAGCGCAAGCCATTGGAGTGTCACAAAGTGTCATTTCCAGGATCTGGAACCGTTTTTTGGAGAATGGATGTGCAGGCCGAAGACCAGGGCAAGGTCGTAGATGGGCAACAACGCCCAATGAAGATCGGTATTTAGCGTTAACAGCTCGGAGACACCGAACCATGAACGCTACTCTTCTCCAACAACACCTTCGCTCGGCTACAGGCACCACGATTTCAACTCAGACTGTCCGAAACCGGCTCCATGCTGTAGGTCTGTATGCTCGCCGACCGATGGTATGTGTTAGATTAACATCAAAGCATCGTCGCGACCGCAGGGAGTGGGCAACCGAGCATGTCAACTGGAGGAGAAATTAATGGAGCAATATTCTGTTTTCTGACGAGCCCCGTTTTTCTGTGCATCCGGATAATAGGCGTATTTTCATCTGGAGGGATCGTGGCAGTAGGAATAATCCTGCGTTCGTGCACGAAAGTGTCAGATTTGGCGGTGGAGGAGTGTTGGTGTATGGTGGCTTCTCCATTGACGGGCGCACTGACCTCTACATCATTCGAGATGGAGCTCTGACTGGTCGCCGATATAGGGATGAGATCCTCAGACCTATTGTAGTCCCTTACGCTGCAGCAATCGGAGATAACTTCATTTTAATGGACGATAACTGCAGGCCACATCGTGCAAACCTGGTGGAGGATTTCCTTTTCAAGGAAGGAATCGTTCGAATGGAATGGCCAGCGTGTTCTCCAGACATGAATCCAATCGAGCACGTTTGGGACGCTCTAGGAAGACGAGTTTCTGGCCGCCAACAACCCCCACAAACTCTCCAAGAACTGGAAAGAGCTCTTCTGGAAGAGTGGGGCAGAATACCCCAACTCGTCATTAATAGCCTCATTCAGTCCATGCCTCAAAGGTGTTCAACGTTGCTGGCCGCCCGTGGAAACCATACCCCCTACTGAAGATGATTTTCTTTGAAGAAAACACCTTTTCTTATTCTTTTTTTCTCATATGCACAAATTGTGTTTTTTTCCTTTAGTACACAAATGCGCAATAAAATGCATTTTTTTCTGCCAAACATGTGTAATTTATTCTCATATAACCTACTATGTCTGTCGACCATGTATCAATCAGCTAAACAGTTTACCAGATACAAAATCCACCTAAAACTGCAATATCCTTTAATTGTTTTGAGCAGTGTATATATATATATATGAAATGAAATAGTTGATCTTGCATTATGTCTTAAAAGGAACAAAAATGTTATGCAATTGAAAAATATTGTTTTCTTTTGAGACATAGTTTTAACTCTTGTAGATGGAATAAAATAAAATATTTTCGTTTCAGTCTGGTATTTTTTTTTAACTTCATTTGTGATAGCAATAAATTCTTTTCAATTAACCCTAGAACTACCGGAAATTTTACTCAAGTTTTATAAAAACATTCTACACCAGAATTTTTACTTAAAACTATTTAATTTGTTTATTTAACTTATTATTGTCTGATTTATACATTTAGTTTGTTTTGAAGAAATTTCTGGTTTGAATAAATATTTTGAATGTACATGTCGGGTCCATTGGACCCTTCTGGTAGACAGAGGGTTAATCATTTTCATTCAAAACATAGAGGACATTAATTATAGAGAATTATCAGTCTCCTCATTCTAAAATATAAGTGACAGATTTTTATGTATTTATATGTCAGTTAAATATTCGAATAAGTTTCCGTTTCGATTAAAAAAAACTGTGCAAGAATATTATTTTAATTTGTAATAAAAGAGGAATAATAATATAATACATTATTATTGCGTTGTTATATTATATTACATTATTCTACGTTATCAGCGATCTGTCTTTCACAAGATCTGATCTCAGAAAAATGGACCCTTCACAACTCAACCTAGATTTCCACTTTCTTATTAAATTCATTTAAATCAATTTTCCAGATTTGAGTTACCGCATTTCCTTTCTTCGTGGTACAAATTCAATATTGCTCAACCTGAAGATTTAAATTTTTCTAAATTTATAATAATAATACACCAAACACGCCCCCCCCCCCCCCTCCAACCTATCACACAGAGTTTAAATTTAAAAGAATGATAAGAATATTCTCGTGCATATAGATTTTATTCAACATCGTTTCAGCTGTTGATGAAATATCTCTCTATTCTAAATAAAAGTAACTAACGCTGTCACCGCCGCTGTTTGTGGATTTTTTGTTATATATTCGCCAAATTTTCGAAAAAAAAAAAAAAAAAAAAAAAAAAAAAAAAAAAAAAAAAATCACGCCAAACCTGCTGTGCGTATATGACATCTGGCCAAATATTACCACTCGAAAAAAAAAAAAAAAAGCCAACTGGCAAGTTGAAATAAAGCTATTGGCGAGATTTGCATCCGGCTAGCGTAACAGTACCAAGAATTCTTTGCAACCATGGCAAATTTTATGTAGTTTTATTTGAAAAAAAAATTTGATTTTTTAATCAAAATGGAAAACTTACGGTCCCATATTGGCGCGATTTTTTTCCGACGCAAATGTCATATACGGAACGGGCGCTTAACTGGCGCCAAAGTATCGTTATTTTGCTTGATATGGTAAGCCGGATGTTGTTGTTTATGCTGTTGATGCGTTCCCCAAATTGGCGTCGTTAAAAAGTCGCGCCAATATGGGACGTATATGACATCTGTGCCAAACTTTCGTATGAACGGCGAAGGGATCAGACCGTATTTGTTTATGGCAGTTGATGACTTGAACTATTATAATATGGATGAAATGAAGGCGATAGAATAATATTTGGCGACTTATCACCTGTGCCTGGCTAACATTAAAGTACCAAAATGGCACCTAGAGTATAAAAAGCGAAGTGGTCCGCCTGGAACTGTTGATGATAGTCACATGACTTAGGCTATTGTTATAGAGATTGTTTTAAAATACCGGGAGACAAAGACTCTGTATACTTAATTTATTTTATTTTAGCTTCTTTTCAAATGTTTAACTGATCCTCTTTAATCAAAAACGAAAACAACCACTGGATGTCTTAACAGCACCTGATTCGCCCTTAAAATTTTGCAATCAAAGGTAATTGAATGGAAACCCGTTTACAGGGAGATCTGCACAGCTTTTTTCAGTATAATTCAATCTTCTCTAATATTTTTAAAACCCATCAGATTAGCGTGTTTTTAGATTCTGCGGTGTCTGAACGGCGGTTGGCGAGCGTAGCTTGCAGGGGGCAGAGCACCCTAGTTAAATTATAATTTATAAAATTGTGGTTGAAATAAATATAGTAGTAATTTATTTTTGAAACTAAAACTTATAATTTACCATCAAATATCAATTACATAAGAGAATTTTTTAAGTAGTTGTATAAATTTAATTCGTAAAATTGTATTAATATTTCTTTAAATTTCTTATAATTCTAATTTATAATCAATAATAATTTATGAATTTATATTTTTTATAAAATAATTTAAATTAAATATTTATCAAAGTAATAACATAGCCCATGGTGATATTTCTATTGCTTGAAATGGTCATGAAATCATGACTTGTTAAATTCTACGAAAAGACAATAAAATAAAGAAATAAATAAAAAAAGAAGAAGAAAAAAAGAGAGCTGTTATTATATTAAGTTTGTTTATAAAATAACAACTAAAAACAAACTTGATTTTTTTTTTATGAATTTTTAATTACCAACACTTTAGAATTCAAAATTTTATTATGAAAATAAAAAATTTAGAAAGACCTTATGGATCAAAATTTTATTTTTTCATACCAATGTATACAATAGTAATACAGAATAATCAATTGGGGCTTTTAATAATCAGTATAATACTGCATATTTTTGCTGTAGTTTTAACGTTTTCTTACTCTTACATTACATTCCAAGCCAATAAATTTGCCACATTTTTTTTCTTTTTTTAAGTAAAAGCATATACAATCATACACAATCAGGCATATGAATATGTGGAAATATACATGTCTGCAGAAATTTTATATTTGTATGCGTGTGTTTCTAATATAATTGATATCTAATAATGTGATTTATATATTATCTGCTATTGCAATTTTCATAAAATTCTTGAGATAACAATGACATTCAAATATATTGCTGATGCAATAAACAAAAAAAAAAAAATAAAAATAAAATAAAATAAAAATAAAATAAAATAAAAAAATAAATCGCAGATTCTGGATTCTAATTGGAACCAAAAAAAAAAATCTCTTATGAATTATTACTAACTAATAATGTTTAAAAAATAACTTGATTTAATTCTAAACATACATACATGTAATGTTTGGATTTGTACAAAGTGTATTATCCAAAACAAATGTTCATTGTCCGAGCTATGTCTAAAAAAAAACAAGCTATTCTTTATAATAAGCTGTCTCTCTTTTTCCTAATTTATGTCTCCCTAATTAATCAGTGAAATTTGAAGAGAATGTATAACAAAGCACTAAGAGAAAATATTTATATATTTAGGTAATCGTATTTATTAATATTAATTATACATGTAAAAATAATAACATATATGTATAATATATATAATAATATATATAATATATATATATATAAATAATATAATAATAATATAATATAAATAATAATATAATATATAATAATAATAATATAATAATATAATATAATAATAATAATATATATATATAAATAATATATATATATAAATAATATATATATATATATATATATAAATAATATATATGTGTATAGAGAAGGATAATGTTTAAGATAAAAACTTTATTTGATATTTCTGTGTCGCTATAGTTCTAACATAAAAATATTTTTCATCTAAGTTTAGGAGTTATTGCATTTTAATATATGTTTATCTAATTATTAAAAAATAGCTTATATGAATTAAAAAATTAATTTAATTATTGAAATTAAATTAAAATTTAATCTAATTATCTAATTGACAATTAAAAAAAAATTACAAAGCAACTGATAATAAATATCGAATGATCATTAATACCAGTGCTTTATAAGACTTTAATAAATTATTTCTTCTAACTTGATATTTATCTAGGGTGACTGAGCCAGTAGTTGATCAAATAAGGTCGGTGCTACAGGGTTTTTATTATATTTCATTCCTTTTAAATTTTAGAAGTAAACTAACATTATTTCTACAACCCTTAATGAATGTCCTATAATGGACAATAATTAAATTCTGCTGAAATTAAATAACAACAGAATTATAAATAAATAGTTTTTTTAATTGCCATTTCCCCAGTAGTTGATCAGGCGAATCCAGTTTTTGATTGATTTCATTCCAGTAGTTGATCACTGGTCATTTTGATCTTTTTTTCAATGTAAATAGAAAACATTAAACAATTCGAAAATAGTAAACATTTTAATGAGGCGATTCAACAATAAAAATACAATAACTTATATGCAATGTTGAAACTAATTCAGGGACAGAGAAAAGATTTCTTGTTCTACTGATTTTTGTGGGTTCTATGTGGAAATAAATTGATCCCACCTATAAAAAAGGACAACTTCCATAGGCGCCAAACACGCCGCCGTTCCTTCTTTTTCCATTTCTAATATTTTCCAAAATGACAACGCGCTCATCAATATAATTTTGCGCCGTCTGCCAAGTATAAGCAGTTTTCTCATCTGAGGATTCCACTCACACACTCTCACCGGACGAAACTTTGGCACTGGACTCAAAGCTGTGTGAGTTACTCAGTCGTTTTTTCCCCCCTAGTCGGAATTTTAGATAGTCCTATATCTTGTCTTTGATGTAGATGCTTCCTCTCTTCTTTTTTCTGAATCATTTCTTTCTTTCGGGTTTTTTTCTCCTCTTTTTCCTTTTCCTTCTCTTCGAAAGACTTTATCCACTGTTTTGACGTTGTCGCATAAGACAACCGTCTCTTTTATGTTTTTTGTCTTCTCTGGCGAGTCGCGAGGCCATAGAATTTGCCACACGCAATGGGCGGAGCTTGCAATGTTTCCCACAAGCATTGGGATATTTGATTGGCTTTTGGCGAGCGCTTGTGGGAAAAATCGAGAAGCTGATTAGCTATAATCCATCGTGATGTTGTACGACGTCAGTAATGCTTGTGGTCCATAGTCTGCAAAATCTGGACTGACATTTTTTACTTTAGCTAGACCTAAGTTTTTTGGGCGCTCAGGAGTCGCATAATTTGGAAGTGGTCCGTCGGCCTTGAAGGACCTGGTGTTGCATGATCATAATCAAACGTTGGGGGATCATCAGATTGTAGAGCAATATAAGCAGTTGGTGTTATGAGATCATTAACTGACGATTCAGGTTCGCTCTCTGGTGTCGCAATGTTCATTTGAGTTTGTCTAAGACATTTGCTCCGCATTTGCCTCCAGAAATGGAACAATTCAAGAGCCTCAACATCACCCTCCCATTTGTTCCATTCCATGCTTCTGAACTTCTGAGCTTACCCTTTTTTTGAATAGGGATTCGATGTACAAAAGCGTCTGGACTTTGAAGTTTTCCGCTACTCCTACTCTAGACCAATTTTCACGTGGGTTTGTAGGTGGAAAATCTCGTTTCTTACTGCTGATGCAGCTTTCGTAGTCTACTGCATTTGGATTAAACAGAAACAGACCGCATTTCCGGAAGCCGTTTTTTATGACTTTCGGAGTTGCTACTTCTCGAAATACACTTGCAATCAAAGGTCCAAATACTGTTTTTGTGATCACTTTGTTTGCAGATTTAGTTTTCTAATCGTAAACAGTTTTCCGCCAGCCCATAGCTGCCAACTTTTGCGCTTTTTTACTACCACTAAAATTTCATAGATATTTTCGTCTTGTCTAATCGAGAGATTTCGACGATTAAATACGACAACATTTACTATAAAATTTTAGTGGTAGGAAAAAGGCGTAAAAGTTGGCAGCTATGCAGCACACTTCGAGAGTCCTGAAAATAGCAACGTCCGCTGGTTCGAGTATGTGTGTTGCATTCGGGTAAAGAGCGAAATGAAGGATTTGATTCTCTGAACATAACTTTGCCACTTCAAGAGTTAAGTGGCTCTTGTGGCAATCCACCAAGAGTAATATGGGTAATTTGATATTTGGCTTTCTCAACCAAGGCAAAAATACATTTGCGAGATATTCAAAGTAGGTGCTCCCACACATATAACCTTTCTTTGATCTACCTAATTTCCAGTCGTCTGGCACATTCTGTGCAATTTCATGTGATATTTTCTGCAATGGGTAAACGATTATCCCAAGAATAACCTCTCTTGCTGCATTGAAAGTAGCCATCACGGTTATACGTTCTTTTTCAGTACCTGTTTTTATTTCATGTAAAATGTTGAATGAAAAGGGGCCTAAAACTTTTCCAATTTTTGGACAAGTTTGAAAATCGCTTTCGTCACCATTAAAAATTCTCCTGGAATCAAGAAGAATGTCAAGGCAGCCTTCAGTTTCAAGATATTTGTGAAGTTCTTGGAACCACTCGTGGATGCTGGGCTCTGACACTTCTGCTCTTGCAGTGTTGATAGTGTAATATCTTATATTATTAATTTATTTCATATATTTATTTTAAAGCTTGAATTAATTCTTAGTAACTGTTAACCGTGTAAGAACCCAACAACTCAACTCAACTGTTATGTAAATCTACTACCGTCGTAATGCCGAGTGCATGCTGTAAGCAACAAAATAAAAGATTATCTTCAACCATTTATGAGAGTATTATCTCAGTACCAAGTATGTATTTTACATT
Organism: Maratus speciosus; assembly: GCA_963932465.1. Classification (NCBI taxonomy): domain Eukaryota; kingdom Metazoa; phylum Arthropoda; class Arachnida; order Araneae; family Salticidae; genus Maratus; species Maratus speciosus. The sequence goes on along the minus strand of OZ010795.1, from coordinate 47,884,753 downwards.
AATATTTTAAATTGGCGACGAGTCCGATCTCACGAACATTTTCGTAACCTTTTATTAGCTGTAATTGCTATTTGTCACTCTGTACCACCATGAATAAGTTAGGCCTAATTGGCACATTGCATTCCTTCGATGTAGAACTGGACGATTTCAATTTATACGTCGAACAATTGGAACATTTTTTTCTTGCAAATGACGTTGAAGAAAGCAAGAAAGTATCTGTCTTCATTTCTGCAATAGGCTCAAATACTTATAAACTGCTTCGAAATTTACTGCTTCCGAAAAAACCCAGTGAGTGTTCAGATGATGAATTGAAGACAACATTACTACAACATTTCAAACCTGCTCCAATCATCATCGCTGAACGATTCCATTTTCATAGGCGAAATCAAACAGCTGGAGAATCTGTTTCTCAATATTTAGTGGAATTAAGACGATTAGCATCAACGTGCGAGTTTGGTGCGTTTCTGGATGAAGCACTTCGCGACCGTTTTGTTTGTGGATTGTCCAATGAAAATATCCAGAAGAGACTCTTGACGAAAATAGATTTGAAGTTAATTGACGCAGTTAACACAGCTGTCGCTATTGAGATAGCAGAAAACGATGCGGCGAACATGAAGGGAGTCCTCACACCTGCCATAAATAAAGTTCGCCAAACTTCTGGTTATAAGAAAAAAAAATAATCAGCCATCAAATAACACTTCGGCAAATTCAAGTAAGAAATTTTCCAAATGTTTTCGATGTGGCAATGCTCATGATCCTGCCAAGTGCAAATATAAAACCGCTACTTGCCATGTTTGTGGAAAAAATGGCCATATCTTGCCTGTTTGCATGAGCAAGAATAAAAACTCCTCTACTAAAAAGGTTGAAACAGTTGAATTTGATACAGAAGCTACCCTTTATGCAGTGCAATCTATAAATCAAGTTACAGGTAAGAAAAAGTATATTGTTTCAGTTATTGCTAATAATAAACAATTGGATATGGAACTTGACACTGCTGCTGATGTTTCCATAGCATCAGAAATTTGGATGCAGAACAATTTACCAAGAACTGAAATTATGCCATCATTAACCAGATGGAGGGACTACAATGAGAAAGAAATTCCAGTGGTTGGAGAAGTCCTTGTTAATGTGCAGTGCAACAACCAACACCATACTTTGCCATTAATTATTGTGAAAGGTGATCGACCTGCTCTTTTTGGAAAAAATTGGTTATCTGTGTTCAAATTAAATTGGAACGAAATATTTTCAGTGTCCTCAAAGTGTGTGAACAGTGTGGAAGCACTTAAGAAAAAGTATGCAGATGTTTTTCAAGTAAGTACTCAACCTATAAAACATTTCAAAGCAGTCCTTAAAATGAAAGAAAATTGTCAACCTGTGTTTTGCAAAGCCAGGCCAGTTCCTTATGCTTTAAAAAATGCTGTTTCTGAGGAAATTAAAAAATTAGTAAATAATAATATATGGCAATTTGTTGAACATTCTAAGTGGGCAACACCTGTTGTTGTGGTGCCAAAGAAAGATAAGGCTGTGAGGTTGTGTGGTGATTTCAAGGTAACTGTAAATAAGCATATTGACCCTAATCAGTATCCACTTCCTACTCAGCAAGATCTTTTTGCTACTTTAAGGGAAGGCAAATATTTCACTAAACTTGACTTGTCACATGCATACCAACAGATTGAATTGGATGCTGACTCTCAAGAGTTATTAACACTGAATACTTTGATGGGTTTGCTTCGCCCTAGCAGATTGATGTATGGCATATCTGCAGCAGCTGCTATTTTTCAGTCTGTCATGGAACAAATATTACAGGGTATACCCAATGTCATATGTTTCCAAGATGACATCCTCATCTCATCGGCTACTGAAGCAGAACATTTTTCCGCATTAGAGGCTGTAATATCACGATTACAAAAATATAATGCAAAATTAAATGTGGATAAGTGTCAATTTTTCGTAAACAGTGTTGAATTTCTGGGGCATGTAATTGATGAAAGTGGTATTCACCCCACCCAGGAAAAACTAGAAGCAATCAGAAAGATCAAAACCCCAGAAAATGTGACTCAGCTTAAATCATTTTTAGGTTTGCTGAAACTCCAAATTCATAAAAAATTCATCAACCTTATTGTCCCCTTTATACAATCTTCTACATAAAAATGTACCTTGGAAGTGGTCAGAAGAATGCAAGAAGGTATTCGAACAGTGTAAAGAACTTCTAACATCTGATGCAGTTTTGGCTCATTATAATGAAAATCTTCCCTTGCAAGTATCCTGTGATGCTTCGCCGGTTGGATTAGGTGCAGTTTTATCACACATTGTAAATGGTGAAGAAAAACCTGTTGCCTATGCATCTCGCACATTATCAGAGGCTGAAGTCAACTATTCACAAACTGAAAAGGAAGCCCTTGCAATCATTTTTGCCTGCAAAAAGTTTCACCAGTATCTGTTCGGAAGAAACTTTGTGCTATATACTGATCATCAACTTCTAGTTACCATCTTTTCTCCCAGTAAGGCAGTACCAACCATGGCTGCAGCTCGCCTACAAAGATGGGCATTGCTCTTGTCTTCACATAACTACACCATTAGGTATAAGAAAGGTTCTGCACATCAGAATGCTGATTCTCTTTCAAGATTGCCCAATGAAGATGTAGATAGAAACTTGTACCCATCAGATATCTATCAGATTTCTCATCTGTCAGACTTACCGTTAACTTCTGATGACATTGCTAGTGCATCTAGAACTGATAAAATTTTGGGAAGTATAATTAAATATGTTCATAATGGCTTTCCCTACAAAAATGAGAATCCTGATTTTAAGCCTTTTTTTAACAGGAAAGATGAATTATCTGTTGATAGAAATTGTTTGTTATGGGGGATGAGAGTTATAATTCCTAATATATATAGGAAACACTTGCTTGAATTACTTCATGATATTCATCCTGGAATTGTGAAGATGAAAGCAGTTGCTAGAAGTCATTTCTGGTGGCCCAATTTAGACCAAGACATTGAAAACATGTCTGCTAATTGCAAAGCTTGTCAACTTGTAGCCAAATCTCCTCCAGTCACTCCAATGCAATCATGGGTATGGCCCAAGGCACCATGGGATCGCATTCATTTAGATTTTGCGAAGAAGGATCAAATTGATTACTTGATTGTTGTGGAAAGTTATTCGAAATGGTTAGAAGTGGCAAAGATGTCTTCGACATCAGCAGCGAGTACAAATGCTGTACTGCAACAACTGTTTGCCAGATACGGATTACCATTAGAGGTGGTTTCTGACAATGGACCACAGTTCATTTCTGAAGAATTTAAAATGTTTTTAAAATCTTTGGGTATCCTACAGACTCTGGTTCCAACATATCATCCCCAATCAAATGGCCAGGCGGAACGTACTATACAGACTTTTAAGCATTCGCTTAGTAAGATGAATTTAGACTCTACTGATGGTAGTACAGTAGCCGCCAAGGTGAACAGATTTTTGCTGTCGTACAGATCTTCACCTCATTCTACAGGGTTCATACTCATTTTCCAAGAAAAAATCCCCTGAGAATCCCCTGATGTATTTTTCGGGAGATACAAATTTTCCATGTCATCAATTAACGGCATTTTTTAAACCAGTATCATAACACTCTCACTTTTTAGAAATAAAATAAAAACAAGATAATCTCAAAAATAAAGTTTATGCATCACCCATATAAACAATAAGAACAGAATTTTAAAGGAAAAACATTAATTTGTGTAAAACAGATTAAGTCTGTATGCCTTGTGGGGCTGTCCTTAAAAACTCGGTAGCTTCGCTGCAAGAATTTAATTTAATTTAATTTCTACTTCACGATTTTATTACTTTTTCAAAAGCATTATGAATTAATAAAATGCAGGCTGCAAATGTCAATATCAATTTTAAAATGACCTTTAGTTTTTAAAGTTCCTCTTGAATTGTTATCAAACCTCACAATGTTAGAAGTTGAATCTAGTGAATGAATGGATGTAGTCAGATGTGATATCATAAAGCACGCGAACAGCAGCAATTGCCCTTAATTTCCCAGAGTAATCGGTCATTTTGCCAGGTTTTGGGAATATTTTGCATTATCCCCTGAGATTCCCCTGAATTTTACAACCCAAAATTTATCCCCTGATTTTCCCATGAATCCCATATTCCCCTGATGAGTATGAACCCTGTTCTACAACTGGCTTATCTCCAGCAGAGCTGTTTCTTAGACGTCCAATTAGAACCGTCTTGGATTTATTGCATCCATGTACAGCACGGCACGTTGAGAAAAAACAAAGATGTCAAAAACAATATTTTGACAGATCTCACACCAGCAACAAGAATTTATCCTGTGGTCAAGACGTTTGGGTAAAATCTCACAGAGATCCTTTAAAGAAATGGATTAGAGGCAAATTAATTGCGCCAAAAGGTTCCAAGACTTGGACGATTGAAATTTTCACAATTTCCACAATAGCTATATCTCAAGAACTAAAGCACAGATTTTTAGAAATTTCACATACAGTTACCCCTTGATATAATTTGGTGCCAATAGCTTTTTAGTGTAAATCGCTCAATAGGTGGCGATGCTATGCTGCATTATTCATGATTATCGCAATAGCTCTATCTCAAGAAATAATGCATGAATTCTCATCAAATTTTAGATTCAATTAGTCCCTGATATAGATAAGGGCTGTTTAGTTTTTGGTGTAAATCGCGCAATAGGTGGCACTACTATGCTGCATTTTTCACAATTTCCGCAATTGCTGTATATCAGGAACTAATGTATGAATTTTCATCAAACTTTAGATTCAGTTAGTCCTTAATATAAATTGATCCTGATAAGTTTTTGGTGTAAATTGCCCAACAGGTGCCACTGCTATGCAGAACTTTTCACGATTTCCGCAATAGCTCTATCTCAAAAACGGATTTTCATCAAACTTCAAATTCAATTAGAAGTTGACATAAGTTGTTCCTGATTAGATATTGTTGTAAATCACCTAACCAGTGATGCTGCTATGCTGAATTTTTCAGGAAGTATTAACATGTATGACATAGAAGAAAGTTTTGGGATTTCCACATCCAACTAGTTTCTTAATTGCATTGAATTATGGATCTATTTCTTTGGTTTCTTCAAACTTTTTCTGATTCAAGCCATGTTGCAGGTAAATGAAAATATTTTTGCTGGGTTAGAGTGACTTTAAGTAGAATTTGCACATTCAGTTGTGTATAAGCAGACCTGTGCAGGTCTTCAGTTCTAATTCGATCAAAAAATAATAGAATAAGTTTGGTCTTTTACAGAACCTTGGTTGAAGGCTCTTTGATTAGATTTTCTTTGCAATATTTATTAGAAACAATAAATACAAGAATTAACTAATCATTGTTTTTATTTCTAAAAATAAAATAAACAATTTAATAAAATTAAATACTTTACAAAAGAGATGATTCTTAATTAGGCCAAAATATATTAAAGTTAGTTTCATCTTTTTGTTTGCAACCTTTATTAAAGACAAAAAATACAAGAACACATTAATTAACTAATCATTGTTTTTATTTCTAAAAAAAAAACTATTTTATAAAATTAAATACTTTACAACAGAATAATTTCAATTTAGATGGAAAGATATTAGAATAAGTTTGGACTATTAGAGAACTTTGTATGAAAGATCTTTAATTACGTCTGTTTGCATTCTTTGTCGGCAACAAAAAATACAAGAACACATTAACTAATCATGGCTTTTATTTCTAAAAGACTATTTCATAAAATTAAATACATTTACAAAAGAGATGGTTCCAATTTAGGTCAAAAGGTATTAGTATAAGATTGATGTTTTTGAGAACTTTGCTTGCTTGATCTTTGATAAGGCCTGTTGGATCGGCCAAACTCCCTGTCCTTCGCATGCACCAGCCATTTTTTGATGCAGGTCTCAATCTCGTGATCAGTAGCTTTCTCACACACAGGATTGTTTCGAACAGACACTACAATTAAAAAAAAATTGTGAAAAAGTGGATTAAACTACATTTTTTAAGTACAGGGTTAGCAATAAATAATTTATCTACTTCAAGGGGCTCTGGACAGTGCTTACACTGCTTGAATTGTGATGATATTAAAGCTAGAAATAACACAAATGGTGCTATGTATTTCATTAAATAAAAAGTTTTAATACAAAATTTCCCCGAAAGGTGACATGCTAGCACTCCAATAAATGTTCAGTAGGCTTATACATTTTAAAACATAATATACTTTCACATAAACGTTTAATATTACAAAAACATAATTTCACATCAATTTCAACATAGAAAGGAAGCATTTGTTTCTTTGTTCAAGATATATTGGATCAAAAACATGGTTTTGTATTATAGTCTGTTGTTGACAATAAAGAAAGATATTTTGAACACTTGTTGCAGCTTACTAAACATTTATTTGAAAACATATCAGACATTAAAATACATTGAAGCTTATTGAGTAGTTCTTTGAGTGCTATTGTGTCACTTTTCGGAAAATTTTTATTTAATAAATAACAAGAGCATCATTTGCAGTGTGTTGAATTTAGGCATTTTTTTCCAAAAGGAATTTCTTTTTTTCTTTCTTTTTCTTTTCTTTTTTTTCTTTTTTTTTTTTTTTTTTGCCCAAGAAAAAGAAGTGCTCAAAGAAATTATAAAGTTTAAAGAAATTTTGCTTCGTTACTTTTATATTTAAACTAAAGATTATAACACATTTTATTTTATTTTACTCTATGTAAAAAAATGAAACATTTCCTTTACATTTTTTATTTTTTTAATTAGAAGAGATTTTTTTTAAAAAGCTCCTCCCAAAAAAGCAATTTTTATTCTAAAATTCTATTTCTAAAGGAGCACACACAGAACATAATCCAAGTAGAGGCAAGATTTTCAAACAGGTGTGCTTGTAGTTAACTACCAATACAGCATTTTTAAAAATGGAGAATATAAACATGAATAAACTAAACTAAGACTTTTTACCAAGAAAAACACATCAATATAAAAAGCAATACAAAAATGTAAAAAATCAGAAATGTTAAAAATCCAACAGTAAACTTCTACAGGCTTTTCTCTCCCCCAGGGGTCAATGCAGGACTTTTTCCTCAGTGCCCATTTTGTGAAAAGTAAAAGTTATTTTTGTGAAATTTTTTTATATTTTTGTAAAAAATACATTTTATAACGAAAGATATAATCCAGTTACTCAAATTTGAACCATGTATTAATTAATAATAACTTCTTTATAGTCCTCCTGCTAAACTTTTGCTTTCCTGAACTTGTTTTGTTTACAAAATACACATTTTAAAGCCTAACAAACTAAAAATAATTAATGAAGCATATATTTTTATGAAATGGAATTTTGTGAAGGAGCTGTTTTTATTAAGAGGAATTTTGCGAAGTGACCTGTTTTATTAAATTGATTTTTGTGAAGAGGCCCAAAATAGGCCCCAAATTTTGCCTGGATCGACTCCTGTATTCAAAATAAGAATTGAAACAGTTTATTACCTTTTTTGTCACGGGGGCTCTGCCCTTCTGAAATTCCTATTTAAGATAATTTTCGAACAAAGGATTGTAAAAAGAGAAACAGAACTAAAAATTTGCTTCACAGAAGCTTCGGGCGGTGGGGGACCCCTGATAAAAATTCTCTAGTTCCTTTTTCTCTTAGTATACATTAATTAGTAATTTAAGTCATGTGAGAAGAATACACTTTTATTATTTCATTTTTTTTTTTTTTTCAAAATGATCAAATAAAAAGAAAATGTAGCTAATTCAATTTGAAAGTCCAGGAAGGGGTAATATTCCCCCCTTCCTTTCCTCACTTGCACTTATATAAATATTGAGGAAACAAACACAAGATCTGCATGCATTGCAATTTTGTCTTAGTCAAAACACTTTTTGAAATTAATTTACAAGTCATTAAAATGACCCCCCCCCCCCCAACACACACACACACCTGCCAGAAAAAAGTGATTTCCATAATATTTTTGATTAGTTTTGGATGCAGTGGATTAATTATAAATAATTGTTCAGCAATAATTTAAACCCCCTGATAAAAATTCTCTAGTTCCTTTTTCTCTTAGTATACATTAATTAGTAATTTAAGTCACGTGAGAAGAATACACTTTTATTATTTCATTTTTTTTTCAAAATGATCAAATAAAAAGAAAATGTAGCTAATTCAATTTGAAAGTCCAGGAAGGGGTAATATTCCCCCCTTCCTTCCTTCGCTTGCACTTAGTGGATTAATTATAAATAATTGTTCAGCAATAATTTAAACTCCCACTGATAAAAATTCTCTAGTTCCTTTTTCTCTCAGTACACATTAATTAGTAATTTAAGTCACGTGAGAAGAATACACTTTTATTATTTCATTTTATTTTTCAAAATGATCAAATAAAAAGAAAATGTAGCTAATTCAATTTGAAAGTCAGGAAGGGGTAATATTCCCCCCTTCCTTCCCTCGCTTGCGCTTATATACATATTGAGGAAACAAACACAAGATCTGCATGCATTACAATTTTGCCTTAGTCAAAACACTTTTTGAAATTAATTTACAAGTCACTGAAATGACCCCCCCCCCCCCCCACACACACACACACTCCTGCTAGAAAAAAGTGATTTCCATAATCTTTTTGATTAGTTTTGGATGCAGTGGATTAATTATAAATAATTGTTCAGCAATAATTTAAAAAAGATGCAACAGTTCCACCTCTATCCAGAAAAACGACATGATCAAAAAATAGCTACCATATATTTCATCATACAATGTGCATACTTAATTTGGGGCTATATTATTTCTATTTTTAGGTGTAACCCCAGTTTATTAATTCCTTTTTTATCTGATTTTTTTTTTCGAATTTCCAATTAAAAAGAGCCTTTTTTGTTTTGCTTAAAGTCAATTTTGAATTCAAAAATAAAATATTTTTGTTAGTAAGCACTTTTTTGCTTGACCTACTGGTGGCGTGAATGTAATAGACCTATTCACTGATCTCCAGTTTTTAACTGCAATTGCACTCAAGTTTTAAATAAAAAAAAAAAGTATGATACTATATTTATAAAATAACATCACTAAATAAATCAGAACTATCAACATTCACTGCATTCGAATTCAAGCTCTGAATCCATCATAAAAGCCATTTAGAAGTGCAATAAAAACAAACATTGCAGAAAATACAAACAAAAATAGTAGGACTACAGATGCACCATTTCTTAACAATATACTGAAAAATACATTACAAATACAGAAAACAGTCGAGGTAATTAATGCAAATTCACTTTCAATGATGCAACATTTCTTTTAGTTGCACAGCATGTGACGCCGATCATGAGGACATAAAAAAAGGCAATGCAACCTCAACCAAGAAAGGGTTAACTTCTAAAAAATTTTAAGTTCACAGGAACATGAAGGCACATAGCTTCTTTTTATGTGTTTATTTGTTTGTCTGTTACATATTTGATGTTGGTCTGTTACAGGTAAGATTACATACTATTTTTCATAACTATATTGTGGCAACAGTCAAATTTTGTGAAAGACATATTTTCTGAACTCCTTCTGAATGAAAATACATGTTTATTATAATAAATTGTATGTTTTTTTATAAATAATATAGGGATAAACATGGAATGTTTCCGAAAAGCATGGTAATTCCTGTTTGTCTGTTACAATACCATTTTTTAAAATCACAATTATTTACGTTAAAAGTGATCGTATAGTCTGTTTTCCACAAAACCTTCAGAAGACATCCATAAAAATACAATAAAGAATCTAGAAAAGTATAAAAATTAGTACAAACATAAAAATAATGAACAAATGCAAAATGAAGACATTCGATACTGCAAAGCCTATCTCTTTATCTGAATTTCACAAAATGTTTGGACTCATTTTCTGGTTTATTGAAATACAGTACAGAACCATTTATCCGGAATGCTTGGAGTCAAATGTATTCCAGATAACAGGTTTTTCCGGTTAACTGGTTGTGCATTAAAGCAGCATCCATTTGGTAAGTTTTGTGGAATATATGTGTGGTTGTGACATTCTGATTTTAAATTATTAGATTACTTGGATTAAAAATCAATGCAAGAAAGATCAAAAGTTAACCAGAGTTTAAAAGAAGGTAATTTATGGAATCCCTTAGGAACAAAAATTCTTCTGTTTCCTCTGCATAAAAATTAAAACATCTAAAATACAACTAAATATGTTTTCATTTCAAATACTAGATGTTGTCATCAAATTATTCAATTGTTTCAAGCAATACCTATGTCAAACTGGCAGTGTATGACTCCTTTTTCTACAAAGATTCTGAAATCAGTCTATCAGAAATATCATTCCGGATAACTGGTTTCCGGATAAATGGTTCCATACTGTAAATTCATCTACTTTTCTTGTATATAGAAATCTTAATTCTTATGCATATATTTTTAAAATTTTTAATCTGTCATTTTTATACACACTCTATAATGTACACCTGAAAATTTCGATTTATTTTCTTGTTTCAAAAGTGGGGGTTACGTGACAGAATATACAGTAACTGTAATCCCTCTATTCTAAACAAATTGGAAATTGTACACCAAACATGGCAAATGCTGTACTATAACCAGTTTTATAAATAGTCAGATCTTAGTGCAATAGCTGTTGCAGTCTTATGCAAAAATGCATGAACACAAAATTTATATATATTATTTATTTATTTATATATATATATTATTCTATATATTAAATTCAGTCATACGGAAATAATAGGACTCCATGTTAAATAAGATGTCATCACCATGGCAACCTAAAATCTTTACATATCAAAGGATATCATTGCATATTATGTATGATAGGATTTAAAAGAATGGAAAACTTTCATTAATATCTTTTTAAGTTTTAATTCGATTTTTATAAAATTTGAAATGACATGACACAATTCTGCAACGTTTCCGTATATTAAATTTCAAATCATTCGGTTGGGTAGTTTTTGTGCTGCTATATGCGAACAGATGGATGGACCAGAGAATGACTATAGATGCTACGTATTTATATAATTACCAATGGTACCTAAAAGAAATAACTAATTACCTAATTAAGCTTACTTAAAAAATAATAATTATGTAATTCAAAGATGACTACAATTAGCATATGATATTAAAATATAAATTAATATAGTTATTATGAATAAATTATTTAATGTAAATAATTATAATTAAAAAAATTGTATTGTTGTAACAGACCAACAGGAATTACCATGCTTTTCTGAAACCATAATGTTTATCTATATTACTTATAAAATAACATAAAATTTATTATAACAAAAATGTATTTTCACTCAGAAGGAGTTCAGAAACATATGTCTTTCACAAAATTGGACTGTTGCCACAATACAGTTAAGGAAAATATCTAATTTTACCTGTAACAGATCAATATCAAACATGTAACAGACAAACAAATAAACACACAAAAAGAAGCTATGTTGATTATAATAGATTTTATTGATTTTCACTATTCAAAATTTTATAAAATGCATTGTAAATATAAAAAGTATATGTTTAATACTATCAGAAAAAATAAATATATTACTTATTTGATGTAAAAACTAAAAATGGTAATATTGACTTGGAATTGCCCTGCAGTCGCCGCTACTGACACAATTGAATTTATTGTGCCATTTTGCCTTAAACTAATAGTTTTATAGAAAAAGTATGATAAACACGTTGATGCAGGCGACAGTTTTTCAACCAAAGAATTATTTGGAGCACTAATTAATGTTACAATTGGTCAAAGTAATTCAGTTAAATATTTTTTATAGGATCAAAAACTTAGCATAGCAATTCAACCATTTTTTGCAAGAATATATGGAACTAGATTGCAGCGTGCAGTGTTTAATATTTTTTTTTATTTTGTCTATTATTTTTAGGGTTTTTTCCCCAATATTTTATTCAAATGTTCATTAATTTAACAAAGATTAATTCATTTTTTGAAATTTTCAAATTTTACCTATTGTAGCCAATTTTAAAAAGCACAAATAATAATATTTCCAAACATTTTACAATTGAAAAATATAATTACATGGGAATATTAGAAAAAGAAAACTTTAAAATATTAAACAAGAAGAGAATTAAATGGGAGAAAATTATGCTGTAAAAGCTTAAATAATATTTCCAAACATTTTTCAGTTGAAAAGTATATTTACATGTGAATATAAAAAAAAAAAAAAAAACATTAAAACAAATTTTTGTATGCAAGATGTAATCAATGGGAGGATATTATGCCATATTTAAACATTATCTTTAATACGTCACATTTAAAAGAATTTTCTTCCAGTGTCTAAAAGAACACTTTATTATAAAAGTCTGGAATGCAATAGCATTTTTTACTTAACCATTTAACACAAGCTGATTTTCAAATTATAGATCTTACTTAATTCTGAAAACAGCTATCAGATCTTGCGACAACGGTAGATGTAGCCTTGGAAACCTAAAAACCCCCAGTCAAAGGAAAATTGATTGCAACCTGATTACAGAAGATTGTCACTGGTCATAATAATATCATTTAATCTTCCGTAATTGGGTAGTTTAAAAAAAACAGAGCAAATTAGCATGTTTTTAGAATCTGCAGGGTCTGAGCAGCAGATAGTAAGCGCAGCTTGTAGGGGGCACTGCCCCCTAGTATAAAAAATATTTAACAAAATTTACTGAGAAAATGGTTATCAACTGCTTACCTTAGGATTTCACAATTGTTATTGCCTCCTTAAAATATATTTTATCATAAAAAAGGGGGAAAGAGGGGAAAAAAAGAGGGAAGAGAGTCCATTTGGGAGCCATGAGATAAGTTTACTGTTGACATTTATAAATTTCAAGTTGTATTTAAACAGGGTACTTCTCTGTTATAGAGGACTTGGTGAGTCTTGGCAAGAAAGGAAGATTTTCACACTTATTTTCTGTTATATAAATACAAACAATGTATTCAATACTTTATACAAATTATTTAATAAACAGATTTATCTGCTATTATATACAAACAAAAATAACTTATGCAATGTGTGATCAGAAGAATTTTTTTTATTAAAAAGATAAACAAGCCTACTAGTTCATGACCTTTGTTTTCATAATTTGGCACCAGATCTGGAATTCTTAAGCCAGAATTGCACCAAACCATTTAAAAAGAGTCCCAAGCCACCTATAACAGGGAAGTACCAAAAACAGTTATTACCTGAAACCAAGTTGATGACATGTTTATATTGTGAGAAAGCTTCCTTCTCTCCCTGTCCTTTCCAGTTATACTTTAACGATAAACCATTTGTCATGATAGATTGAAGAATTCGTCTCACTGTATTGTTAGAATCTGCACCACCAATATTCTCAAAAAAGCGGCACTAAAATCAGAAAGAAAGATCACTTAATTAAGGTGAATTACAACTTTTAAACAAAAAATAATAATATATATTTTGTAAAGTTTGAACTTTTTTTATTCTTATGCTTCAAATTACAAAATATTTCAATTACAACTGTTTCCGTTTGAAATTGATATGTTTGCTTTAACACAGACTTCAACTGATTTTTAAACTTTAAGGCCCATCATGTTAAACAAGTTGGAAATTATACGTTAAATGTGGCAAATGAGGTGCGTTCATACTATAACTAGTTTTATAAATATTCAGATCTTGGTGCAATAGTTGCCGCACTCTTATACAAAAATGCATGAATACAAAACTTATGATTCATAAATAATTTTTAATTAATTTTTCAATTAATTTTTAGCAGTGAAATTAAGCTCGAAATTATTGAATACAGAATATGTGATTTATCGCATTGCTAATGAAGCATAAAACCAACAATGTTAAACATGTCCAAGCCGAGAATTGAACCTGGAACCCTTGGAATAGCGCTCCAAGTGCTCTACCATTTACGCTACGAGGACAATGTCCAGCTTAGCACCTCCCACACATGTTGGCAAGGCTGCAACTGCAGCACAAGATGGAACAGTCTTCATGAGCACATAATCCTGCGGCAAAACGTGAGACACAAACAAACCCAGCATCGGTGAACACATACATAATTTTCAATTAATTAAACAGAAAACATATTTTCTACAAAGTAATATGTTTTCTATTTCCAGTCAGTCACCTTTTTCCTTTGAAAAAGAACCTGTGTGTGTTTGAAAGATCTCAGGGTTATATTAGAAAATATCTTTATATGTTTGTGTCACCTTTTAAGTAATTATAAGTATGTTTTAAAGTTTATATTAATAACAAGGTGAAAATTCCTTCACAACACTAGTTTTTTAATAGTGTTTTGACGCTATAGACAAACAGAAGTCATAAACACTTTTCAAGTACCCTGGAAAATGTTAAAAAGACGAAATTCTATAATACGACAGAAAACATTCTCCATGGCGATGCGTGTGTTAATTGCCGAAACGTCAGTGAAGGCTTACTGTGGAGACACGAAAAGTTTTTGCCGAAACGTCAGTGAAGGCTTACTGTGGAGACACGAAAAGTTTTGGTTTCTGTTAGTCTGTCTGTCTGTTCCGCGATAACTGCCGCCAAAAGCATCCGATCGGCTTGAAATTCACTGGGAATGTTTATGAGGTATCCGGACTTAGCTGTATAGTTTTTGGTTAAATTTGGTTCATTCGTTCGGGAAATATGGAACATTTTATTTTGCTCTATAATGCTTTTCAATGGCAAGTCAGACAATTTTCAGATTTTCATTTGTTGAAAGAAATGGCTCATATGAAAAATGGATTTAAATGGTAAATTTTTGATGCTGAAATTTTTAAATAACATTAAATTATTCCAATAAATTATGTCAATATATTTGCGAGATTTTTTTTATTAGGTTTATAATATTGGGGGGAATTTTATGCATGTTTTCCAATAATATAAAGGATTTTGTTTTATCAAATTGACATAATGCATATTTCATTTTTTTTCTTTTCTTTCTCTGTTGCCTAGCAACGAATTTGGTCCTAATAATATTAGTATAATTGCGTTATAATGCTTGAGTAAAGCCAACGTCAAAAGAGATGAATTAATGCATTTGTATCTTTGCATATAGAAGGATTTTAGCCCAGTAATAATAATAGGCAATATTTCATTTATTTTATTGAAATATTTTGCTTAAAAATACAAAAGTTCATTATTTTCATAGAGAATAACGTAACATTTTCCCATAACATTTACCAATATTTCTTTAATTGTTGCCAAGAAAATCAAAACCCGGAATAATATTTTCTTTTAAACAATTTTCAATTGAAATGTTTTGTCGTGAAACAGGAAAATGAAAAATAAAATTAAGTTTAGAAAAATTAATATGGCGGCATATTAAAAATAAAAAGAAAACTCTCGAGTATTTCTTAATATAACAAGATGAAAAGTTTTGAGTAAGTACGCATAGCAGGTGAATTAGACGTCATTTATCGAAAACAAAGATGCTGGAATAAAAAGATCTTGGATAAAATAAAATTAATTGTTATTCACGGAGGAAAGAGATAGATGGAGATGCAGTATGCCGTAAAAACAGTTTGCAATACGATGTGCGTTATCGCTCAGATTTAAATGCCCTCATTCGGCCCAAACAAAACAAGCACGTGGAACAGGGACCAAATTCTTTGACTTCATCCGTTTAAGCACGTCGTTGTGTTGTGCCGAATGTAGCGGATTTTAGGGTTACATTTTTGGCGTCACTTCAAGATTTATTGTCTGTGTACGGTTAACATGAATATTTTATTTTAAATTTAAATTTTATTAATTTATAAAAAAAACTTATGCTTATCCTTATAAATCACAGCGTAAAAAAATCTAAGATATATTATAACCATCCGCACAATCAATAAAAAATTACGAATGTAAATTTAAATAGACTACGGGGGGTTCAGTGGGGCAGAGCCCCCCTGAGGAAATGCAATTTTTGATTTAAAAAGTTACCAGAATAAGTAGCTCATCAGAATTTCAGAACATCAGTGTACAACCACTTGTTTAACACTTTTAATTTCTGAAACTTTACGAAGTATCTTGTATGCTCATAAATATTTATGTAATTTGGAAACTTTAAAAAGCGATTTGTAGGAAGATGAATATCACGCAATGAGTGTTATAAAACAATGACTTGCAAAGATGACGTTGAGGCTCCTGATCTGCAGATTTACTAGTTGCCGAAACGTCAGTGAAGGCTTACTGTGGAGACACGAAAAGTTTTGGTTTCTGTTAGTCTGTCTGTCTGTTAGTCTGTCTGTCTGTTCCGCGATAACTGCTGCAAAAAGCATCCGATCGGCTTGAAATTCACTGGGCATGTTGATGAGGTACCCGGAATTAGCTGTATAGTTTTTGGTTAAATTTGGTTCATTCGTTCGGGAAATATGGAACATTTTATTTTGCTCTATAATGCTTTTCA
The DNA here is from genome assembly GCA_963932465.1 of Maratus speciosus. Classification (NCBI taxonomy): domain Eukaryota; kingdom Metazoa; phylum Arthropoda; class Arachnida; order Araneae; family Salticidae; genus Maratus; species Maratus speciosus. Next base: position 47,868,402 of record OZ010795.1, on the reverse strand, counting down.
ATGGCAAGTCAGACGATTTTCAGATTTTCATTTGTTGAAAGAAATGGCTCATATGAAAAATGGATTTAAATGGTAAATTTTTGATGCTGAAATTTTTAAATAACATTATTAAATTATTCCAATAAATTATGTCAATATATTTGCGAGATTTTTTTAATTAGGTTTATAATATTGGGGGGAATTTTATGCATGTTTTGCAGTAATATAAAGGATTTTGTTTTATCAATTTGACATAATGCATATTTCATTTTTTTCCTTTTCTTTCTCTGTTGCCTAGCAACATATTTGGTCCTAATAATATTAGTATAATTGGGTGTATAATGCTTGAGTAAAGCCAACGTCAAAACAGATGAATTAATAAATTTGTATCTTTGCATATAGAAGGATTTTAGCCCAGAAATAAAAATAGGCAATATTTCTTTTATTTTATTTATTTTATTGAAATATTTTGCTTAAAAATACAAAAGTTCATTATTTTCATAGAGAATAACGTAACATTTTCCCACAACATTTACCAATATTTCTTTAATTGTTGCCAAGAAAATCAAAACCCGGAATAATATTTTCTTTTAAACAATTTTCAATTGAAATGTTTTGTCGTGAAACAGGAAAATGAAAAATAAAATTAAGAATAGAAAAATTAATATGGCGGCATATTGGAAATACAAAGAAAACTCTCGAGTATTTCTTAATATAACAAGATGAAAAGTTTTGAGTAAGTACGCATAGCAGGTGAATTAGACGTCATTTATCGAAAACAAAGATGCTGGAATAAAAAGATCTTGGGTAAAATAAAATTAACTATTATTCACGGAGGAAAGAGATAGATGGAGATGCAGTATGCCGTAAAAACAGTTTGCAATACGATGTGCGTTATCGCTCAGATTTAAATGCCCTCATTCGGCCCAAACAAAACAAGCACATGAAACAGGGACCAAATTCTTTGACTTCATCCGTTTTTTTTTTTTTTTTTTTTTTTAAGCACGTTGTTGTGTTGTGCCGAATGTAGCTGATTTTAGGGTTACATTTTTGGCGTCACTTCAAGATTTATTGTCTGTGTACGGTTAACATGAATATTTTATTTCAAATTTAAATTTTATTAATTTATAAAAAAAACTTATGCTTATCCTTATAAATCACAGCGTAAAAAAAATCTAAGATATACTATAACCATCCGCACAATCAATAAAAAATTACGAATGTAAATTTAAATAGATTACGGTTTGTTCAGGGGGGCAGAGCCCCCCTGAAGAAATGCAATTTTTGATTAAAAAAGTTACCAGAATAAGTAGCTCATCAGAATTTCAGAACATCAATGTACAACCACTTGTTTAACACTTTTAATTTCTGAAACTTTACGAAGTATCTTGTATGCTCATAAATATTTATGTAATTTGAAAACTTTAAAAAGCGATTTGTAGGAAGTTGAATATTATGCAATGAGTTTTAAAAAACAGTGACTTGCAAAGATCACGTTGAGGCTCCTGATCTGCAGATTTACTAGTATATCAAATAGTAACATTTTTATCTGAAAAGATTCAGAACCCAATATGATTCTAGATTACTGGCTTCCAGATGGATACAGAATAGACCGCGAGGTGGCAGCACAGACAATCACCTCATCGAGTTCACGTCTGAAATTTGAGAATGAGTTAAAACTCGATTCGCATATTAAAATACAATCGGTCTGCCAAGTCTTATCTTGGTGGAAAACACCTGAAAACCCAGTTTTAGCAGTTGACTCATAGGTTTACCATTGAGTTTTCCTGCTCCCAGTCCTCCATGTTTTCATACCTTTGTGTGCTGGAAAACACAGTGGTAAATCTACGAGTCAACCGTTAAAATCAGATTTTCAGGTGTTTTTCATCAAGATAGGACTTACCAGACTGATTGTGTTTTAATATGCGAATCGGGTTTTAACTAATTTTGGAATTTCAGCCGTGAACTCGATAAGGTGATTGCCTGTGCTGCCGCCTTATGGATAAATGCATCATTCAAAGTAAGAAGAGACTCAAGTCAACAGAAGAGTTTCAGCTTTGCATTTTAATCACTGATTTTATAAAAATAAATGAATAAAAATTTGTTATCTTCAGAAAATCTAATTTTTTTTTTTTTTTTTTTTTTTTTTTTTTTTTTAATGTTAAAATGATTTTGCTACTTTTTTCTTCTTAAACACAAATGCTGATAGGGATTGAAGTAACAGATAAACGTTTTTTATGCATCAAAGCAACAATCATCTGCTTGGCATTGATTGCATTGTAAAAGCTGCCATTTCCCATCTATTTACAGCCTCTCTATATTTTGAATAGATATATATTTTGCATAAATATATATAAATATGTATATACAGTATAATTTCAAAAATCCGGCATCATCGGGACCGAGGTTATGCCAGATTTTTGAAAATTCTGGATTTTTGAAGGAATGTCAAAAGTAGTAACTAGGAATATCAAAGTAAGTACTATGTCCTTAATGGTGCCTTTAGTCATTATTCAATTCATTATTAAGTCATAATTATGTAAAAAAAAAATAAAAAATAAATAAATGCAAAGATAAAAATAAACTTACATTAATTGATATTTTCTACGTTATAGACAAAAAATCTAATAAAGCGTGAAATTATTCTTCTCGTGTAATTTCGAAAACATCAATGTCAATTTTGTTTGCATCAATTGTTGTTTTGTCTGTTCTTTAACAAGTTTTTCTTGTATTTTATTACATTTGGAGAATCTCTATTTCGGAAATGCAGTCTTGTTCTCTAAAGCAGATATTAATTCTCCAGTCATATTTATGCATTTTTCTAGTGACACCTTTTCTCATGCCTGTTGTTCATCCTCGTCATCGGAGCTGTTACTAGCGTTACCAGCGGTTCTATTTAGCACAGCATCAGAAGAGAGACTCCAAACTATTTGTGCACTAGTCTCCCCGCCTTTGCTTTGCAACAGTGCAGCTCCCAGAAATTAATCGCTTCTGACAAATGAAAAAAATGTCGAATATTATTTTTTTGCATTTTTACTTTCGATCTTGAAGTTTTTAATTGATAAACAATTGCTATTTTTCTTCTACCATACCTTGAAAGTGTAAAAGAAAAAGGAAGGGAAAAAGATGGTTTTGATGCCAGATTTTTGAAGTCACACTGTATATCAATATATATAAATTTGCATAAATATTTTACATAAATGAATATATATTTTGCAGAGACTAATTTTAAAGTGAAGGCTGGCACATACATTTAGTTTTACACTACTTAGTAACAAAATTGGGTACAGTAAACTCTGTCTAAGGCGGAATCGGTCAGGACTGAGAAAATTTTCCGTGGTAGACAATATTCCGGCTTATACAAAAAACTCTCCACCCCCACAAAAAAAAAAAAAAAAATCCCTTGCCGATGACGTTTTTTTATTGATTTTCCTGACTCGAAAATCTGTTGAAAACTGAAATTCTGAAAGATCCTTTGTCTTTATAAATAAATGAGAAACGCTATTCAATTTCTTAGTACTGCTATAATATATGCGAATTGGATGCTCACACACACAAAAAACAATAAACTTAGAGAATGAGACAGAATGGTATCATGTTGTATTTGAGTACAATCTTAAAGTATAATATATTGTACTTTAGAAAATATATATTTTGATAAATGTGCATTCTACTAGAAATAATAACTTTTAAATGCAATTTTGTATAGGAAAAAACGGCATAAGCAAGAATTCCTTAAAAATTAAACAGTTTCTGTTCTTTTGAATTAATTTTTTCGAAGTGTTACACAATTTAACTAACATGCTCTACATTGAGTATTTGACTTTAAAGTATTTGACATTGAGTATTTGACATTTTTAAAGTTTGACAAACAAAATGCCTTTCATTTTTAAATTATACTTTTTTCCGCCTTATGCAAAATTTTGGTTTCGGTGGTACCTTAAAATCCTTTCCGTTTCCGCGTTAGACAGATTCCGCCTTATGCAGCATGAATTAATGTAATTTTCTATGGGTTCGCCGGGACTTGAAAAATTTTCCGCGGTAGACAGATTTCCGGCTTGCACAGAGTCCGCCTTAGACAGAATTTACTGTAGTTGTTTATTTTCTAGCCAACCAGTTTCAACAAAAACATTCTGTCGCCAAACAGTGAGACTATCGCCAATAACAGATAAGCATGACATCATAAGATGTTTACTTGGCTTTTATAATCCAGATTAATTTTTATATATTTCCAATAAATGTGTGCATATTAAGAAAAATCTGATATGAAACAGTTTGATTTTATTCAAATCATGATGAAAGATTAAAGTAAAGAGTTGTGCATATGTAATGTCATCACTTTAGGGGGGGGGGGGATGGGTGTCTGGCACTTGATATCTCTAGGAAGGCAGGCATTCTGCCTTTTGATAGTGTTATCATTTTTTATCCAATCAGAATTTTCTTTTTTTACAACTTTCTCTGTTTCGAAAATAGTCTTTTTTTTTTTTTTTTTTTGGAGGGGGGGGGGGGGGGTCATCTGTTCTTATGAAAATACACAGTTATTATAAAAGCCATTAAATGATTATAAAATCATTTCATTCTAAAATATGGACCATCCTGATGTTCAGCATTCCTGTTCTTCCATATGCGCAAATAATTCACTGTGGGAGACACCAGGAGTGAAATATGTTTGAAATGTGCAATACTTGTGTTTACTAGTTAAAGAAGGAGAAAGAATGTTGTCCACTTCCTTTATTGACAAGAAGTTCAGCTTTCACCCACCCCATGCAGGTGGCAAATGGAAGAAGACAAGAATTTGAATGCACTATGTAAAAATACACTATTATTAATTATTTTTAAATAGTAACTATCTCTTTTGGATGTTATTTGATATTAAGTTATTTCATGTATGGTAATGATATTTTATTAACTTTTCGCTTTATTTGAATACATAAAGTATGCAAATAATAAATATATAACCATATCTGCATATCACTGCAAATGTGAAAAAAAATTAAACATTGATGACGATATCATTAAGAAGGGGAGGTCCAAAATTACCAAAATGTTGTTAACATTATACAGTAGGCTCTCTCAAATCAACAACCCTAAAATCTGCATATTATCACAGATGTAAACAAGGAAACTTTCAGTTCATATGTAGGGACATAATTAGACTTTTTTATTTTTATATCAATTCAGTATGTATTGTAATATGTAATTCTCGTTAATATTACCAACTCCTGCTTTTTCATGAAGGTAGTACAAATTTTTGAAAAAATTCAAGATATTGCTGATATCACTGGTAATCACAATCTTTTCACCAACTATATTTATGTATTAATCAAGCTTTTCTGGTTATTAAGCTTGGCTAAACCTGAAATAAAACTTCCTTATTTTATGGTTTTGATGTGATTAATAAGACACCTTTATGAGGCAAATTACATTCAATAATTTAGTAAAAATGTATCTCATCTTTATTATGCATATCTAATTATACATTATTATTTACTTGACCTTTACTTTTACACATTTAATACATTTTACACATTTATTCGTACACATTTAATAGTTTAACAATTTTTAAAATTATTTGAAGTTTTATTATTATTTTAGTTTATTACCTTACTTAATTATTTTAATATTTTACTATATTGTAAGTATTCATTATAATCTTGATTACATTATTACGTTCAAAAAATTTAAACAAAACAATGACCAGAAATCCACAAAATTCTAAAATCTGCACAACCTCTGGTCCCAAGCTGTGCAGATTTGAGGTAGTCTACTGTGTATGTACAGCTCCTAACAAGATTCTCTTTATTAAGAAAGAAAAATAGAAATATAGCAGTTAACTTATACAGGGTTTGTACACATCCCTTTAAATAAAAATCTAGGACTTTCAAGGACCAAAACCAAACAAATGTAAGGACCTACAAAATTAGGTAAACTAATAAATTATAATATGCATTTTTAATAAAGTGTTTTATTTTTACTTTCTTCTATCTTTACAAGAAGAAAGTATTGGATTCATGAAAATTTTCGAATTCCAGTTTTCGACGGATTTACACGTTTTAGGGGTCAGAGATTCCAAAAAACATGTTTTTACAAAATGTCTGTCTGTGACTCTGCGAGTCTGTCTGTCTGTGTGTGTGTATGTGACACAAATTTTGTGGGCGCTCTATCTCAAGAACTAATGCACGGAATTTAATAAAAATTCATATTCAGTGAGTACCTAATACAAATTGATGCTGATTAGTTTTTGGTGTAAATAGCTCAACAGGTGGCGCTGCTATGCTGCATTTTTCACGATTTTCGCAATACCTCTATCTCAAGAACTAATGCACGGATTTTGATCAAACTTCAGATTTAGTTAGTCCTTGATATGAATTGATGCTGATTACGTTTTGGTGTAAATCGCCCAACAGGTGGTGTTGTTATGATGAATTTTGTAGGATTTACACGATTTCCCCAATAGCTCTATCTTAAGAACTAACGCACGGAGTTTCATCAAACTTCCGATTCAGTTAGTCCTTGATATGACTTGCTACTGATTATGTGTTGGTGTAAATCGCCCAGCAGGTGGCGCTTCTGTGCTGCCTTTTTCATGATTGCCTCAATAGCTCTATCTATAGAACTAATGGACGAATTTTCATCTAACTTCAGATTTAGTTGTATGTTGACACAAGTTGTTGTTAATTAGGTTTTGGTGTTAATCACCCAATAGGTGGCGCTGCTATGCAGGAATTTTCACGATTTTCGCTATAGCTCTATCTCAAAAACTAATGCACGGATTTTCTCCAAACTTCAGATTCAGTCAGACGCTGACATAAATTGTTGCTGATTAGGATTTGGTATAAATCATCTAATAGATGGCGCTGCTAGGCAGCATTTTGATGGATTTAGACAATTGCAGCGATTAGAATCCTCATGAGATGCATAGATTGCCATTTAATTTTGGCAGTGTGATAGCGAATTTTGAAGTATTAACATGTATGAGATAGAAGAAAGTTTTGGGATTGGTACATCCGACTAGTTTTAAATACAAGTTTTAAACATTCAAATAGCCAGGAAGGAGGGAATTTTAGTGTGTGGCAGTAGAAATTTAGAAAATTTTAAAAAAACAAATACAACAGAAGAAATAACTAGTCAGATGTGACAATCTCAAAGCTTTCTTCTATTTCATACATGTTAATACTTCAAAATTCGCTATCAGAGTGCCAGAATTAAAAGACAATCTATGCCCATCATAAGGATTCTAAAGATATGAAATTCTGTGCATTAGTTCTTGGGATATGACTATTGCCAAAATCATGTAAATCCTGCACAATGCAGCATGGCAGTGCCACCTGTTGGATGATTTACACCAAAACGTAATCAGCAACAACTTATGTCAACATCTAACTGAATCTGAAGTTTGATGAAAATCCGTGCAATACTTTTTCAGATAGAGCTATTGCGAAAATCTTGAACAATCCAGCATAGCAGCACCATCTGTTAGACAATTTGCAACAAAACATAATCAGCAAGGTATACCTGAATCTGATCTGAAGTTCGATGAAAATTCATGCATTAGTTCTTGAGATAGAGCTATTGTGGAAATCTTAAAAAAAAATCTAACAAGGGAACCACTTTTGGTGTTGCTCGCACCTAGCATTGAGACCTAATGCATTTTACAGCCCTATATTACAAAGTTTAAGAATCGATAACATTTCTTTGTTAAAATAATATTTCTTGATTTTACAGCAGCATAACTTACTGAAAATGCAATTTTCCAGACCACTTATCGGACTATTAACATTGAAGTTTTTTAAGGAAAAGCATTAAAAGATAAAAATTTTTTAATAATAAGCATAAAATATTAAAAAAAGTTTAAAAATTCCTTCAAAAACCCATGATTTTTATTTTGAAAAATTGCAACATCATATTCACATTTTTGGCGGGGAAGAGGTTGGCGATTTTTTTTCAAACATAGAGCTTTCCGGCAACCTTAGCCAAATGTCATAGCTTTTTGCATTGTGTGAGGAGAAGAACTTCACTAAAAATTTAATGTCCGGCCAAATTAGACATAGTAATTTTTCTAAATTGTGTAAAAATATTAATTTACGATTACTTTTACCAAATGACCATTTAATACAGCAACATTTCATTTTAAACACTCAAAACTTTATTCCATTTGATTTCAAACGAAAATACTTTGCTAATTTTGTATTTCATTAAAAAATAGTTTCAATGATCTTGAAAGCTTTCATTGAAATATATTTACTATTTATATATTTATCGTCTGCATAGAAAATAAAAAAACCAAAATCTTGTTTCTTATGCTATCAATTATTATCAAACAAATCGAAATCGGATATAATTCTAGTAATATGTACCGTACATTTACTCTTTGGATAAAGCAGGCGAAAAAATTCTAGCGCCACATTTGGCGTGAAATACACAAATAAAAATGTAATAATAAAAAATTAAAAGTATAAAAAAGTATATAAAATATGATTTTACCAGAGAAATTTTATCGGTTCTTTAACTTTTATGTATAGGGCTACAAAATACCCCAGGTCTCGTTGCTAGGTGCGAGCAACACCAAAAGTGGTTTCCTTGTAAATACTCTTTAAGTGGGAGTGAGTCGGAGCAAAGGGAAAATGCCAATTTTGGGTGGGAAGAGAAATCTTCATGATCGATTATTGTGACAATAAAATTACAAACAGAGCATATTCACAGTCGAATCTTGTTATCCTGACATTCTAATGACCAGAAAAAAAGTGTCATCATAAGCGGAGTGTAGCAGTTACTGCAGTTGGAGAAAAATATGTTTATAATAAGCTGTATTTTTAATTAATTAATGACATTTTTAAATTTGTAATTGTTTTTGAAGTTTTAAGCAATAAAACATTATTATTAAACAAAATAAACACAAAAACAAAATTGAAAGTAATAAAAATCAGATTTATGATGGCATTTTTTTATTGTTACACGAAATAGTGTTGAATTAGTAAAAAGACCGCAAGTAGACTGATACGTCTATATGGAGCTTAAGTGGGTCATTCATTGTGTGTGGGTTTATTTATTCAGAAAAAAGATTGAAGTAAAATTTCTCGTTTATCTCAATGGGTATTTGAAACACTTTTGGCAAAAGTTTGGCTAAGACATTTCTTACCGCTTAATTTCCGTGCTTATAAGATGGATTATGAAAAATGGACAATTTTCCTAAACCGTCAGGATATCCAGAGTTGAAAATTATTCAACGACGTAAAATCTGGAGTTTATTTCAATCATACAGAAAATCGGGACTTTGAAAAACCTCGACGTGATAAGCGGAGTGACGTGAAAGCCAGTGTCGGGATAATGAGGTCTGACTGTATATATTTTTTAATTAAACAGTTTTAAAGAGTTTTTAAACTTTGAGTACTGTCAGGTGGGGGTGAGGAGACAAAAACGGGGAAGCAAAATTTTGAGAAGGTGAAATTCAGATGAAATTTTAATGAAATGTATTGTCTATGAAATTTAGGGCTGATTATTCATTCACTATGAAGTAACAAATAGAGTAAAAAGAGTTTACAGAAATTAAGTTTTAAACATTTTAAACTTTGGTATTGTGGAGGACTGGGAAAAAGTGAAATTTGGGAAGAAAGAGAGGCAAGGGAGGGGGGGGGGGGTAAGATTTATTTTTAAATCAGAAATTCAAAGAAATGCAGAAGAGTTTCACCCTTGATTAAGAAATAATACAAGAATAAAATTAAGCACTTTTAAGGACTTTTTGCAGATTTTGCATGAAAATAAGTACTTTTAAGCATCAAAAATTCTGCTTGAAAAATGTAAGCACTTTTTAAGGACTTTCAAGGACCCTATGAACCCTGTTATATTCTTCATTCCAAAAAGTAAACTGGAATATCCACAAAACTGACAACAATGAACATGACATCACACCTATGTATTATTGGTGTTAAATCACATTGTTTGGTGACAGGTTTTGTTTCCTCATAAATGGTTGGAGGGAAAGTAAGCACATAAGCAAAATTGAAACACATATAAAATCCATCTTACAATTTTAGTAAAATTTCCTCTGCTTCCTAAGTACTTATTAAGGACAAGCATGCCGTCTGGCGAATTAACGGGAAACTGTGGGCAATCATCAGGAAGGGTCTTGGGAGTTGGAGCCAGTTGGTTGACAATGTTCCTCATCTCCTTCTGCTCTGTCATGATATTTTGAAGCAGTGAAAGGATGTGACTATTGAAAACTAAATTAAAAAAAAGTGCTTAATTTTAGTAGGTATGAAATAAAATTACATATGAACACAAAAGTATAACAATGAATTTTTCTTAGCATATATACATTTATTTACTTAATTAGGGGCTATCCATTAATTAAATCTTTAAGAGGGGGGGGGGGGGGTGTTCACAAAGTGTGACACAGTATGACAGGGGGAGGGGTTAAAATGTTGTCACGTCACATCTAAAATATGAAAACAATTTAGACTTTCATTTCAAGAAGTATCATGAAGTTCATTGAAAAATGTGTATTATTATTCAGATAGAATCATGTATATTATCTCTTTTTCTTAGAATTTCAACAGCTTGAAGTAAAATTACACAAGCACATTATAATCAGGGCCGAAACTAGGGGAGAGCAGAGGGGGCATGTGCCCCAGGTGCCAGAATGAAAGCCAAAAAAGGGGGCACCAAATAAAGATTTTGTTTGTTGTTTGATACAAAAATGTATACATTTATAAAATTTGGATAAAATTGTCTCGCAGCCAGAAAATCCAAACGTAAAATCAAATTAGAAAAAGTAAATACTAACCCACTTTCAACAACAGCTATTCTAAGCAAAAAAAAAAAAAATAAAATAAATAAATAAATAAAAAATCATTTAAAACTATTAACATACAAGTGAGTATTTTAAAAAGAACACTCCCATAGGTTTAACATAAGCATTCCAGTTTCTTCGCATGACTAAAGTAGTCTCACATGAAAACACTCACACGCTAATGTTAAATTTATGGGATTATTCTTTTCAGAATTCTCATTTAGTTTTAATGTTTTATTTATTTATTTATTTATTTTTTCATATGATACCTGAGGTCAATGTTTAACATTGTGCGTTTCTACTTTTGGATTTTGGTTGCATATTTTTAATATGAGAATACTTAAACTTTCAGAATCGGTTCCAAACAGTTTTTCAAAAATTAAAGTATCCGAATATGAAAAAAATTTAACCAAACATGAAAAAGTACAAAAGCACAACATTAGATATTGACCTCAAGTATTTCATGAAAAAAAAAAAAAAAAAAAAAAAAAAAAACTATTTAAAAGTAATAAAATGGAAGCAAAATATTTGTCAAGAACACTCCAATAGTTTTAATATTAGCTTGCGAATGTCTTAGCATGACTAATGTAGTCTCTTAATCCATATCACTGTGATTTTAAACGTCTCAATTGCTATTGCTGTAAACAGCTGTACAACAACTATTACTGTAAAATCTTTGAAAATGAAATCTGTCTATAATGGAATCCGGTCTTAAATGAAAAAAATTATATATTTTCAACAGAAAGAATATCAACAATTATGCCTGCTAAGATGTATAGACCTGTATAAAATAAAAACTTTTTCGGTTCCTAATCGATTCCATTTTCAAGGTTTTAAAGGATTGATATTTGACAAAGCTGATTACATAGTTCAGTGTATTTCATGATTACATATTTTAAATTTCAAAATAAGTCAGCTATTAGAAACTTAGAAAAATTCTCTTTGTAAATTTTCTTGGTGGGAGAGAAGAGGGGGGACAAAAATATAGTTGGTAACAGATTGTATATAACAGGGTTTTTTTACATAAAATTATCTTTAAACAAAATTGATGAATTTGTGACATCACAGCAGGGTAAAGGGTGGTGGTGAGTATCACTCAAATGTGACAATTTCTGGCATAGAAGAAAGAAAGGGTTCAGAAAACCACAAAATTTGTGTGGCATAATTAATAGACAACCCCTCAAGAATGTTCTCAAGTTCTTCATTTTCATTGTTTGAGAAAATGAATCAAGAAATTATTTTCATTACTACATGCAAAAATTTTTCAAGTACTCTCATTTGGATGTCAATGAATTATACCGTAATTTTAATTTTCTTATAAAGATTTTTTATTACAGTCAATAACTACCTGAAGTATATGCTTTTTGTAATTTCTGTGTCATGATAAATTAATTTAGATCAAGTGTTCCTTTTAAATGGTCATAATATTTAATCTTTAATTATAAACTATTTATATGTGTAATAAGTAATCTCATGTCCTTTTAATCATTTATCACCCAAATTATTAATTTAAAAATATATCTTCTCAAAACTTTTTTCTATTATGTTTTAAAAAGCAATCTGTTAATTAGTGTTAGAAAAATGAATTGGTACTTTTAATTACAGTCAGATTAATATAGTTAAAAATATTTCACAACTTTGAAAATAAGGAAACGGTACAACATTTCGTTGCATTTTTAAAAATAGCTTTAATAACAAGAGACATGTATCTATTCTTGATGAAAATTCGGAAAACAACTTTTTTTTCGTTTAAATATAGAAGCATATTGCAAATCAGCTAAATTTTGATTAGTCAACATTCACACAGGCTTGCAAAAAATTATATATATGTATTATTACATTCACATTAGTTGTTGATAATTTCTATTGGTTTATAGTGTTTATATATATATATATATAGAGAGAGAGAGAGAGAGATGTAAAGAAAAGGGCTGATCTTTTCGAGTTGTTAATTTTATTTAACAAGAATTGTTCATTGATAAGTTAGGATTCAAGGAAGACGAGATAAAGACTTCAGGGACCCGATTTATTTGTTCCTCGTTGCTGCATCTCTTTTTATTAAATCAGGTACAACTGGATTGAGAGAAGTCCATTGTCACAGGAACCTTCCAAAAAGCTCCACCAAGCAACGGGATTTGCTCTTAGCAAGTTATAATGGGAAAAAGCCACGCAAAAAGTTCTGCTCCGCAAACAAAAAGACGCAATTTACACTACTCCCTGCACAGGGCACAGCTATCAAAAAAGATGAAACTTTAATTTTACTGGATAATTAGCCATTGATCGATGGTCTGGGGCTCAATGATGACACTATTTCTTCTAGTAGTAAAATATAAAAACACACTGATTGGTTGGTTGGTTCATTATAGGCACTACGGTCTTTTTTTGCCCACGGGGGTAAACCGACTGGGACCTCCACTTAAAGTACAGTAATTTCTGTCCTATAATCTGCAGCCCCAATTTTTAACCCTTATAAAAATATTTCAGCAGATAATCCGCAGATTATACACCAGACTATATGAGGATTACTCGTTGTTTTCAACATTACAAAGTACTACTAATAAACCACTTACCTATTTATTTAGTTGCTGTATTTAAATGATAATTGTAATTGAAAAAAAAATTACAACTTAAAAAATGCAAATATTTTTTTTTATCGAATCTTATATCTAAAACATCTATGTTTTAGAATACACATTATGTCTTATGAATACAGATAATTTTATAATAGTTGCTGTTTTTAAATCATCTTTTGCTTTTTAATAACGTTCAGTTTAAATTCTGCAGTGTTAAATAACACATTTTCTCTTGGACATTATTATAACTTTCAACGTGAAACGATACACTATTTCATAAATAATTGAGATTGCAATTTTTGAAAGAGAGAAATGCTTTGTTCTTCATAGAAACATATTGCCAAAAGGCTAAAAAAAAACATAAAAATCAGAAGCCATTCCCGCTAGCACATAAACGTCATATGCGACCCAATCACGAGCAACTCTGCGAACGGTCAATAGCAGACAATCGTGTGTTAACTGTTTACATTTTTATTTTGACTGCCAATAGAAACTCTATGTCTGACGTGAACTTCTGCTTAAAAAAAATTTCAGCAGATAATCTGCACTTGAAAATTTTGAGGTTTTTTAACAGATTATCTGCGGATTATAGGCCGGAAATTATGGTAGTAATCTGACCTACTACAGTGAAACCCCGATCTATCGTTCCCGCATTGATCGTTTTCTTTCTATGGCCCCTGCACAAATTATATTTAAATAATATTAACGAAATCCGCATACATCGTTTTTCGAAAAGCCGTTTTCTCGCATTCATCGTTGTAAAATTTTTCTCCTCACCGAAATGAAATTGCAGGTCAAGCAGATCCATATGACATACAAACTGTAATTACTTCTTTTATGCTAAAATAACTCATTTACTGTTTTAGGGGGGGGGGGAGAGGCAGGGATTATTCCTGATATTGTGACATGTATATACGTGTAAATAACTGAATGCGGATAGGTGTTCGGGTTTGGAGAATGGGTTATTCTATTCCGTGTAAGGGGGGGGGGGGGGGGGATGGATGGATTCACTTCGGCCAGCTGTCACATTTTTTCACAATCCTGTCTAATTTGTTGTGTGCAGTGCACCTTTTTTTATTTTCAAGAGTGCGAGCTTTTAATTTAATGCGTTCTGTGAATTTTAATAATGGCAAAACAAATCCGAACCTTGGAAGAAAAGCTTCACATCATAGATGAGGTGAAAAAAATACTTTTGAGAAAAAATTAACATCGCTAAACATTTAGATATACCGCCGTCAACCCTGAACTCGATAATTTCGAAAAAGAAAGAAATTAGAGAGCAAGCTAATAAGTATGGAACTTCTGCAAAAAAGAGATAAACTAGCAAAATGTCTACTTACAGTGAGTTGGAAAGACTTCTCTTCGCTTGATACAAGTAGGCTCGTGCCTCAAATATTCCTAGGGATGGAAATATTCTTCGAGAGAAGGCACTTGAAATAGCTGCCTCATATGGCATGGATAATTTTTCTGCATCAAATGGGTGGATTTCGCGTTTTGAAATTCGCCATGAATCGGCATCCAGGAAACAATCTGGCGAAAGTACTTCAGTAGTAAATACTGATACCATAGAAATGGGGTTCTAAAAACTTCCGAAGTTACTAGAAAGCTACAAGGATTGTGACTACTATAATGCTGAAGAAACAGGCCTCTTTTATAAATGCTTGTCAGAGAGAACGCTAGCATTCAAAGAAAAGTTTTGTCATTGTGATAAACATTTCAACGAAAGGTTTACAGTGCTACTATGCACAAATAAGGACGGTTCTGAAACACCAGTACCCACCCCCGTTATTGGTAAATCTCCTAGACCTCGATGCTTCATGAATGTGAAGAAACTGCCAGTAGTCTACCATTTGAATGCCAAAGCATGGGTGAAAAATGATATTTTTACAAAATTTCTTCTTGACTTTGATAGATCAATCGGCTTCCAAAAAGAGAAAATCATTCTATTTATTGACAATTCTTCAACTCATTCACCAAATGCGTCGTCTTTGAAAAATATAAAAGTCAGTTTTTTCCCAGCTAATTGTACATCTCTTGTACAACCTCTTGATGCCGGGATAATCAACTGTTTTAACCAATTTTGCAGGAGAAAGCTATTAAAAAGATCTTTAAGTTTCATGGAGCAAGCAAAAGAACCTACTCCAAAAATAGACCTTCTGCTGGCTATTCATTTTGTACTTTCAGCATGGCATGAAGTAAATCTCTTCAGCAATCCAGAATTGTTTCGTGAAATGCGGTTTTGTGTGAAATATTGATGGAGAATGCTCAACAGAAGAGAAAGAAAATAATGATGATCTTGACGAGATAATGTAGTTTAAGTGTGGTTGCGTCTAGCAGAGGATGTATATGGTGTGAAATTTAGCGATTATATTTTTATTGATCAAGATGTAGCGACATGTGGTGTCCTAAGCACAGAAGAAATGTGTGATGATAAAAATGAAAATAATGGCGAAGAATCAGAGGATAATATTCATGCCGATGAAGCTGAGCCTGCACCAAGGCCAAGATGGAATTACGGCATTTGAAGCTGCACGAACTTTTATATATGCACATGAAATCACACAAAATGACCAGAAAAATGTTGTACATCTTGAAAATTGTTGCTTAATTTTAAAAAATGACCGAAAAGCCCCACATAAACTTACTGATCTTTTTAAATATCAATTTTCTGCAACTTCGATTTATTTCTTTTACAGTTTGGTAAGTAAGAAATTAGTATTTATTAGTATACTGTATACATTGCATGAATTAGTAATGCATAAACTTTTTTTTCGTATTTTGACGTTTACCCGCATTTATCGTTTTCCCGCATTCATCGTTTTTTTTCATGCACCCCTTGAAAAACGATGGATCGAGGTTCTACTGTACAAACATCAACATCTGAGTCAGGATTTGAACCTGACACCACTTGTCCATTAGCCAGTGCCTTAATAACTCAATAAGCAGGTAGGAAAAACACATTGGAAAAAAGAAGAAGTTGCCATTGCTATCAGTAATAGACTATAGGGTATAAAAAAAATCATGATTAAAAAAATAATAATAATAATAAAATTTGTTTTATAAATCAAATTTTTATGATTTTGTCCCCCCCTGCATTAAAATACAGAATAACCAAGAATTTTAGGTTTCCAAAACAATTAAATCGTTAATTGCTAACATATTCTACGTTTTAACCTTTAATTAACCGTTTAGACGCCAATGTTCCCATTTGGGAACATCAATTTAAAAAATTCTTCAAAAATTTAATTTTAAAGATACCTTTATGAGATTTTTATTTCATAAACTTAAAAATATGATTGATATTTTGAAATGTGTTAAAATGCGATAATTTAGTTTTTTTATAACGAAAAAAAAAAATGTTCAAACTTTCAAATTCTGACATATTCCATAGTGAGAAATTGTAAATTTTATAAAGAATATATAAAAAATAAAATAATTTTAAATTCATATGAGTGAGGAAATAGTAAGCTTAAAACAATGTGTAGAATACAATTAAATCATATAAAAGAGTATAGTTGAGCAAATATGAAGAAAGATATTTCGATGTTCCCATTTGGGAACATTGGCGTTTGCCATGAGCTTTTTTTATATGTTTAAACTCAATGCAATTAACCAGTTTGAGTGATATTACACAAGTATTTTCTGCATGAAAGCATGGTATAATTGAGTGCAAAGATGGTTTATTTAGTATAAGAATCAAGTTTATCCCAAACTGCCCCTCCCCTCCCCCTTGCAAAAAATAAAACTTTCATCTATCAATACTTAATTTTGTCTGTTTCCTTCTGCCTGCACTGATGCCAGTTATTGCTAAGGATATCAAATTCTGCTGAGTACAACCGAAAAATATAAACAAGTGAGTCACAGTTGTAGCTTTTTATGACATAGAGTAAAGGAGAATTTTATTTACCCCTGTCTTTTTATCAGATGTGTCGAAAAGTCAAAGTTGAGTAAGGAATAAGTTGTTCTGTGTTTCTGTTGTACACATATTTTGTTGATTATGGAGCACGCTAAGCGTTTTAAAACTGTGAAGAAGCTCTTGAATATTTCAATACGCTAAATTCAGAGGAATCTGATAATTTGAATGTTGGTATATGCATTATTCTGCCAAATGAAAGTGGTGATGCAACAGAAAATGAGGACATCAATGATGAAGATTTAGGGGAAATTAATCTGATGGATGTAACGGGAAAATTGGATATTCTGCGTAAAGATGAGGCTTGTGATGCGCCATCAACAACACACACAAGAACAGAAGCAGAGAGCATGGGTAAAAGTGCTGATGATTTCTCTACACGAAAAAAAATTAAACTGTATGAAACAAGATGGAGTAAGAGAAAAAAATTTAATCATACATTTCTTGATGAGGAACCAAGTGATTTAAAAATCGAATTTCCAGAGTTACAAGATTTGGATCCTATTCAAATTTTTGATAAAATTTTGCCTAAGGAATATATCAGAACATTAGCATGCATGACAAGGTTATATGCTAGTCAAAAAAGGAGAGATAATTGCCATTGACGATACAAATATTGCCCAGTTTCAAGGGTTGCTCCTCTTGAGTGGTTACCATTGGGTGCCAAAAGAAAATTATTATTGAAGAACTGCTGAAGATTTGAAAGTTGATATTGTTTCAACAGTCATGTCAAGAAGCCATTTCCGTACAATCAATAAGTTTTTTCACTTAAATGATAACTCTGAATTGAAGTCAGGTGATAAACTTGGGAAAATAGCTCCAATTTATGAAGAATTGGGGAAAAATTTGCATCAGTTTGGAACTTTCCACAAAAAATTGAGCATAGATGAATCTATGGTACCTTATTATGGACACCACACTTGTAAAATGTTTATAAAAGGTAAACCCATAAGATTCGGCTTTAAAGTGTGGACATTATGTTCCTCATCTGGATATCCGTATGCAATGGAAATTTATTCTAGAAGGAAGATTGAGTCATCAGGAATGTCTCTGGATGAGAATGTTGTGACGCAGCTACTCTCCACAGTTACAGATTCGGGCAGGCACAAAATCTATTTTGATGACTTTTTTACATCTTATAACTTATTTAAAAAATTAGCAGACTCTGGAATTAGAGCTACAGGTACAATCCAAAGTAACCGCATCAGGCAATGTCCTTTACTAGACAATAAAAAGTTGGCCAAAAAGACCAGAGGAGCAATGGATTACCGTAGTGAAGGAACTGTATTCATTTGCCAATGGAATGACAATGCAGTTGTGACAGTTGCCTCTAATCATAAAACGCACGAGCCTATTTCAAATACTAAGCGATATTCTAAATCAGCAGAAAAGAAAATTGATGTTCCACAACCTGTTCTTATAAAATATTACAATGAAGGTATGGGTGGAGTTGATGTTCTGGATAAACTTCTTTCATCATACAGACTGCAGCTACAAAATAAAAAATGGTACTGGAATTTGTTTACAAGCGCTCTAAATATTGCTGCAATAGCATCTTGGGTAATTTATACAGACATTCATGGAAAGAATTCAATTTCACACTTAGAATTTCATCAAGATATTATGATGAACTTACTGCGTTCCAAACTAAAACTTATATCTCAACCTGGACCAAAAATATATGTTCAAAATAAACTTAGAAAAACTGATAATCATTATCTGATATCTGGTTCACAAGGACGCTGTGCTGTTTGCCAAAAAAAACTGCCGCACCATGCATGTTGAGTGTGACAAGAGGTTGCATAACGATTGTTTTCCCTTATATCATGGTGTTGTATCGTACCTAAAACATTTCTAGGTAGACACAAACACGTGGTAGATAAATTCTACCAAGAGAAAATAAAAAAACTGATCGTATAGATTATTCATTACATAAAAAAACCCACCTAAAAAGGAAAAATGCTGCTGTGGGAAGGAAAAATTAATACAGAGATATTTTTACTGATTTAAATTAATGTTTATTTAAGGAATAGGATATAAGCAATTAATATTAAAATCTAGTTCATCTTTAAAAAAATTACACATACAATATTAACAAGTATCATTATTTATCTAATCTTTTAGTTTAAAACTAACAAAGATAAATTGCAAATTTGTTCATGATTGAAAATGATTTATAATTTCTTCGGATAAAATAAATAAGAGGTACCTCTATTAATGTTTACAGTATTTTCATAATTTAAACAACATCTCCAGGCAATTCGTCGGTGTCATTTAGTCTTCTCTCTGAAGACTCTCCACAATCTTGATACTCAATTTCAGCATCATTGCAGCCAATTGGTTTTCCTAGCTCCGGACTCCGCGATCTCTCTCGCTCTTCTAAACCTTCCAGCCGACTCACGGTCGCTCCTTCCACCTTGCAGCCGAGCCTGCCACCTCCGAACTCCGATCTTCCGAAGAGAAAAAAGCCCCGTTTTTAGCGAAGATCTCTCCTTTTATCCTCTTGCTTCTTTACCTCTTTCGTCCAGCGCAACGGTACAAAGTTCCGTTCCGCGCCGAAAAACACAGAGATATGCGCTATTATTTATTTTTAGGTCTTTTTGAAATGAATTAATCATCATTTAAATAACACATAATATCTATTTTTACACAGTATTTTCCGATTTTTAAAAGGAGTCTTAGTTGCATGTAAAACGTGGTCCGATCGTACGCGGATGAATACTCAAAACATCGCCGATTCGGAACCACGTGCGATTAAAAATGAAATAATAAATTAAGCTTAATTATTTACAAATAGAATAACTCTAAAAACTTCTAAAATAATATTATTTTGTCATTTGAACACATATTTTCAATATTAAATTGCGATTTAGTTGTAACTTTACATATTTTTTTTTCTACATTTTTAAACATTATAAGCTTATATTTTACACATAAAATATTCATAATTACTGAGGAAAAAGTCTTTACATTGGCGGGCGCCAAGCCAACATAAAAAAAACTTCCTCAAAATATTATTTGACATTACAATAAACCATTAAGTATAATATGGAGTAATTTGAACTATTGACTGACAAAAAAAGAAGTTATTCTAAAGTAAAAAAAACCAACTATTATCTATATAAAACATCTTAAAAATTAGCATTACTTTTTTTTTTTTTTTTTTTTTTTTTTTTTTTTTTTTTTAATATTTAATTATTTAAGGAAAACTCAAATTATCAACATAACACATTACATCTCCGTCCCCTCAAAAAAAATTTTTTCTGAAAAAAAATTTTTTTGTAAGCAAAAGAATAAGAATCAGGTCCTCGCCAAAAAAAATAAAAAAAATACATGTTGCATGTGAATACCCCTCTAACTACCCAGATAGAAATTCAAGTAATTGGCTAAACTCCGAACACCCAGTCACCAAAACCAACCAAATCAGGATTCAGACAACCTTACCAAACATTAATGAAATCTTGCTTCATCAAATTTTGACATGCATCCATAACCATAATGTTTAGATTATACATAATAAACAATTCAAGGTGATTTCCATTAGTTGACTGGTGTGTTAAGATTTATACGTATACTTTATCACATTCATACAATAAATAGCAAGTTTGTTCAAAAATTTAAAACTAAAATTTGATCCTGATTATACAATATATTACACAAATTATACAATACGTTACATAAATTATATTACACAAATTATACAATACAATACAATAGAAAAAAAATTATATACAACACTATTCAATGGTGAAAATGTATTCACCACAAAATCTTATTTTTTCACAACAAAACCATGTGTGTCTCTGGTGCGCAAATTGTAATCACTAACGACTGCAGGTCTCGTATGCTGTCTACAATTTTGCCTAGATCCTGAATGTGACTGACCAGGTAAGCCTGTATTTATGTCAACATTATCAGTGTTAATTTTATTATTGTGTGCATGAGCTTGATTGTTACTACTATCACTATAACCTATCAAATCAAAAACTGGATACTGATCAACAATCTCTTCTACCTGAGAATCCTTAACATCCATGTCAATTTGATTGTTTTGATCTGTATCCCGTTCCCCATTATTAATCTCTTCCTCAAAAAGTGCAGGAAAAATAATTCTTTCAGTGATTTTAGTCAATCTATCAACATGTACTAATTGCTCGTCCTTGGGGTTTTGTATGTGAACAATTTTAAAATTTACTGTATTAGTTTGTTGAGTGATACGGTAAGGTCCTTTATTGAACTGTGTAAGTTTTTTACTAGCCCCTGGCTTAACTACTGGTGTGTACAATAGCACCAAGTCCCCCACTTGTAAATTTTTGTCTGTGGCAAACTTTAACCTATACTCTTCCTGCTTTTCTGCAGCTGTAGTTAAATTTTGTTTGACCAAGCGAAAAATTTTGCTTAACCTTAAATGTAAATCTTCACTTAACTCTCGAGTATCTGCGTAAGATCTTTGAATAGGTTTGGTTATGAGGTCAACAGGTAAAAGTAGATCCCTACCGTACACTAAATGTGCTGGGGTATCCCCTATAGCAGCGTGATAAGCTGTTCTGTAAGCCAATAGAGCAAAATGTAAAACTTTGTCCCAATCTTCATTTGAAGAGTCCACTAAGTGTTTTAACATATTAACTATCGTGCCATTGGCCCGTTCCACAACCCCGTTTGCACTCGGGTGATAACTGGTCGTAGTATGTTTTTTAATGTGAAGTTTCTCATATACTTTTAAGATTGCCTCTGATATGAAAGATTTGCCCTTGTCTGTAGTGAGGTGTTCAGGAATCCCATGAGTAGAAATAAATTTTTCTAACACTGATATTATAACCTCAGATTGTAAATTCGGTACAGGATATGCCTCAGCCCATCTTGTAAAATAATCTGTAATTACAATAATGTGTCTGTTTCCCACTGCTGTAGTACTTAACGGACCCACTGCATCGACTGCAATCTTTTCAAAAGGACGTGAAGTAATTTCGACTCTCTGCAATGGAGCTTTCTGTTTGGATTTATATCCTTTACGAATGGCACACTGTACACAAGATTTAACGTGATTGAGTGTGTGTTTATATTGTCCCCACCAAAAGTAATTTTTCTTAGTTTTAATTAGTGTTCTTTTAAATCCTGGATGTGCTGAGGTTACAGAGTCATGAGCTAAATTTAAGATATGTGAAATTAAAGTTTTAGGAATAACTAATTTAGTTTGATTGTCATTATGTGCATCTTTTTTGTTTATGCAATATAATAAATCATCTTTTAAAAAGAAGGTTAATTCATTTAATTGTATTTCATTTATATTATTTAATTGTTCAATTATGTTTTTACATTTTGCATCTTGATTTTGTGATGATTTAATAAATTCTTTTGAAAAATTTGTGTTGATATTTATTTCTTGTATCACATTGACATTTCTCGATAGTACATCAGCTGGTACATTACATTTACCTGGGGTATGACAATATTTTATATTATAATTTTGCAGTGCAAAAGCCCAACGAGAAACTCTACTACTGTCTTGGATTCTCAACACCTGCGAAATTGCCTGCTGATCACAAAAAAGAGTAAATTCCCTCCCGTAAAGATAATGTCTAAAATTACTAATTCCCCAAACTACACCGAGAAGTTCTCTCTCAAACGTACTATATCTTGTTTCGGCATCCTTTAAAGTTCTGCTAGCATAAGCGACTGGATGCAGATCACCTGATTCATCTTTTTGGCTAAGTACAGCACCTAATGCGAAACCAGACGCATCGGTATGTAAAAAGAAAGGTTGCTCAACATTAGGCAACATTAAACAAGGGTAAGAAGTCAAACACTGTTTCAATTTGTTAAACGCTGAATCTGCTTCCTGACTCCATTTGAAAGGGGTTTTCAATTTAGTTAATTCTGTTAAGGGCTTTGCGATGTCGGCAAAATGATCAATAAATTTTCTATAAAAATTACATATTCCAATAAAACTACGTACAGCTTTTTTGTTTTTTGGTATGGGGAAGTTTTCCACAGCTTTTACGTTTCTTTCATCTGGAGAGACTGCACCATTTTTAATTTGGAATCCAAGGTAAGTTATTGAATTTTTTGCTATTTGACATTTTTCAGGGTTAATTTTCAGGTTATGAGAATTGAGTCTTTTAAAAACCTGATCTAATTTTTGAATGTGTTCTTCAAAAGTTGCAGAACCAATAATTATGTCATCAATGTAAGTATTAGTATCTAAACCTAATAAAATTGTAGCAACTAGCCTTTGAAAAGAAGCTGCAGCATTGATTAGGCCCTGTGGCAATCTTGTCCACTCAAACAAACCAAATTCTGTACAAAAGGCAGTTTTGTATCTGTCATCAGGATGCAACTCCATTTGCCAATATCCTGAGCATAAATCTAAAGATGTATAGTAATGAGCACCATTTAATTTATCTAATAAATCTGAAATATGGGGGAGGGGAAATGGCAAGGGTTGAGTTTTTAAATTAAGCTTTCGGTAATCGCAAACTAATCTGTAAGAACCATTTTTCTTTTTAACCAATATTACTGGGGATGCATAAGGAGAATCAGAAGGGGTAATTATATCAGCTTCAAGTAGGTCATCAATTTGTTGTTTCAGCTCTGTTCTTAAAGCATATGGTGTCCTATAGGGTTTAGAACGGACTGGAATATCATCTGTTAAATAAATCCGATGACTGGTTGTGTTACAACCTGTTAAGTCTTTAACCGACTGTGCGAAAATAGCTTTATTTTTATTTATGACTTCCATGACTGCCTGTTTTTGTGATTCAGTTAAATGATCTAATTCGAACTTCTCCCCATAAGGATTAAAATCAGTTATCTCATTTTCCACTTCTAAATTACTTACAGTTGTATTTTGGACATTAACTGCTTCAACAAATTCAATTTTTGCTATCTGACAATTTTTATTTATATGAATTTTCCTTTCTGTTACGTTAGCTACTTTAATCCATAAATCTTTGTTGCCTTCATAATTATAAATTCCGTTCGCTACTAACCAAGAATTATTTAGAGATTTATTTGATGGCTGAACAAAAATTAGGTTTTGAGTTTGTGGTAACCCATGAATTTTAATTTTGATGAATTGTTCAGATCGAGGTTCAATAACATTTTTATTTACCGTACTCCCTATACCTTCAAATTTATGTAAATTTATCGAGTTAACTTCTATATTTTTTATATTGTTCCATAAAATCGTATGGTTTATATATTTTAACGTTTCAGTTTTATAATCAATGATAATGTTATGAGATTTTAAAAATTCCGATCCAAGAATTGCGTTATAGTTTGTTTTTAGACTATTACTAATAAAGAAGGTTACATCAAATTTAACGTCTTGGTCAGTTAAGGAAAGTTTAATTTTCTTATCTAAGCCCATGATGTCATTGTTGACGCCAATGACTTGCATTGTGCAAGACTCAGCTATATCAACCCACCTTGGTAAGAGTTTATTCAAAATTTCGGATGAAATTAAGTTTATTGCTGCTCCTGAATCGATAAGACAATCTATTTTTTGTTTATTTAATTTAAGGGAAATTATAGGTAATTGTCCTACTTCAGCACTAACCGTATCTATGCGTACCAAATTAGGGGGAGAATCCAAAGACAGTGGTACGTTCCCGTTTTGCCCCACTACTGGTTTAAAAGAATCTGAATTAGAATTTTGTGATTGTGTGTGTAATGAGGGACAATTCCTTTTTAAGTGGCCTGGTTGGTTGCATTGGTAACAAACAATATTTCGTCTGGGACGGTACTGCCTACCCCCGTATTGTGATGGACCTGCCCCATACCCTTGTGACTGACCTTGGGTGACACGTAATAATGTTTGTACTTGGTTACTAAGTTCTGCGATTTTTCGATCACTCTCGCTGACTACATTTTGAATGAGACTTTTAATTTCTTGCATTTCATTTGAGTAATTATTAGTAGTTTGAGCAATGTTAATTGGTGCTTGTGTTTGGTCATAGTCTGCACATTTCTCCTGACAAATTGCCAAGTCCCAAATATGTTTATAAGTGCTAGGAGAATGTGGCATGACAAATTTTCGCACCTCAGGTAACATACCTTGCAGACATTTTTGTACGAGTAATTTTTCTCGGATGGCCTCTTGATCTGCAAAGCATTTGTAAGATAAACCCAAAACTCTGGACAGGAAAGCTCTATTTGACTCCCTAATATTTTGGCGGGCTGTTGTAAACTCTTGTAAATGGTATGCCTCATCTACAGTTTTACTGAATCGGCTAATTAAGGCTTCTTTTAGAGTTTGTAGGCTGTGTGTATTTTTTAAGTGAGGCTGGGACTTAATAAATTTTTGGGCTTCTCCTATGCATTTCATCTTTATGGCAAAGACGCATTGTTCCTCCTGCCAACCTGCAAAGTCTCTAACTTCTATTATTTTGTCTAGAAAATCAGCTACTGTTATATCGGGATTTTCTCCTGAATAATTTGGGATATTTGAAATGAACTGATTGAAGTTAAAAGTTAGGTTTGGTACCAGAGACACTGGTCCATGTGTGTTCCTCCCATAGCTGTCTGAACTCCTGACTGGTGATAATGTTGGTGGTGAACTGCTACTACCAAAAGAAGTATTTGCTGGGTTATTTTCTTTACTCTCTTTTTTGGATTTCTCATTTTCTACACTATTATTTAAATCAGTTAAAGTAGTATTCTGTTCATTCCCTTTCCCAGCCTGTCCAGCCACCTCCTCAGGCGTATCTGTCTCAGTGCTCATTATTATCAATTACTGCAAGTTTCCCCCAAAATAATACTCATTGTAATTATAAATTACTATAAAAATATATAAAAATTGTGAAAATAAAAATTTCATGCAACATGTGGAAAATCAAAAATGAAAACTAAGTTAAAGTTAATATTCTCTACAGCCACTTAAATCATGTTAAAAAATGAATTTCTTAAGAAATTACTCCATTTACAAATATTTTCCATTATCCACAGCAGCAAAAGGTAAAAGAAAACAACAGGTGACGGCGCCGAATTTTGGCCGAGAAAAAAAAAAAAAAAAAAAAAAAAAAAAAAAAAAAAAAAAAAAAAAAAAAAACGCGGACCCGAACCGTGCCGCGACGCCAAAATGGCAAAGGTCACTAGGCACCAAAAATGTGTTGTATCGTACCTAAAACATTTCTAGGTAGACACAAACACGTGGTAGATAAATTCTACCAAGAGAAAATAAAAAAACTGATCGTATAGATTATTCATTACATAAAAAAACCCACCTAAAAAGGAAAAATGCTGCTGTGGGAAGGAAAAATTAATACAGAGATATTTTTACTGATTTAAATTAATGTTTATTTAAGGAATAGGATATAAGCAATTAATATTAAAATCTAGTTCATCTTTAAAAAAATTACACATACAATATTAACAAGTATCATTATTTATCTAATCTTTTAGTTTAAAACTAACAAAGATAAATTGCAAATTTGTTCATGATTGAAAATGATTTATAATTTCTTCGGATAAAATAAATAAGAGGTACCTCTATTAATGTTTACAGTATTTTCATAATTTAAACAACATCTCCAGGCAATTCGTCGGTGTCATTTAGTCTTCTCTCTGAAGACTCTCCACAATCTTGATACTCAATTTCAGCATCATTGCAGCCAATTGGTTTTCCTAGCTCCGGACTCCGCGA
Organism: Maratus speciosus; assembly: GCA_963932465.1. Lineage (NCBI taxonomy): Eukaryota > Metazoa > Arthropoda > Arachnida > Araneae > Salticidae > Maratus > Maratus speciosus. The sequence continues at coordinate 47,841,505 of OZ010795.1, read as the reverse complement.
TCTCTCTCGCTCTTCTAAACCTTCCAGCCGACTCACGGTCGCTCCTTCCACCTTGCAGCCGAGCCTGCCACCTCCGAACTCCGATCTTCCGAAGAGAAAAAAGCCCCGTTTTTAGCGAAGATCTCTCCTTTTATCCTCTTGCTTCTTTACCTCTTTCGTCCAGCGCAACGGTACAAAGTTCCGTTCCGCGCCGAAAAACACAGAGATATGCGCTATTATTTATTTTTAGGTCTTTTTGAAATGAATTAATCATCATTTAAATAACACATAATATCTATTTTTACACAGTATTTTCCGATTTTTAAAAGGAGTCTTAGTTGCATGTAAAACGTGGTCCGATCGTACGCGGATGAATACTCAAAACATCGCCGATTCGGAACCACGTGCGATTAAAAATGAAATAATAAATTAAGCTTAATTATTTACAAATAGAATAACTCTAAAAACTTCTAAAATAATATTATTTTGTCATTTGAACACATATTTTCAATATTAAATTGCGATTTAGTTGTAACTTTACATATTTTTTTTTCTACATTTTTAAACATTATAAGCTTATATTTTACACATAAAATATTCATAATTACTGAGGAAAAAGTCTTTACATTGGCGGGCGCCAAGCCAACATAAAAAAAACTTCCTCAAAATATTATTTGACATTACAATAAACCATTAAGTATAATATGGAGTAATTTGAACTATTGACTGACAAAAAAAGAAGTTATTCTAAAGTAAAAAAAACCAACTATTATCTATATAAAACATCTTAAAAATTAGCATTACTTTTTTTTTTTTTTTTTTTTTTTTTTTTTTTTTTAATATTTAATTATTTAAGGAAAACTCAAATTATCAACATAACAATGGCAAATAATTTTTTTAAAAAGCTGTAAGAAAAAAAAAAATGTAAACAATTTTAATGTAAATTACTTTTTAAATTGTTAAATATTTTCAAAAAAAATTTTTTATGCCTTTTTGTTTATTTGATTTTCGTAAAAAGAAGATCTTCAAAATCTATAAGAAAAGTACTCATTAGACGCCAATGTTCCTACTTAGGAACATCTAAAAAATCCATATGAAATTTTTTTTCTTTAAAAGTTTTTGTTGATTACTTATAAGGGAACTATAAGTATACTTAATTAAGCAAATTTAAGTACCAGTTCACTCTACTTCATAATTCGGCAACTAAACAGTTAATAAAACTATAGTTATTAGTTAGTAATTACAGAATAATAAAGACTGCATTCATTTTCATTAGTTTGCATCATACAATTATGTTATGCACGGCAATATTTTGTAATAATTATATAAAACTAACATTAAATATTACTGATATTTACATTTATTAAAAATATTCATTTGTTAACATTGCTAAAAATTAATAATTATTAAACAATTAACTCCCAAATTAGAAAAATATACTTTTTTATACTTTAAACACTAAAATGATAATTAACAATTTAGCATTCATTCTAGAAAGGTAAAGGAGCCACATGCTAGTCCCCCAAAAAATGTTTAGTTCAATAGAAAAGGCATTTTTTCATTAGAAAATATGTTAGTAAATGTGTTTAGTAATGATATAAGAAAAAAAAAACATATAATTTTTTAATATGATAAATAAAGTGACAAACTTTAATGATTTTATGAATTTACAAATAGAAAAATAGAATTAAATTACAACATGATTTAACAATATCCTTTTTTTTTTTTTTTTTTCCTTCTAAAGAAATAAAGTTCTATAATTTTTGCAATGTCTTCATCACATGGATTTAGAAATACTTTGGTGTGGGAAAGTTTTTTACAAGAAAATTCTGGGTACAAATACAGTTGAATTTCGCTATTTTTTTTTTTTTTTTAAGCAGAGAGCATTTTGCCTATTTTAAAGAGAGTATGCCTAGAGGGTATAGTTAAGTAATTACAGAATTAATAAAAACAGCAAATAAGTATCATTTTACTCGTTAGTAGCACAAATAACAAAACAAATATCATTTATAGCTCATTTTGCATGTATGTTGTTACTTGCCTAAAGCTAAACTTATTTACATGTATGCTAACCAAACAAATTATGAAAATGAGTTACACCCGCTGATACACACATCAGAGTAAATATAAGAATAGCCAGTTATATATGAAATGTTCAGAATATTAAATGGTAGCTTATTACCCCTAAGTAGGGATTGTTAGCATTCAGTGTTCCAGATTTTTTTTTTTTAAAGAGTTTTTTTTTTTTTTTTTTTTTTGCATTTTCAATCAATAATTTATTCATAAAGTAAAATACCTACAGAAAATTTATGATTTTAATCAATATTTTTTTTATTAATCAGTTAATTAAAACCACGATTTAAATCATTTGTTTAAAATTATTGACACCTTAAATGGACATAACACAAATAAATTAACTGTTACCATAGCACAATTCCCTTTTAAAATAAATGTTTATTTATTGATCTCTTTAGAGAATTAAAGGACACAATAAGTGTAGGTCCAGAGTTCTAAACTACAGGAAAGAATTTTTGAATAAAAATAGGTAATTTATGTGTTCCTTACAAATTTTTTAGACTCTCTAACCTGCTGAAATTATTTTATAAGTTAAAAAAAAGTGTGAAAGGGCAAAAAAACAATCTTAACACTATTTTGTGAAAGATGACCTATCTTTATAAGAAAATGAAAAAAGTTGTCAAATCTTTGGAACTACATAAGGTCACTTAAAAATTTAATGCATGTATGAATGAAAATATTTTCATAATTGGGCTAGAAAGTAGTATATTTGTACTTGAGAACAGCCTTATGCAAAATGTACAATTATTTATACCCACATGGTTATGTTGTTTGTATTATATTAAGAATGTAATTTAAAGATCTTTTTTTTTTCTTCCCCTAAAAAGAAAACATTTTTGAATAGAAAATATTTTAAATGATCCTAAAACACACAGAAAAATAATTACTACACTATACACCTCATCAAACATGAATTCAACATTTAATATATTAGATTCAATATTTGTTTAGTGGGAGAAACAATTACAAAACTCAGGAAAATCTGAAGAAAAAGAAGCAACTCTGAATAAACCACCCAATAAAAAGTGAAATGGTAAAAAATAGTACAAAAAGTTTAACATAGTTTTCATACTTCAAAGAATACATGCAAAACAAATTAAAACCAAATTGCTGTGACAAAAAACAAACAAATCATAGATGGACAAATACGGGATTTAAAAGACAAATTGTATTAAATTGAAATATAAAACAGTAGCAAGGACTTTAATAAATACATGAAATTTTAACTACCTTGTACTTTTACAATTCTTTAAATTTGCATGTGGAGACAAATTAGTAAATTTGATTAAGTAAACTTGTGATTTTTTATTTTTATGTTAATATTGATAATTTTTTTAATTCAAAATTTGAAGATATATGTTCATGTGCTTTTAGGTAGCTTTCATTACAAAAAGCTACCTATTGCAGCCGTTCGGAGGAAAGCGATGTCAAAAAATTTTGGTATATTTTCATCGATCATGACCCCCAGACCCCGAAACCACCCTCCGTTCAAAATTGATATATATATATATATGACCTATGTCACACTGTAACTCTCGTAATTATGAACCAATTTTGATGTAATTCAGTGTGTACATAGTAATTACCAATGTCTCGACCGAGTTCGTTGGCCAGCTTCATCCGCCGTTTTGTTTCAAAATGGCGGCCATTTAAAATTTTTTAAAAAAATTAAAATTTGGAATGGGGTACCAAAAAATTAAAAATGGAAAAATATTTTTTTCTTATGTATTTGACCTTTATACAAAGATTCCGGAGCAGTTTTTGTTTTGTCTATATCTTAAAAAATGGCTGAGTTATAGCATTTTGAATTTCTAGCGTGGCTGACATTTTGAAACGTCCTGAATTTTGTCACGCGATAAAAGGCGCATTTATGAACCGATTTCGATGTAATTCGGTGTGTACATAGTACATACTAATGTCTCGACCGAGTTCTTTGGCCAGCTTCATCCGCCATTTTGTTTCAAAATGGCGGCCATTTAAAATTTTTTTAAAAATTTAAAATTTGAAATGTGGTAACAAAAAATTGAAAATGGAAAAATATTTTTTTCTTATGTATTTGACCTTTATACAAAGATTTCGGAGCAGTTTTTGTTTCGTCTATATCTTAAAAAATGGCTGAGTTGCAGCATTTTGAATTTCTAGCGTGGCTGACATTTTGAGACGTACTGAATTTTGTCACGCGATAAAAGGCGTATTTATGAACCGATTTGGATGTAACTTCGTTTATACATAGTACATACCAATGTCTCGACCGGGTTCGTTGGCCAGCTTCATCCGCCATCTTCTTTAAAAATGGCGGCCATTTAAATTTTTAAGAAAAATTTTAATTTGAAATGCGGTACCAAAAAATTGAAAATTGAAAAAATATTTTCTTCTGATGTGTTTGACCTTGATAAAAAGATTCGGGAGCAGTTTTTGTTTCGTCTATATCTTAAGAAATGGCTGAATTATAGCATTTTGAATTTCTAGCGTGGCTGACATTTTGAAACGTCCTGATTTTTGTCATGCGATAACAGGCGTATTTATGAACCGATTTGGATGTAACTTGGTCTGTACATAGTACATACCAATGTCTCGACCGAGTTCGTTGGCCAGCTTCATTCGCCATCTTGTTTCAAAAGGGTTGCCATTTAAAAAAAAATTAAATTTAAAATTTAAAATGAGGTATTAAAAAATTGGAAAATGAAAAAGATTTTTTTTATGTGTTTGGCCTTGATACAAAGATTCCGGAGCAGTTTTTGTTTCTGAAAATTTGTTCTTTTGTTTATATCTTAAAAAATGGTTGAATTATAGCACTTTAAATTTCTAGCATGGCTAACATTTTGAAACGATCTTGTATTTGTCCCGCGATAACACACGTATTCGCCTATTTCGATGTAAGAAGGCATATGGATAGTATACATCAATACCTCGACCAAGTTTGCTGGCCAGATTCATCAGCCATCTTGTTTCAAAATGGCGGCCATTAAATTAAAATATATATATATATTTAAAGTGAGGTGCAAAAAAAATTAGAAATTGAAAAAGGTTTCTTTCTTAAGTATTTGACCTTGATATAAGGATTCAGGAGCATTTTTTGTTTGTCTTTACCTTAAAAAATGGCTTAGATATAGCAGTTTCAATTTCTATTGTGGGTGACATTTTGAAAAATCTGATTTTTTGCATGCGACAGCACTCGTATATATCAACTGATTCCGATGTGAGTGAGCATGTGCACAGCAATTACTAAGGTCTCGACCAAGTTCACTGGTTAGCCTCATCCACCATGTTGTCTTAAAATGGCAGGCACTTGAAATCGCCGAATTTGGCAGCCAAATATAAGTTACTTTAAAGAAAAGCAGCTTGGATAAAGCTGACTAATTTCGCGAAATTCTCATTCATTATATTGATAAAAATTAGTATTGAATCTCCTATATTCGGTTTCCACTAAATTGAGCTTCGTGTGTTTGAATGATATAAGTTGGCTTTTTTAAAATAAGGAATATGAAAGCTACCTCTTCATCCCGGCACTGGCCGGAAGGACTTTTTTATTCTCAAACCTACAGTGTAGTCGAAATTGAGCTAAACCAAAACCAGATTTTTTTTTTTCTAATAAAGCTGTAAATAAGTGTTTACTTAAATTAGACAGTGGCTGTTTTAAGTTCATATTGTCTCATACAATTATTGGTTCAATATTTAAAAATTCAATTTTAAACATAAAGCTTAGATAAAAATTTTTTTTCGAAGTAGGGTGTGTGTGTGTGTGTGGGGGGGGGGGGTCTAAAAAAGTCACTGACACAGACAAAATTTCTTTATCTACAAAATGACATAGTTAATAAAAGTTGAAAAACTCATTTACACTTGTTTTGACTGAAACCATAAAGAAGATATTTTAAAAATAAATACAATAGAAGATCTTTATAACACAAACCTAAAAATGCGAGATTGTGTGTTATATAGATCACATTCCATCAGGGTTGGCATTTTTGCCAGAACAGTGGCCAAAACTGGAAAAAACCAGCACAAAAATGGAAAGAAACCCAGCAAAAATGGCAAATTCTTATTTGTTTTTAATGTGTAATAAAATCTATAAGCTAATAAGGATAATAATGGTATAAACAATTAAATTTAATAACATATCATTTAATATTTTTGTTTAATTTGCTAATTAATACATATAATTAAATATTTTTATATATTTTAAATCTTTATAAAATATGTGGGATTCAGTGTAATACTTAGGAATTTAAGAACCAAATTAAAAATCGGATATTTAAATTTTTTTTCTTAAGTATTTTGTCAACCATTAATATTTTTTTAATTATTGAAAGGTTTTATGTAACTTTGCTACTTTTGTTTTATGTAATGACTAATGAGCCTAAAAAATATGTAAATATTTAAGTCTTTAGTACTAATTTATAATTATTTATCTGATGAAACTAGTCTGTTATAGATAAAAAAAAAAAGTAATTAAATTAAATATAAAAAAAAAAAAACTTATGTCTTGCTAGGAAACTCGAATTTTTTTCCCCTCCCTCTTGCACGCCAAGAAAGGGACAAAAAGTTACATTCTTTACTTTCAGTAAGTATCCTGTAGCCATTTTATCTTGTTTGCCATTGTATCCATTTTCTATCCATTAACGAAAGATTTTTTTTTTCAAATTTTTTATTTGTGCAAACTAAAATTTGAAATAAACTGTCAACTAATACTTTTTCTAAACTAGTTTATTATTATGCTATGCTAAAACAGCAAAAATTAGGTTGTGAGGGAGACATTACTGAATTATTTGAAATTTAATAATGTTCTGCTTTAATTATAATTTTATATTAAAAATATATGATATAGATAAAAATATAAATACATAATATAAGAATATAATTGTTTATTTGAATTTCTAACACATATAAACATAAATGCTTTATTCATTTAGAGCCTTCACAGCTCTATTATGTGAATAACCATTAATAGTTGTATAAACATGAATAAATAATCAAGTTTTCTATTTACTTATATAAAATTAGTATTTTTTTCATTTATAATTTTATTGTAAAAGTAAGTATTCTTTCATAAAATGCATAATTATACTTATTTAACTTAAGAGATCAAAAATAAATTTAGAATATAGATTTTTTAACTAAGTTTCTTTTTCCTTCATGAAATATTTTTTTCTCTTTTTCTGGAAAAAAAAATTAAATGGACAGCCTATTTTTGCCGGGACATATCAATGGTTTTATAACTAGATTTTTTTCCCCCTATGGCAAAAACTTGCCAACCCTGCATTTCACTTATCATTATATTTAGCTTGTAACCATGGCAAAATATATGTGAAACATACCAAAATACAATAGAGTATCTTTATATTGCATTCCTTGTTACCAGGAGTTGTGCAGATTATAATTTTTTGCATAATATAGATCATTCAACACACATTAAATTTATTTTATAAACATTGTCAAAATAGACCCGGATCAAATCATTCATTATATTACTCATTTAAAAAAAAAAAAAAAAAAAAAAAAAATTAAAATGCAATAATAGCAATTTTTTCAGTAAAAAGCTCTGAATTAAGGAGTTAAAATTGAACTAATGTATCAAATTTAGTCCTGTAGAGAGTAGCAATTTTTTATAATGTGGGAATGCAAGTGTTATTTAACTCTAAAACTCATTGTTTACACCTGAGAAGTTGTGCATTACATGGAGAATTGAGTTATATAGAATTGTGTTATAAAGATCTTCTACTGTATCAAATATATGAAAATATAGAAAATATCAAGCAATGACATTTTGTAAATAAATATTGGATATATATCAAGACATAGGTCCATTGATATATATCACTGAACCCTAGTTTCTTGGTTTATCCTGTTACAGGCTTTCCTTTTACATCTTTCTGATTCATTTTACATCCAATTTCAATAAGACACAGCAGGGATGAATTTGGTAAAGTCATTGAAACGAGAAAAAATAACGAGAGAAAAGAAAAATACTCCTATTTATTTTGAAAACATTTATGTTAAAATAATTATAGGATTGATAGAGCATAAAATAACATTTTTATATTGCTGTAAATGTTACTTTACATTACTGCAAAAAATAAATGTTTATTGTTGAGTCACACGGTAAGAGATTTTAAAACATTTATGCCTGAAATCTATTCAAATCATCTAGGATTTCTATTTTTTTTCTCTCAACATTATAATCAAAACTTAATTAAAATTATCTATTAACAGATAATAGAGTTAAAATACAAAAAACAGTCATTCATAAGTATTTGAAAACATAAGAAAAAAAGAACAGCCTCCCCCTCCCCCTTAAGAAAATCAAAAGTGTAAAATAACAAATCCTCAGATGATTTTTATTCCTGATATCAAAATTTTCAAGTTTCAAACATGAATCCAGATCTGCTGGCCACACTATAAAAATAAAAGAATATTAAGATAAACAATTAAAAAATATATATATTAAATAACAAATATGGCATAAGGAAAATCTGTGACTTTTACGTTTTCTAATATTTTTCAATCAAACCATTAGCATTAACTTATTTTTTTTCTTTTCTTTATTTATTTGGAATAATAATAATAATAATAAATAAATAAATAAAAAAAAACATAATTTCAGTTAAAGAAATTTGTAATGTTTAATTAATAAATAAATCATGACAGACATTTCTGATGTTTTTCAAAAATACTCAAAAAAAAAAAAAAAAAAAAAAAAAAAGAATAAAACAAAATTGATATTTAAATTATATAAATACATACATTTTGTAAATAAAACTTGCTTAATAAATATTTTCATTTAGTGAGTCAATTAATAATAACAATTGATTAACACATTTTTTTACTTTTCCTGTTTAAATTTAATAATTCATTGTAATCTATAGAATTATTAAATATAGACTGAAAAAGTTATGCTGATTTGAAAATAAAGGAACTGGTAATACAGTAATATTAATAATTATAATAATAATAATCATCAATCATAACATAACAAAGACAACATTAATTTTATTAGATAAAAAGTTGTTAAAATTAAGCAATGAAGCCTTCTCTCCACATATTCAATTAAACTTTCCTTCTTTCAAACATGCTTTGTTTATTAGAAATAGATAATCAATAATTTACCAAATAATTAATTATTTTCATCATATTCATTTTAGAAATAACAACAATAAATATTAGTCAAAATTTGGAAGAGTTCAATTAAAAATTTTATGGTCAATGAAACTTTAAACAAATAATATTTTATATTTACCCATTAAAAATAATTAAGTATCATGCACATTTTGGGTTGTAATTAATCTTCTCTATTATGAACAATAATGCAAAATAATATATTATAACACAAATCTATTGTAAAAGAAAAGCTCTACTGAGTTAGTAAATATAGAAAACTCGCAAGACATGAACAATAATAATAACCATAATCATAATACCAATTTTGGCAGATCAAAATATGTCAAAAATTAAAGAATTTTTCTCTTGATGCATTCAATTAAACATCTCTTTTTTCAATATGCTCTGCTTAATATAAACAAAATTACCTTGTAAGTTAATAAATAAAATAATTATTTTGTATGTATTCTTTCATAATCCATTTTAGAAATAGTGACAAAAATATTATATGCAGAATTTGACAGACAGATAAAAGCAAAAATCTCATCATCAGTGAAATAACAGAATCAACATAAATTTTTATTAACTCAAGAGATAGTTTAGAATTACATACTTCTTTACTTATAATTAGCTTTCTCTATTATAAACAAAGATACTAGTTTTAACAAGATATACTGAAGTTAAAAAAAAAACAAAAAAAAAACAGAGTTTAAAGTGGCATCATCAAGGGGTATGACTAGATGCAAACAAATGGAATTGCTTGAATTTTTCAAATTTCTGATTGCTGTAGAAACAAAAGTAATATATTGACAGAAAGGGAAGATATGTTAAAAAATCCCGAAATCAATATTTACCAAGTTTTTGTCTTTCAACTACATTTAACAATAAATATATATCCTCCTCTTCATAATTTATTGTTTTAAAAAACTCTATTATTAAAAAATACAGAGGATTGGAGAAATATAAAAAATAAAGTTGTGAGGAAGAGAAAAAAGAATGGTTAAAAAAAACAAAAACAACTGAGAATTCAGGAATAATACAATTAAAATTGCTAAAATAAAAGTAGAATAGACATTAAAATTGAAGAAGAAAATAAGAATAAAAGTTTTACATGCTTGTGAGAAAAAAATTACTATTCACAAAGTAGTTAAATGACAGACACCAAAGAAAATACCTTCTATTCAAACTTTGTGTAATAAAATCCAGGTTATACAGTAGACTCCCTCAAATCCGCACAGCTTGGGACCAGAGGTTGTGCAGATTTTAGAATTTCACGGATTTCTGGTCATTGCTTTGTTTACATTTTTAAGCAGTAATTTGAATGCAATAAAAATTATAATGAATGATTGTAATATAGTAAAATATTAAAATAATTAAGTAAAGTAATAAACTAAAAGCATAAAAAATAAGATAACTTAAAAACTGAATAAAGTATTAAAAGTAAAGGTCAAGTAAATAATTAATAATGTATATTTGAATATGCATAAAAAAGAAGAGACACATTTTCCTTGAATTATTCAATGAAACTTTCCTTATGAAAAGTACTCTCTATTAATTCACATCAAAATCACCATAATAATAACCAAAAAATCTTGATTAATACATAAATATATTTGGTAAAAAGCTTGTGATTACCAGTGGTGTCAGCAATGTCTTGACTAAAAAAAAAAAAAAAAATTATACTCCTTTCATAGAAAAACATGGGCTCAGTCATATTTATTAAGAATTACATATTAAAATATATACAGGATGGAATAAAACTAAGAAATTCTGTAATTTTACTCTACATCTGAAATGGAAGTTTCATTGTTTACATCTGTAAAGATGTGTGGATTTTTGGGTTGCGGATTTGAGGGAGTCTACTGTATTAGTTTTTGGTTCTGGTTGCCACCGTAATCAACAAATTAATCTGAAGCTACAAAACTCAAAAACTAACTTACTAGTTCTATTTAACAAAATTCTCTCTGGAGCCTTGGTTTTAAACAAAAATAACACAGGAAAAAAAACTCTAAATAGCTAACACAATTCTCTGCTTAAAAAATATTTTTCAGAATCAAATTACCAAAATTTGTATTGCTTTTAGCCACTGAAAGAAGTCATTTTTGAAAAATTCTTCCATATTTTGTTTCAACCGTTAGAACATTAGCACCTTCTTCTTAAGGAGACTTATCTGGTGGGGAAGAAAAAAAGTGCAATCCCATGTTATCCTATGGAAAAAAATACGTATCCTTCTTGTTCATTCAAATTTGGAAATTTCAACAATATTTTTCTTTTGAGCACGTAGATAGGAAAGTTCTTTATCCCTCTGTAAGCTTAAAATATTTTAAAGATAACTATGAGTATTTTAAAATTTGTTTTAAAGTTTCAAAATATTCCAACAAGTATAAAAAGTACTCTTTACTCATTTGTAACTTTGGACTGGAAAAATATATAAAAATTTGGAGCTTACAGAGGGATAAATAACCTTCCTATATATATGCTGAAAAAAATACTGTTGAAATTTCCAAATTCGAATGAAGAAGAAGGATAAAAATTTTTCCCATAGGATAGCATGTGATTCCACTTTTTTCTTCCCCACCCCTGATAAGTCCTCTTAAGGAGCAATCGTGGATCTACTTCACCTTTTAACTCATTCAAAGAAATCTCAAATGATAGAACTTTTAATCTGAAAGAAAAATGAATTAATCTTTCAAAACGATTTGGTGAGGGAATTTCTTATATTTTGGTGAGCATTCATTTCTTAGAAGGTCTTCCAATACCTTGAAATGTATTCCAAGAAATACATTTCAAGCACTTCAAAATGTAAACAATTTTATGAATGAAATACAGTATGGAACCATTTATCCGGAAACCAGTTAATCGGAAAATCAGTTATCCGGAATGATATTTCTAATAGACTTATTTCAGAATCTTTGCAGAAAAAAGTGTCATATACTGCCAGTTTGACATGTGCACTGCTTGAAACAAATGTAGAATTTGATGTCAACATCTAGTATTTGAAATGGAAACATATTTAGTTGTATTTAGATGTTTTAATTTTTATGCAGAGAAACAGGAGAATTTTTGTTCCCAAGGGATTCCCATAAATTACCTCCTTTCAAACTCTGGGTAACTTTTGATCTTTCTTGCATTTGATTTTTAATCTAATTACTTAAATCTAATAATTTAAAATCAGAAATAATGCCACAACCAGATATATTCCATAAAACTTATCAAATGGATGCTGCTTTAATGCCCAACCAGTTAACTGGAAAAACCAGTTATCCGGAACACATCTGACCCCTACCATTCCGGATAAATGGTTCTGTACTGTAGTTATTTTTCAAAATTTATTGTGTTCAAACCAGGGTTCTCAGTGCTGAACGCCATTGTGACAGAATGTTGTATTCAGCAAGGAAAGGAACAATAAAAGCTGTCAAATTACAAGAGTAATATTCTAATTCACATTGCTGAATGATTAATGTTGCTTATCGTGCTCATATACATCAATCTATTTCTGTGAAAATCTTTCCCATTTCGGCAGATTTTTGCTTTTTAAAAAACATTTGAAATTGCACCCACCCCTCTACCAAAACAAAAATTCCCTTTTCTGTCATGCAGCACACAATGTTGAAAATCTTTAAAACATTTTAACATTATTTGGCCTTTTTCTACTCCTTTTTTTTTTTTTTACTTTGTAGTATCGATAAATAACTGACCATTTAAGTTTTCCAATCTGAAACTCTGACAAAGCAAAATTTTTATTTTTTTTTTGCAGTTTGGTTATTCTTATGCTTTTTAGATATGCATTACTATCTGCGGCCTTGGTTGTACCAAGGCTGCAGCAAGCTCCAGCATCAAATAAAAATGGAAGTTCAATAATTGGGAGTTGAAGGAGGATTTTATAAATAATGTTTCACAAGGTATCTTTTTTGCTTTTTTTTTTTTTTTCATTTGGCTAGTTTCTTTCTGTTGATTAGCCAAATTGCTAATATTGGTCAAAAGTCCGTAGAATTCCTGTTTCAACTCGAATTACTAATTACTTTAATACTGCTGGTATAAACATAAAATTTTAAATTTCATAAGATAAGCTCCCCCCTTTTTAAATTATAGCAATTAAAATAAGGCTAAGAACAACATGTTAAGGAAACACTTCATTAAAACTCCTCAATTGTGAAATCCCATGTTAACCTATGGGAAAACTTAAAAGCGTGATTACACATAACCTAATATAATTATCAGTGGTGTAGTCATAAAAAAGGCAGAGGGCATACGCTCTAAGCAAAGGGTATATGCTCAAGGCAGAGGGTATACCCTACAGTGTATATACTATAGCTTTTTTGAGAAACAGAGGGTATACGATGTTTCTTAAAAAAAAAAGTCCAGAAGGTATATGGCATATACTACCGTATACCCTCCACTACATCCCTGATAATTATTAAAATACAGTTTTCAAGATCAGAAAGCAGACATCAGATGCCGACAATGCACGTTTTTAAAAATTGTCTCTTTAAATTTTAAGTATTTTTAGAATGATTATAAAATTTCAAATTTTATAGGGATTTTTTAAAATACATAAAATTGAAAGAGACACTTTTTAAAAATGCACAACAAAAACATCTGACATCTACTTTCTGATAGTGAAAAGTGTATTTTAATAATTATATGTGGTGAGTAATCATGCATTTACGCGATTGGGGAGTTTCAGTGAAGTAGCCCCTTAATGTTCTACTTTTAAAAAGATGCCTGATAGAATTTCTATTTAACAAAATTTCTGTATTATGAATATTTTTGGAGGAACCATGAGATTCATTAAATAGTAGTTCAACTGTATTTTTTGATTATGTACAACACAGATGTCTGAAAATACTTACAATCTAAGGAGACAATTTTTTAAAATGTACAACACCAGCATCTATCTACTTTTTGACTGTGAAAACTGTATTTTATTAATTATATTAGGTGATGAGTAATCGATCAAAATAATAAAACAGATCAGTCCTTTGATGCCTAAGCTACCATCTATTATATTAGGTTGCCATGATATCTTCAGCACCCTATATGAAAATTGTAAAACTAATAGTTGCCCGAACCAGAGCCGAGCGGTTCCATGCGGCCCTTCAGAGGAGATTGCATAGCAATCCCCCATCTCTCAAGGCACCAGGCGATGCCCAGTGGCTACAACAATAGTGCACCAGTTGAAACAGCAGAGTGAGGGATACATGAGGTCAAGCCACAACAAAGGACTTCGCAAAATCTGTGATACAGCATGATACTGTACCCCCCATGAAATGTTTTGATGAGTCCAAAATTCCAGGAAACATCTGCACTAGGGGGCAGGGGGCGATACTGGAACAATCGGCGTGGCCAGATAAAACAAAGCTATTAGCGTCCACCGCTGAACAATAGATGCTGTCAGATCAACCAAATTCTCTGTGTTTCAATTTTTTCACATTTACTGTCGTTAGCATTACACCTCGAGGGGATGCGTATGAAAACTATAAAACTAGAAACAGTGTTATAAAAACATGTATAATATAATCACTTATAAATAGATTAAGTAAAATAATGCTATAAAAAGTGATAAAATATCTTTATTAAGATTGACGATCATTTCGTACTATATTTTAAAATTTCATAGAAGGCTTTGCGACTAGGGAGATATTGAATTTTTATAACTTTACACTTTACACTATTTTCCTGGTTTCTTCAAACGTTTGAAATATAAACTCAATAAATTCAATATCTCCCTAGTCGCAAAACCTTCCATGAAATTAAAAAATATAGTATGCAAGAAAATAGATCCAATAGAGTCAAACCAGTTATCAGGAGTATATGAAATACCTTTCACCAAAGAAGATGGAACAAAGCAGTTTTATATAGGTATGACAAGTAGAAAACTTAAAATCAGAATCAAAGAACAAATAGCAGACATCAAATACAACAGAAGAACCACAGATTTGGCCAGATTATGCAGCGAAGAACCTTTACAGATCGATTTTAAAAATAGCAAGTTAATTTATACATCAAGATTTTATTTACCATCCATAATCCGAGAATCAATAGAGATATTTTTATGCAACAAGATATTTGCAATGATTCAGTGTCCCTTGATTTACCTAAAATTGGAAAGAGATGCTATGTAATTTTAATAACAATAGTAAAAATTAATCCACGCTCGCAAATAGCGAAGATAATTTTATTTTATGCTTTGCAATGTTTTTCATTATGCATGTTGTCTCGTGACATTGTTTACCATGTTATTGTTTTGTTAAATTATATGAAAATTAATCCACGCTCACAAATAGCTAATTTAATTTTAATTTAATTTTATGTTCGCAATGTTTTTCATTATGCATCATGTCTCGTGATATTGTTTACTATGTTTATTGTTTTTAAATTATGTGAAAATATTTTCTATCGTGAATGATTTTGAAAATGTCATCGTTGATGCGACGAAACGATCGTCAATCTTAATAAAGATATTTTATCACTTTTTATAGCATTATTTTACTTAATATAGAAACAGTGTTTCAACCAGGCACACAAGGAACTAAGAGGAGACAAGCCCCATCATTAAATACAGGGTTAGTCAAAGGTCTTAAACTTTAAAAGTTGATCTATAACATTTTGTATAAAAAACAAGGCTCACAATTTACTTATTCAGTCAAAATGCCTTCTAAACCAGGATTTTTGTAGGTAATTTTAACAAAATTTGCAATAAACTTACCTTTTTTGTGAAATCCACAGGAAATGTGGAAATGATCATCCACATCGAAACAGTGTTGAATCAGAAGTTCCTTGACACAGGGTCTCACTGAATTTCTAAACATTTCCAATACTTTTCATGATGTCACACACAGCAAGAGAAATAAATCTGCTGAAATTTTCATTATTTTTGTTAAAGTTGAGGTTAATCATTATGTCCAAATTGGAATGAGACAACCAAATTTTTCAACCACAATAATTGCTTCTTATAATATGCTCTACCATTCTTAAAGTTTGTCAAAAGACTTTTGAATTATCCTGTATACAAAATTCAATTTTCTTAAATGTCAAGATTTAAGGATGTGTTACCTCCACTAAACACTGTTTCATTGAGGAACATATTATTAAGGCATTATGAAGATCCCAACCCAATATGTATAAGCCACAAAATGTCTACATCCAATAAACGTACGATAAATTTGGAAATGATTCATGACTATTTTATTTATTTTGTAAAGGAATCCACTTCCAAATAAAGATAAAGTGAATATTATCAAAATATAATTTTGAATAAGTATAAAAGTAAAAATAGTAAAAAAAAAAACAACAAAAAAAAAAAAAAACACTCTTTTGAATGTTCATCTTGAAAAATCACACTTAATTTTTTTACAGAAATTCCTTTTCTCCAAAGATTTTCGTTATAACTTTTGCTGTTTCTTTTTTAAGATAGAGTAATGGAAAAAAAAAAAGAAACATTATTTAAACATCTTTTTAGGACTTCTAAGTTGTTTCTAAATATATAATTGTAAATTAATTAACATTAAATTATTAACTGATAAAAGAATATATATATTTTTAAATATTATACTTAAAATTCCTTATTTCTAATTTATTTTCTACTTTTTAGCCTTCAAAATGTTTCATTGTTGCAGTTTTACAGCCATTAGGCATACTTTGGCAAGCATTTATTTACGCATAATTAAATCCATTGTTGTTTCAACTGTATGTGTTACAAACAATATTTGGTGCTTTATCATCTGTGGCGGGTTAGTGGAAAAATGCCTTAAAATTAATGTATGAATTTATAATTAAGATCTAAAAATATTAAAATGTTCTACTGTCATCGAAAACACACCAGTGAATGTAGTACTTATAATTCTAGCTTATCAGGAGGTGGGTTAAAAAAAGGATTGCAAAATTCCATATTTACATACAAAAATCAGCCTGAGTTAAATAAATGAGTGTAAAAAAGATTGTAGTCAAAGAAATAATCTGAGCAAACATATTTACTCAGTCTGATATACCAAGAATTAACGTATAGTCTGGGAGCCGGAAGCACAGAGAATCACCTCATCGAGTTCACGGATGAAATTCCAGAATGACCTAAATCTTGATTCGCATATTAAAACGCAATCTGTCTGCCAAGTCCTATCTGGGTGGAAAACACCTGAAAACTCAAATTTAGAGGCTGACTCGTAGGTTTACCATTGTGTTCTCCTGCTCCCAGTCCACCATGTTTTCATACCTTTGGGTGCAGGAAAACACAATGGTAAACCTATGAGTCAGCCGCTAAATCAGGTTTTCAGGTGTTTTCCACCAAGATAGGACTTGGCAGACCGATTGCGTTTTAATATGTGAATCGAGATTTAACTAATCTTAGAATTTCATCCGTGAACTCGATGAGGTGATTGTCTGTGCTGCCGACTCCCAGTCTAATACAATCAATGACGTTCTCAAGATCACTACAGATAAAATTAACTATTTTCACAAAAATTTTGAAAAATGAGCTTACTAAACAAAAACCACGAGATCACAAGTATAATGAAAGCATGAGCTTTAATAAAAATGGTCATTTGTAAACATGAATTATTTTATCTCATTGTTTTTAAACTTATAAAGCATCTCGTGCCAAATTCTAGGTAACTCAAAGGAGGCTGATTCATTGCATATATTTTTGCAAAAATAGTTTATTTCATCAATATGAATCTCTAAATGTCATTGATTCTGTGCATGATCTGTTTATGTAAAGGTATTTATAAGCCTTTAAGTAGATTATTATCACTTTTAGCATATATATTTTTAGTTTAATGTAAAAATGAACAGAAATTTTATGAGTACAACTCTCACATTTTCTGTTATAATGGAAGTATGGCTCAAAGCCACCGTGGCCGTCTGATATATTAAATGCCTTCAGTATAAATGAATTCACTGGTCAATAGCTTAAATTTATTGAATTTAGCTTTTAAATTTTTTTGTTGGAGTGTCCCGTGGTGGGTCTGTTATTGAAGTGAGGGACATCCAAATTCTGTAGCCTGTTCCACAAAGTGCTGGCACCTAGGTTTAAACCACAAACCTTCCACTCTGAAGCTGGAGATACTATTGCTGAACCACAAAGGCTTACTAATTTTGTAGCAATGCATTTTTTAATAGAACAACCAATTATAAGCATTTTGGAGAAAAAGCTACATAATGACAGCCTATAACACTGGAAGAGGGGAGATAAATATTTTGGTACCACATTTATTACAATCCAACCACCCGCTCCCGTTTCATCAAGGGATAAAGGATCTCACATGTCCATGGTCAAAAACATTATCCCCCCCCCCCCTTTTTTTGCAGGCAATTGGGTAAAAAGGTATGAAATTTCTTTTCTGGATAGCCAGTAGGGTCATGTTTTTTATTTTGTTTCATTTAAATGGAGCATATATATTATAAAGTTCACAGAATTAACAAGTTATATATTTTTTTCAAGAACAATCATTTAGTTCAATAGTAATTTAATAAGAGGAAAAAATCATGTGTCAAGTATAGATTATGACATATTTTCAACACATTCAGAATACAGTAACAAAACTGCACCATTTAATAAGGTAAAAGCTCACAAAGAAAACAATTTAAAAAATTCATAACACATCTGAAAACCGAATTTCAAGAATTACCATCAATAATCAGGAAAATACCTGAATTTTTTTTTTTGCAAGTCCTATATAAGATCTATAGATTTGCATATATACTATACAGTATGCTAAAATTTTGTCCAGTAATGAAACACATAGAACAGTTAAAAATTCCCCTTCAATAATTTCCATCAATAAATGGAAATGCACTCAAGATCTTTTGTATATTCCTGTACAGAATTTATAAAATTTATACATACCATTTAATATGCAAAAAATTAATTAAATTTAAAAACACGTGCCACAACTGAAAACACACTTCCAGCAATTGTGCACCCCAGTGATACATATCAATTTCAATAGGTCTGAAATAGTGTAACATCATTAAAATACACTGCAAATGATTCTTCTTCATAGGCTATAATATAACAAAATCCTTTTGAGTGTCCCTCTAAATGCTACAAGCTCCATTTTCAATACCAAACATGCCACAGTAAACCTCAATAATATATTATATGAATTGCATGGCAACCCGAGTATATTTACAAAAGTCAGAGCATTGAAAGAGGCAGACAGACAAGTCGAATTCATCAACACTTTTTAATTATGTTGGAAAGTGTTAAAAATGGATTTTCCAAATTATAAAAAAATAATAATGTATATTATAAAAAACTAGTGTAAATGCCCGTCCTAGGACGGTGTGTAAAAATTGTGTTTTTCATTTAAAATTTTTAAAAAAAGAGGAAAATAATTGTCAATATGGAAGAGCTTAGATGAGCAAATTTCGGCTAGTTTATGTTCTAATAAACACATTATTGGCATTAACAATACTTTTGGGTAGACCACGCTTTCTGGCTAATATAACATAAGAAACATGCAATAAAACCCCATAATTAACAAAGTCTGCTGCAACTATTAAAATTTTTTGATGATTTGTTTGGTATTAAATCTTGGTAAGTGTGTTGTATTTTTTGTAAAATGAAAAGATTTAGCAAAACTTTTTACGGCTGAATAAGCATGTGCACAACTTTTTAAGTTTAACTTACTGAACATATAAATATTAAAAGTACGCACAGAAACTGGGGATCAGCAGTAAGAACATTGAATTGTTTTCTTTTCTTAACTGACAATGATAATATATATATATATATATATATATATATATATATATTTTTTTTTTTTTTTTTTTTTTTTTTTTCTCTTAAAACTGTCATTTTTAAAGTTCTAAGAAATTTTCAAAAAGTATCTTGCAATAATGTGATGAATATTACCATACACACAGAAAATTCTATGAAGTTTAAAATAATTCAAACCACACATGTAATGTTTCTCATAAACTTATAAAACAATAGATAAATACCATATGTTTTATGTACTTCAAAAATAAGATAGCTACTTGACTTTTTTTTTTACTATATAAGTTCTCACTCATTCATTGCATCCAATACATGGACCAAAACATTTTATTGATATTGTTGCACTTGGATATTCTTTTTGGAATAATAACAACAATAAAAATCTATGAACGTCTGCAACAAAATTTTACATTTCACTTTACAATCACTACGAATTACTGCAAAATTAACTCTGACAGGCAGACATGGTACAGAATTTATTATTCAGACTAACAAATCTTTCAAACTAAAAAATAAATACAGTAAAAGATCTTTATAATGTAAACCTAAAAACATGAAGTTGTGTATTGCGTTATACAGAATTCTGTGTTATATAAATCACATCTCGCACATCATAAAGCTTACCTTATCAATATGGCCAAATATGTCTGAAACATATTGAAATACAGTAATGTATCTCTTTATATTGCATTCTTTATAACCAGGAGCTGTGCAGATGATAAATTTTTACACAATATATATATTATTCCACACATTGTTAAATTTACTTTATAAACAGGGTTCAAATATGCCTGAACCAAATCATTCATTATATTACTAATTTTCAAAAAACTTTATTGTAATAATAGCACTTTTTTCATTAAAAAGCTCTGAATTTAACTTGAATTAATGTATTAAATTTAGTCCTCAAGAGAATAAATGTTTCTTACAATGTGAGAAAGCAGGTATTTCTTAACTGCAAAATTCCTTGTTTATGTCTGAGAAGTTGTGCATAATTATAGAGAATTATATAGAATTCCACTGTAAATAGAATATTTGTTATATAAAAGTTAAATATACAATAAGTAATACTTTAATAATACAATAATTTTATGAAAATTTCCATACATGTAAGAATTTTTACAACAGTTATATTAATTAAATTTGCTGATTAAAGTAATTTCCAACTAAATTACTATAAAAAAAAAGGATTTTAAAAATGTCCTGTTGTTAACATCAAGTTAGGTCCATGCAACTAAAATTTCTGGTTATTTATGTCTATGTCAGGCAGCCTAACTGTAAATTTCAATTATTCACCAGTGTTTAAATGGATACAAATAGTAACAAAATATGAACACAAAAATGATTTTTAAAGATTTTATTCATTGAATTCATAATTGTATTACAAAATATGTCATTTTTTGTATGGTTTTATAACAAACAAATACAGCTTAGGAAACAAACGTACAAACAGACAAACAAATGAACAGACAAATAAAATGAATATCAACATTAAAAGAGAATAGTCTATAAAATATTTGAATTGGTGAGCAACTTTTGTTGCTACCAGTCATTAATAGACTAAATATATGCGAGACTAAATATATTTCTCTAGTTTTTGGAAATGGAATGAGCTGTGATTGCCAAAAATGAAATATTTGTAACTGAAATCTAATAGTCAGAGGTAAATTCAATGCTAAAAGTTTTAACACAAGTCACATTTTTGAATGTATCAGTATACATTTCTGGGATTAATAATTGTTATAGTATTCCCACGATAACTTGGCCAATGAATGTGAAAAAGTTCATGATGCTATGGGGAAAGAAAGTTGCTAATAGACACAGACTGTTCAGGGAATCATTCATTATAAACTAGATTCTGATAGTTGTTAATAGTGATTATCACCTAAATGGATGAATAGATTAATCAAAACTTTTAAATTATACCAACGTAAAATAAATAACTTTTGCTTTAATTTAATCATTTTAGTTAAAAAGGAAAAAACCCACTGGCATAGCAGTCAGTCATACTACCATGCAACAGGTCCAGAGTTTGATTCTAGACAGGTCAAGATTCACACCGGTTTTCATCCCTTCTGGGTTGATGAAATGAGTGCCAAGCTTGCTTGGGAACTAAACACTGAGGGTCCAGCATTAGGCTGACCACCACACAGGAACATATGCCGTACAGCACCGCAGTGTCAAGAAAACAGGGTTGGGCCCTATAGGCCTTGATCCTGAATGAATCTTTACACAACACGTTTAGTTTAGTTTATCTCTATTCTAAGTAAAAGTAACTAACGCTGTCATCAATGAGTTTTTTGTGATCGAAGATTTTTCTTTGCGAATATTAAGGATTGCATGCAAATATATAAAAATTGGTAGTATTATAAAGAAATGTTTAATATACATGCTGAAACAGACAATTTTAACATCAAAGAAATGTTTAATATACATGCTGAAACAGACAATTTTAACATCAAAGAATTATTTTAAGAGATATTTAATAGTTAAAGTTGGTCAAAATCGTTCCATTAAAAAAATTTTATAGCATCAAAAATTATACATAAGAATTTAATCATTTTTTCTAAGGATATACATTACTAACTCGCAGTGTGCAGTCTGTATTTATTTTTTTTAATCTGATTAATTTTTTAAGGTTTTTTTTACAATTTTTTATTCAAATTTTCACCATTTCAAGGGATTTTTTTTTTCATATTTTACACAAGGTTATTATTGTAAATTGTTACCAATTGTAAAAACAGCCCAAAGAATAATATTTCTTTTCAATTAAAATTTATTTACATGTGACTATTAAAATAAGAAATCCCCCCTTTAAAATTGCAATTAAATTATTACGTTTTAAAAGCAGGAAAATATCGTAAATTACATCATAAAAACTGTATTTACACGCAAATATTAAAAGTGAAGGAAAACTTTAAAATGATAAATTCATTAACATGTCTTAAAAGCAGTAAATGGGAGAAATTACGTCACATTTAAAATGGCCAAAGAATAATACTACCAAACATTTAAAATTTAAAATTATATTTACATGAGACATTTATTTCATATTTCAAGATGAAATTTTAAACTATTGTTGCCAATTCTAAAACAGTGGAAATAACATTTCCTTTCCAACAACAATAGTATTTTCACGTAAATAATAATAATAATAAAAAAAAAAAAAAAAAAAAAAAAAAAAAAGAAAACTTTGAAATAGTACATGCTTTAATATGCATTAAAAGTAGTAAATGAGAGAAATTACATCATATTTAAAATGGCCAAATACACATTACCAAACAGTTTAAATTAAAAACTATATTTATGCAAGACATTTATTTCATATTTCGAGATGAAATTTTTAACTATTGTTGCCAATTCTAAGACAGTGCAAATAATAATATTTCCTTTTTAAAAAACAAAAATATTTTTGTGTGAATATTAAAGAAAGAAAACTTTGGTGATGATTACGTCACATTTAAAATGCCTTATTTAAAACAATTTTCTTATAGCATTGTTACAAAATACTGTAAGGCAAAGACTCTGTTTACTTAGTTCATTTTATAATAACTTCTTAACAAATATTTAACTGATCTTATTTAATCGAACATGAAAACAGCCACTAGATGTCTTAACAGCAGCTGATGCAGCCTTAAAATTCCCCAATCAAAGGAAAATGAATGGGAACCCGTTCACAGGGAGATCACCACTTTTTAAATTATAATACATTCTTCTGTAATCTTTTTAAAGCTGAACAAATTAGTGTGTTTTTAGAGTCTGCAGTGTCTGAGCTGGTGTTGACAAGCATCGCTCAAAGGGGAGCCTTCTAGTAGTTAAAAAGGAAGTTAGTAAGAACGTCTAATACAAAAGAATAAATTACTGAGGACGAGAAACAAAATATGCATAGAAATTGCCATACTTAAGTAATTTAACTTTTATTAAAGTAATCTCTCAATTTTTATTGTATCACTTGACCAAATGATCTTTTAACAAAAACTTTTTCCAGTTTTGCAACAAACTTGAAAATTGCTTTGTTACATCACATTTTGATTAGTAAAATTGGAGAACAGCCAACAGCAATGTTTGAACATCTCACACTTTTGGCGGTAGAAAGTTTTTTTTCTTCATTATTGATACTGACAATTTCTTGATCTCCCAATAACCATAGTTATACAAAAGATGCTTTGAAAATATAATGTATAAAAGCAATTTATAGTCTGCTCGACCAGTTTGTGAAAAAAAAAAAAAAAAAAAAAAAAAAAAAAAATCACATTATCCAATGAGTACTTCGGTAACATTATTTGCAAATAGGAAATGATAAGGAAAACAAAATTGTTTTTATTAACTGGAGATTTGTCTTCAGTAAAGATACATTAATGCAAGTCAACTGAATTTAATTTAAATTTAATTCAAGAAGTATTGAAACTGAAAAAAAGTGGCTACTCAGCTGAAAGGATACTGGCAATTGGTTATTAACTAAAGCTCTCAATTTTTTAGTCTAGATACAAGAAAAATGATTAATGAGTTTAATTGTGCTGGCAGTGCATTAACAACCCCCTTGCTGCCCCCCCTCCCAATATTTCTACAGTGTAGAATGCAGGAGTTTTTAAACTGTGAACTTTACTGTTTCCATCTGAGAAAATATGCTTTTCATAGACAACTAAAGATTAAAGATATGAGACATATTGCACTGCAGTGGTTCCCAAACTATGGGCTGCGACCAACTGGTGAGTCATGGAATGATCACACAGATATTCAAAAATGCATAATTTTGGCTGCCACAATAATATAAAAAATGCCATATTAATAAAATAAAATATCTTAAAAAGATAGAGATAAAAAACTTTATGAAAAGAGGGTGATTTATTAAAATTTGCATAGAGAGGGGTTTCAGGCTAAAATTTAAAAAGTTTCAATCCCAACACAGACTATGTTGTTGGTGCAAAACAATGGGATACACATTGACTTCCAAACCGTATTATTTGTAGTACATTTGTTAAAAAAAAACAAACTTTTAAAACTTACATTAGTATTACTTATTACTGCACTTGTCTGCATGTGTGTTTTGTGCCAAAGCCCATCTTTTCCTTAGGATAGATTATACATAAAAGGTTTTATGTACAGGGAGATTCACTCATAATAGGCCTTGAATATTCATGAGTAACTCTCACTAGCATGAAGTAAATCAAAGGAAATAATGTGCAATGTGCTCCTCAAGATTGGGATGCAAAATCTTGACCTTGTGCTCTCTGTAGTAAGTAACACTGTGATGGTAATGTACAGTAACAAGCAGGGCTGCAGAGTCAGTGGGAAAAATGGACGACTCCGACTCTGACTCCAGGAATTTTAACAGATCCGACTTCGACTCTTTCGCTGAAAAATGGGCCCGACTCAGACTCCACAGCCCTGGTAACAAGCTGCACATATTCATAGTGTGAACCTACTGGAAATTCATCAAAATGTGGCTGGCAGAAAATGAAGATCACTTCCAGCACTGCAAGTAAGGTCCTCAATTACATGTACTTCCAGATATGTAGTGCATTTTTTTAGTTCTTATTGCTTCATATAACGAGTTATTGAAGAATATCCGGTGGTATTACAAGTGAATCGCCCTGCACTCGTATATTCAGTGGGTCACAAAAAAAATTTGAAACTTTATGATGGTAACAATAAAGTATGGGAAGTGCTGTTCTATTGTATTTCATTTTCAAATATTTCATGTTCAGCATTAACCAAACAAAAATAATCATTGTCAACAGTATTCAGAACATAAGGAACACTAACAACTTCAGGAAGGCAAATCTTTGAATTCTACGGGGTGGTGATGCCTTAAATGACAAGACAAGCTCGAAGTACTACCACCTTTTACAGACACTGGTTTGGAGCATAATTTACAAATTGCAACATTAATATTTACCGCACGGCCATTCTCATCGGCAGGTAAACCAAAATGGAGCCAAACAGCACTCTTTGTTTTTGGCTTTTCTATTACTTGGTTATATACAATGTAATCAAAATTCTTAAAAGTGGTCATAATAGAAGTATCCTAAAAAGAAAGAAAAACAAAAATTAACACACTATATACTTTTTTATTACCCCCCTGTTATAGGAGCTTTGGTGAGATAAATAAAATGAACTTGGCAAGAGAATGAAAATTTTCACATCTGTAATTTTCTATCAACCCATTCACTAATTTTATACACAGAAGACCTTTTTTCAAAATTTATGCAATTTATTTAATATCCAGAAACCAGTTATCTGTTGTTATAAACAAATAGAAGTAATTAATCTAATTTTCAATACATTTAATCAGAATTATTTTTTAATGCATACATAAATAAGGATAAAAATCCATACATTTTCTTTTCATCATTGTTTATATAATTGTACAGCTGACAAAGCTCAAATTGTGCCAAGCTTTTTATTATAATTTTTAAAGCAAAGTTCTTATAACAGGGAAGTATCTATTTTTTAGCACTATGCAGTGAAAAGAGTACAAGTACAGGATTATATATTTCAGTTGTGTTTGGAAGGTGAGAGAGGACATTTATTCTTTATATACATTATTATATATATTATTCTATATCATAGAGGACATTTCTTGGTAAAAACTTCATTTCTTAAATATCTATCACAAGTAATTCATATTTTAATTACTCTTTGGTGGTCTTTTTCTAAAACCAACATTGTCTGCAGTATTTTCAAGTGAAACATCCTGTAGTATACAAAAACAATGAATGTCAAATCTACTTCACTCATGATTTTAGTTAGGAAAATCATTTGCAATTCACTTTTTAACTGGCTATTGAAAAAAAAAAAAACTTCAATCTAAAAGTTATCCCCCTTTTTTATTTTAATGGGGCAAAAAGAATAAGAATAGGGAAAAAATTGAATTTAAGATAGACAGAAAAAATGTTTCTAAAAAACATTCAAAATTATAATCTTTTGAAAGCCTGACATACATGAATTAGGACATATTTTAAACCAGTTAATGCTTGACAGCATTTCATGCTAACCTATATTTTCAGGATTCATACTATTCTTTCTGAAAAGTAATACAGTAGACTCCCTTAAATCCGCGACCGCCTAAAATCCGTGTATTTTTTCAGATGTAAACAATGAAATTTACAGTTAAGTTGCAGGAACAAAATTCAAGATGGTGCCAAAATCAGCGACTACCGCAGTGTTTTTTTTACTAAATTTTTTGTTAATCATTCTCTTTTGGCTATTACAGCTTGTTTATTACTAAATAAATTTACATTACTTTTGATTTTGATATAAATTAGCATATCTATATCAAAACTTCCAGGGTTCGAAATGGAAAAATCCACGAACCAGAACGCTGTTTTAAAATTATTTTTCGTGGAATTTTTTTTTTAAATTATAGACAAATTGATTTCTAAACATACAAAGCAGTATAAGAAAAGCATTCAAGACTCTAAATAACAATGAAAAAAGTTACAGTGAGTGCAATAAGCTATATATACTGATAATAGCATTAATACTGTTCTCCTTGCTATCACTAGATAGCAGCATAGGACTTTTGGAATCGAATTTAATCGATTTCATTCGTAATAATTTAATATTTTTCTAAATTTTTATTAATTACTTACTTTTAAACTGATAAATTATTTTATTATTTTACTTATTTGAATGTTTCACTTTATTGTAAGCATTCATTATAATTTCCCTTGCTTAACTACCAAGGAAATTAATGTTTCAAAAATGTAAACAAATCAATGACCAGAAATCCGCAAAATTCTAAAATCCACAAAACCTCTGGTCCCAAGCTGTGCGGATTTAAGGAGTCTACTGTATTTGCCTTAAACACCTTATTTAATAATGGAAATTTAAATTTTGAAAAGTGTGATACGTAAAAGTTAAATCTGCACAAATCCTGTTTTTTTACCTCTAAAGTAAAATCAACAGCGATTCAGTGAAGCCATAATTAATTTTGCGTTATTTGTAACAATAATCCAAATTCTTAAATAACTAAGTACTTAAAAGACATTTCTATCATGAATGATTATGAAAATGTCGCCGTCTGTGCGATGAAACGAGCTTTAATTACCCGACTGCCAAGAAAGGTTATGTCTTTCACACGTATCTGGGTATGTGGATTTCTTTATATCCTCAAAACATCCCAACGGCTGGATGGATTTTAATGAATGATATCTCTATTGATTCGTCTTAACCATCTGATGGTTATAGGGTTGGTTTTGTTTTTATAAATTCAAAATGGCGGCTGTAAAATACAAAATGGTGGTAGAGACGTAAAAAAAAAAAATTACGCACCCTATTGAGTGGCCTATCATTGGATAGGTTTTTCAAAATGAAGACGATGTTTTGTTGACTATTTTACAGTCAGAAGCTCTGTTTAAATATTACACAACCTGGAAGTTGTGTAGGAAGGATCTCTAGCTTTACTGCAACTCTAACCATCATAGACATCTCTAGGCCTCATCAAAACAGTGTTTATAGATAGGAACTAACAATTAAACACAACTTAAAAGTCATCTATACAACTAAATAAAAAAAATAGGTAAGTACAGTAAACTCTGTCTAAGGCGGAATCGATCGGGACCGAGAAAATTTTCCGTTGTAGACAATATTCCGCCATAGACAAATTGTACTCTATGTCTATGGATTCGAAGGGACTTGAAAAATTTTCAGAGTTAGACAGATTTCCGTCTTACACAGAGTCCGCCTTACAGAGAGTTTACTGTAATATAACAAAAATAGTTTCACATTGATAAGAAATAATTAGTTCGCTTTTTACACAGTCAGGTTTTTTGATTTTTTTAAATTTAATTTTAATAAAGGTATTATATCACTTTTATAGCATTTATTTTAGCTTTGTTTCATTATAAGTGATTAGCATACATATTTTTATAACTAAGTACTTATATATAAGCTGAAGAAACATTTCAGTGGATGAGAGCCGTTTATTGTTTTCTGGCAAATATAAAAGCATTATAAAATAATTACACAATAAAATTAAAAGATTTCAGATAGTAGCAGAGTAGTCAAAGGACCTGACAGAAGTTAGTTAACACAAATCCAAAAGTGAAGTGAGACTCAGACACATCAGAAGTATGTCAAGGATATATAAGTTTGGTGAAAGGGAGTTTGGACAGAGCAAGGATTATGGAAGTAGCTGTTAGACATTTATATTAACAAAAGAAAGCTGCTTGCCAATAAGTGTGTCTGTTCTTCTGTCTGCTGGCGAAGGCTAGCGAAATCTACCACACGTCTGAAAATTTGGATGAGGATAGACAAAGACAGTCCAAATGCAATTGAGATTGCGATTTTTTAGTTTTTAATAGTTAGTCGATATTAATTAAAAAAGTAACGAACATCACAAAATGGCAAGCTTCCTTTCTTCAAGGCGATTGTTACTAAGCTGGTATGAACTTTTTGCAGATGAAAGCAAAGTAGTAATTTTTTTTCTTCTGCATTTTGAAATTGTGATCATTAGATTTCTCATAGAGTTATGGGAGGGAAAAAAAAGAAAGAAAAAGAAAAACTCAAAAATTTTTGACTTACCTTCTCAGTTTCAATAACGCCTTTTGTTAAAAAAAAATAATACATATTACTTCAAAAAACACTTTTACTGGACCTCAATTCATGCCGGTTTTCAAGTTTTCTGATATTTACAGCAACGGCTTCCCAGATAAAAATACAAAAAACACTTATTTGAGTTACCTTTCCCTATCTAGCAGTGCATTTTAAATAAATATAAATATATAAAAAAATTAATATTATATGCCCAAATATATGTTCTGAATAAATATTCTGTAAAAAAATTACCCCAATCACTACATAGTTAAATTAAAGCAGCATACCATAAAGTACCAAAAGTAAGCCCACCCTTTAGCAAACCGGAAATTCTAATGATTTTAAGGGGGGCTTATAATTGGAACTTTTGTGAAAAGGATAGGAAAATTGAGAAGGGGGGGGGGGGGTACATTTGGAATTTATGAAATTTCACAGAATTTTTACAATTTGAAAAATAAAATCAGATCCAATTAACATTTTTTGGTTTTAAAATTCCTTTCCATAGAAGATAACTAGTTTCCATTAATAAAAATAATAAATTAATGAAACAAATTTACATAAAATGATTAAATTAGGTATCAAAGAAATATGAAGAAAAATTATAAAACTTAAACACAATATAAATATTTATTCAGTCTTTGTGCATAAAAATCAAAGAAAATATTAATAGTATCCTTCGAAAGGAACATTCCTTTCAAAGGTCTGGTAGTGTGCACGACAAAATACGCCATTTTGATACAATGATATTTAAAGAGATTACATAAAAATAAACTGCATAAGATATATTCCTTTAGGAGATATACAAACAAAAAACCTAAGGAATTTCCTGAAAAGAAAAAACCAGAAAATAAAACTTGAAGGGAGGGCTTATAAATGGCACTTTTTCAAAAAAGGAAAAATTCAAATATATGAGAGGGGGGGGGGGGCGCTTATATTCAGAGGAGGCTTACTTTCGTTACTTTACAATATATTTTCTATAAAAAAAAAATAAAAAAAATCTGCATCTGCTTCCCTGATGGAAACATACAATTACCCACTTATTCAGCAAACTTTTCAGATTCTGTAGGTATCTTTGGTTTTGAAAAAGATTAATATTTATTGTTAAATATATATATATTTCTCAGAGGTTGATTCATGCTCATTTTCATATTTTCTGTTTTCTTCTCTGATTTTAAAATGCCATCTCTTTTTTGCTGACTAAAATATAAAACCAACAAAAAATATCCACTGGGAGTAATCCCAGTACTTTTCTGGTTCTGATGATATCTTTGGTTTAAAAAAAATATTAACATGTACAGAGTGACTCTCTCAAATCCGCGCACCTCCGAATCAGAGGTTGTGCAGATTTCTGGTCATTGCTTTGTTTACATTTTTAAAACAGTTATTTGAATGTAATAATGCAACCAAAATTATAATGATTGCTTACAATATAGTAAAATATTAAAATAATTAAGTAATAAACTAAAATGAGAAAAAGTAAGAAAATTTTTTAAATAATTAAACTATTAAAAGTAAAGTAAACAATTAATAACGTATAATTAAATATGCATAATAAAGATGAGATACATTTTTCCTAAATTATTCAATGAAACTTGCTTCATAAAGGTGCCTTAATAATTCACATAAAAAAGCTTGATTAATACATAAATATATTTAGTAAAAAGATTGTGACTACCATTGATATCAGCAATATGTTGAATTTTTTCAGAAATAAATTTATACTTCCTTTATGAAGAAGCATGAGTTCAGTAACATTAATGAGAATTACATATTAAAAGACATACGGAATCAATATAAAAAAAAATGTCTAATTTTGTCCCTACATCTGAACTGAAAGTTTCATTGTTTACATCTGCAATGATGTGCGGATTTGAGGGATTCTACTATACTATAAAATAAAAATTTAAAAATATATGTTGTTTCACAGATTCACCAGAGTTTCTTTTTCTCTTGTGTATTTGAAGACATTTGGATATCATTTAGAGTTTTTAAAAAGTGAGGAGATAGTGAGCAATTTATATTACACTACAGGACCTATTATCCGGAATCCTCAGGACCAAAGCTTTCTGGACTTCACATAAACATAAGAATAACAATCCCATGTAGAATATGAATAAAACTTATCTTTTGCATTTTTAAAAATTATTTAAACAAAACATTTTGCACTATTTAATGGTAACAATGAAGAAATAAAAAAATAAAATTGGTAATTAATATTATTCAATCTGCAAGCTCTTTTTTTTTTTTTTTTTTTTTTTTTTTTTTTTTTTTTGTAGCTACATAGTTTACATAAAAAATGTTGATCAATATTTTTAATACATCTTATTTCTTAAAAAAATTCAGACCCCCCCCCCCCCTCCCAGAAATTGTGTCAGTATTTTTCAAAAACATAAAAATAACAAAAGACCTTTCACCAAAGACCAAAGGCTTTCTTGTATTTCCCAAACACATAAAAATAACAAAACCATGTAGAATATGAATAAAACTTATCTTTTGCATTTTTAAAAATTATTTTAAAAAAAATTTTTGCACTATTCAATGGTAACAATGAATAAATAAATAAAATTGGTAACTAATATTATTTGATCTACAAAACTCTACCCTTTTTTTATTGTAGCTACATAGTTTACATAAAAAATGTTGATCAATACTTTTAATAAATCTTATTTCTTAAAAAAATTCAGGACCCCCCCCCCCCCTTCCTACTTGAAATCCTGCCGGTATTTTTCAAAAACATAAAAATAACAAAATCGAAACAATTACATGTAAGATATGAATAAAAACTTTCCTTTTGCATTTTATTTTGTAAATTAAACAGAAATTCCTGCACTTATCCATTCTACTAGACTCCCTGAAATCCGCAAAGCTAGGGACCAGAGGTTGTCTGGACTTTGGGCAATCTTGTGAATTTTTTGTCATTGTTTTGTTTACAGTTTTTAAACAGTAATTTGAATGTAATAATGCAATCAAAATTATAATAAATGCTTGCAATGTAGTAAAACATTAAAATAATTAAGTAAAGTAATAAACTAAAATGATAAAAAGTAAGATAATTTTACAAATGATTAAATTATTAAAAGTAAAGGTCAAGTAAATAATTAATAATGTATAGTTAAATATGCATAATAAAGATGACATAGTTAGCTTGAATTATTCAATGAAACTTTCCTCTTAAAGGTACCCTATTTATTATTTAACAAAATGTGAAAACTTTATATCACTCATTACGATTAGTTTTAGTTTCCTACAAAAAGTCTGATAACTAGATTGCGTGATATCCTGTGAACTTTCATTCTGTTTGACTGTGCTGCTTTCCACATGCAAGAGAAACAAAAAAACAATAATTCAATAATAATTGCCAAATGTGTTCCCAAGCAATAATAGAGGATGACAAAAATTAAAGTTAATGTTAAAAGTGCAATAAATCTTTAAAAAAAAAAATCTCAAAACAAATAATTTAATAGGGTACAATGAATTAAGTCTATTATTTTTACATGCTTTCTTTTAACTTACAATTATGTTTGTATGTGGCAGTCAAATCTTGTTACTCATTTTTCACCTTCTTCCTGTAGACCAGGCATGTCAAACACGTAGCCCACGGGCCAGAACTGGCCCGCCAACAACTTATCTGTGGCCCGCAAATTCTTTGACATTTCATATGTGTTTAATTTAGCTACGAGTTGTAATTTTTCAACTGAGAGAAAGTTAGCAACTAGGCAAAGCGAGCAATTAGGCATATATTAGCTATGTTTGGCAGCAAATTCTTTTCTGGTAAAATAAACATAATTTAAACAAGAAAATGTGTTTAATAAATGAAATAAAAAACGCAGCGCATAAGTACAAGACACAATTTATTGAATAAATTTCCTGGTTCAAAATATGTTTTTGTTTAAGTTTTTGCTTGAAAAAAATCCGAAAGATTAAAAGTTATTTATATCATTGCTAGATTAACAGACAGGGTGTACAACATTTTTTTTTTTTTATTAACACAATTTAGGTAATCCAATTATATTTCTTAGATTTGGCTGATAAAAAGTAATGTCAAGCACTTTTTCGAAAAATATGATAAAATAAAGGATGAATAATAATAACTTTGGAACTGTACTTGAATATTTTTTTTTACATGGCTATGTTTTGTATGTACAAATTTTACTGTGTGCAATTGTTATAATATTGTTTGTTTGATGTGGCCTGCGGCTTTGCATATAATGCTTAATTTGGCCTGCGGCAGTAGATGAGTTTGACATGCCTGCTGTAGACATAGAGCTTTGAAATTTTGGAATATAGGGTGACTGAGCCAGTAGTTGATCCAATAAGGTCGGTGCTACGGTGTTTTTATTATATTTCCTTCCTTTTAAGTTTTAGAAGTAAACTAACATAATTTCTACAACCCTTAATGAATGTCCTATAATGGGCAAAAATTAAATAGCAACAAAATTATAAATAAATAGTTTCTTTAATTGCCATTTTCCCAGTAGTGGATCCATCAAAGAAATCAGTCGAAAATTCGAGAATTAATCTTTAAAATATCATGCTTAAGCTGTGATTAACAATAATCCATATAAAACTATTATTTGAAATAAGCAAGATGGAAAAGGATTATTTTAATTTACTGTAATGGTCTCCAACTCATCAAAAACTAAATTTTTACACTTTCTAATAAAACAATTTGATAATATGGCTTCTTTTACAGAAGACAGCTGAAAATTATGGGACAACAGGTGCACTAATATTCAAACAAAAATATTATATCTAGTGCTACTTGTAAAACTCATTTCCGCCGGAAATGGGGCAATATTTCAAAAATTTGATCAACTACTGGCGCGGTCACCCTATATGCATTCCTGAGGGCAATACATGAATTGGACATTGAGTTTTTTAAAATCCAATCCCTAACAGGGGGCAATGGAGAGCAACTTTACTTAATGGTTACTCAATTATAGTTTAATTTCCTATGGAGAAATCAGTATCAGCTTCAATAATGAGTATTTGTTGAAAAGAACTAAAGACAGGGTAACTTTGGCCAACCTGGCAAAACATCGCCAAATGTGGTGACAAAAATAAGTTGCCATATACAAAGCCATCTTGGCGATAGCTGGCTAATTTGGTAAAATTCCCATTTAAATCCATTAATATTAAATACTGAGCTCATCACAATTTAATTTAAACTCTGCACATTTAAGTTTTAAGACTTTTCTACTTTTTAGTGCATTTAAAAAATATTTTTTTTTCTACATTTTTGTGAATTTTAAAGAAAGCTAAATAATTTAAAAAAAAATCTTTTTACATTTATATTTATTTTTAATCACTTTTAGGAGGAAAAAAATGGTAAGAATTGTCAACAATAAATTGAAGTTATTTTTTTAGCTGTTTGACATAAATTAAAAATACATGGCATTTAAATGTAACGAACATATTTTTTAAAACATAAAGCTTATTAAATATAAATTTTAGGCTTTAAAAATATATAATTTTTTGAAAACTTGACAAAAATGCACTATTTTTTTTAGCAAGGAACAAAGAATTAAGTCCACTATTTCTTACTTATCTATTTAATAACTTTGCAAAATTTATGTAAACATGTGTAATATATTTTATAGTTTAAAAGATGAAGGCTGCAAATTTCCTTGAAACAAGTGATACACACAAAGACTAAATTAGCTCAAGGAGTAACAATATCCAATTCATAACGAAAAGGCAATCAATTAAATGTTTGCTGTGTTAAATCTATCGAACACTTATTAACCATTTGGAAATGGTTGTTGTTTTCAGTCGAGGATGGGGCCAAATGATGCTCGCATTTTATTTTTTTTAATGAAATTCAACGATGTTCTTTACTTTTAGAAGAATTTTTATTTGAATAGGTAATAGAAAGGCATAAAATCGTTAAAAATTGTTTGAATAGGTAATCGAAAGGCATAAAATCGTTAAAAATTGAAAAAGTTACAAAATGGGTAGGTGCAAATTATCAGATATGGAAAAATCCAAAGCCAAAGAGCGACGCCGAAATGAAAATCGTCTTGCAAAGCAAAAATCGATGTCTTCAACTGATTATGTAGCCCATGAAAATCGAGGTCTTCAACTGATTATGTAGCACATGAAAATCAATTACAGAATAAAGGACGAACGCGAAAAAGGAAACAGTCTAATGTTTAATCGATTGATAGTAAAAGGCCATGTCTCGAGAGGCTACAATCCACTAGCCACGGCGTTTTAAAATTGGTCGATTCTAACAGGGAAAAACTGAGCTCAATATAGGTAATTTGTCGCAATCTGTGGATGATTCGGTGAAACTGCTTTTGATTTGTAAACTGTTTTCCTTCTCAAAATGGGACTTGGAGAGTTTATCGATGAAGGTTTCGGTCATCTGAAGTTTGATCTTTGCAATCTGTTGTTGAAGAGGATACGATGGAATTTGGTGGACGAAATAAATTCCAAACGGTCATTGTAATCTATTAAGTTACAATTATTTTAACCATTTGGAAAAATGGTTATTGTCCTCATCAGGGTAGGAAATCAAAAGCATATCTGAAGGTTTTTATTGGTTTAATCTGCAATTTATTCATTTTCTGATTGGTCTATACAGTCATCTGTATTTCCCTTTACTTTCAACAGGGATGGACAACAGAGTGTTGCCACTATGACAAAAAAGTAATAAAAACTACAAAAAAAATAATAATAACTCAGAAACAAATTGAGATACAGCTTTCAAACAAATTGCATTTAAAAGTACATTTTTTTCTCTATACGATGATATAAAAGTAATAGTGTGGGATGCTTAGAAGTGTAAGAATAAAATTTCATTTAAAATTGGCCATCAGATTTCTTGGAAATCTGACAATGGAAAAGCCTTTTCCCAAACAGCCAATGAAATGCTTGGATAATACATAAATTTCAGGTGGATAATACGTACGAGTCGCAGGCGATTTCTGTCGCTTGCAATTTTTACGTGTCATAACACTATTAATGTTTAATTCATGGCGTACACAATGTATGATCAACTTTGTGCTATTTTTTATGTCTTAAATTTTAGTTTTTGAAAAAATCATTTTCCAAATGGTCGTTGTAATTTGTTAAATTGCATTTTTTTTTCTATTTTCTTCCTTTCTAGGCAGAGCCCTTCAGAAGAGCTCTATAACATATTAGACCAGGAGGCGACAGCACAGACAATCACTTCATTCTGGAATTTCAACCACTGAGTTCATGGTTGAAATTCCAGAATTAGTTAAAACTCGATTCACATATTAAAACGCAATTGGTCTGCCAAATCCTATCTTGGTGGAAAACACCTGAAAACACGATTCTATAGGTTGACTTGTAGGTTTGCCATTGTGTTTTCCTGCACACAAACGTATGAGGACTGGGAGCAGGAGAACACATTGGTAAACGTAACGAATCAACCACTAAAATCAGGTTTTCAGGTGTTTTCCACCAAGATAGGACTTGGCAGACCAATTGCATTTTAATATGCAAATCGAGTTTTAACAGATTCTGGAATTTCAACTGTAAACTTGATTGATGAGGTTATTATCTGTGCAGCCAGAGCCCGACTAGCAAGTTTTTGTGTTCTGGGCACTTTAATTTTTTCATACCCCCTTAGATTTGTTGATTTACTGATACTAGTTTTTTTTTTTTACATATTACACACTTATTCGAAATGTGCCAACTCAAAAAGTTAAGTTTTCTGGAAAATTGAAAAACAATTCCAGGAATAAAAATAAAATATTTTTGTTATTTATTGAAATGCATTTTTAACCATATATTGAGATATATTTTTGTTATTTCATGTTAGTGATATCTCAAATATCACATTTTTTTTCACAATTATGATTTTTTAAACGAAAATTTAGATGAAATCATGAAAAATTTTGTGTCCAGGGCATGGGCCCCGGGTGCCTGTCAGGGTCTGTGTGCAGCTGCGTCCCGGTCTATATCTTAATTGAAATGCAAACAATATTACTTGCACATATATATAATAAAGAACTTATGTATTTTGCAATTCCTATTTAAATCCATATTCATTGAATTAATTAACTGCGATACTTTTATTTCAACAATTACATAACAACACATTGTATACAAATTGTTTAAAAATAATATAAACTTAAAAAATCCCTGCCGGCTCGAGCCTACAGGCGGAGGTAGATTTCGAAGTTAAGTACTAAATTCACCAACAAAACTTAAATCAAGATTAAAGATAAACCCAGTTCCTTCGCTAAGAATGAGCTCTAGGGAGCTAAACATTTTGTGAAAATTCTAATATACACACACGCATGTATATGGAATAGGTTTAAAAATGGCTAAATCAAATTCAGAGAACCTCAAAGTGTTAAAATATGTTAATATTTCCATACTCGGGTTTTTATCATGTTTTAATACGTTTCTTCAAACTCAATGATGTTACATATTCACCTGCTGTGGCCCATTATATTTTCAATATGACGCAATATTTTGTTGGGTTTTTTTAATTCGTCAAACTATTTATTTCATTTTGAATTTTCATGCAGAAATCTTGCTCTAGAAAACTTATGACGTAATATTCAATTTGTTTTCAATTCGTCAAACTATTTATTTTGTTTTGAATTTTCATGCAGAAATCTTGCTCTAGAAAACTTATGACGTAATATTCAATCTGTTTTGAATTCGTCAAACTGCTTATCTAATTTAATTTTTCACGTGAAAACACTGCATTAGAAAAATAATTGTTGTGGTGAGAATTTTATTGCTTTTTTTTTAATTGTTGGCAACAGCTATAACGAAAAATATTTATTTTTTCCTGCCATTGTTGTGTAAAAGCTGGTTTTATCAGAATCATGTTAAGACGGTATTCAAAATTTTAAACCTTCCCCATTCCCATGGACCGATTTTGCTCATTTTCAATCCCCGCCGAGAAATTAGCTATCTTAAAGTTGTTGGCGAGTTTGAAGACGTTCCGTGCATAATTGTGACTTTTATCGTGCGGACAAAATTTAGTACATACATACATATATATATATATATATATATATAAACTTTTTAGGTGGGGGTGGTTTTGGGTTCCTGGGGTCATGTAATGAAAAGTTATGAAGGAATTTTTCAAAAGTCGCACCATGGTAACGACTGCAATAGGTAGTATTTCTTACGAAATCTACCTAAAAGACCATTTCGCATCCAGCTCACCCAAAGATTTGCAAGAGGACCAAGCTGCTAATGTACAACAAAATAAGGAAAAATCTAGATTTTATTGTTTTTTGTTGAATTTTTAAAAAGCACTGAAACAAATTTGATGAAATTCAAATAGGACCCATTTAAGAATTTGAAAGTATCCTCTTTAAATAATAATAATAAAAAAAAATATATTACATGAATCGGTCTCATAGTTTCAGAGTAATCAATGAATACATAAAATAACAGCCAAGTTTTCATAGTTCTGTTGTACATCGGCTGCTCCTGCAGTGACGGGCACTTCACATCCAACTAACCCAGCAATTTGCAAGCAGCAAACATACAACAGAATAATGAAAAATATTAATTTTATTGGTTTTTGATGAATTTTTTAAAAAAGTATTGAAACAATTTTGATGAAATTTAAATGGGACCAAGTATCCTCTTTCAAAAAAATCACATGAATCGGTCAAGTAGCTTTGGAGTAATTGGGTAAACATACATAAAAAAACCCCATATACATCAAATTTATAACCTCTTCCTTTTTTGAAGTCTGTTAAAAAATTTATGCATAACTGCATTCTCCAGTCCTGGTCATCTTCAATGAGAGCATAGACTAACACAATTTGCATAACTACAGACATACACACATTAAAATTTTATTAAAAACAATTAAAATTTAATTAAAAATATATATAAACGTTTCGGCTATTTTCATAGCCCTCATCAGTAAACGAGCAGAGTCACAAAACAGCAAGAGCCACAGCAAACAAAAAAACAGTTAAAATCACGGTCTAAGATAAAGTAACCAGCAGGAACCTGGGTTGCTTCATTGATTGGCGATTCAGCTAAAACAGTCCTCCAACCCTCAAGGATGAAACAGCTAAAATATACGGGGCAATTGGCTTCCATAATTCGTGCACTATCAAAATCAGGGACATGATCGAGCTCAACAGCATGTGCAACCAATCTTGAGTTCAGAGTACCTTTATTAAAAGAATTTTTATGCTCCTTGAGTATATATTTATGCTCCTTGAGTACTGGACGCCATTTAATGAGCGTCCAGTCTCACCAATGTAAATCGAGCTACAACCTTTACAAGGGATTTCATAAACTTAGATAGGGGATAGTGAAGGGATAGACTAATCTTGATATATAAGTTTTCTAACATAGGCATTTTAAAATGTATAAATCCTACATTGTAAGTCATTTGTCAATATTTCCTTACAATATTCTTCGAATGGAATATCTACCAGGGTTTCTGCAAGGTTCCTTGATAACTGCAATCTTCCCGAACATTACTTTTGAACAATTTAAACTTTCTACCCGCCACAAACTTATCTTATGCTTTTGTATCCAATTCTTGAGTTGTGTGAGCAATGTAGAATTATTCCATGGAATTATCTGCAGTAGCATCTTCTATTGTCGAGATTTTGACTATTTTTTTTTGTTGGTGTCATACAAAATCCCACAACACACTATATATTTATTTGCAAACCGCATATCTCTCCAATCCATAGATATTTTCTTATCGGGTTTTACTTTTGCACCAAACTTTTGAAACATCCAGCATATAGTTTAAAATGATATTTTATTACCAGAAAACATGTTTTAAAATTTGCTGTTACTGTTAACATTAAATCAGATTCATGCAGCTGAAGTTATTTCTGGTCACCTGCATTGCAACTTTCAATGTTATCAGCATTTGAACATATTAAGAATATACTAGATAATTTTAAAACAATGGATCATATGGGTATGATAAAAAATAGTTAATAAAAAATGGATACAAAAATTATTTTTAATTATTTTTTATTCATTTAATTAAAAATTTTATTACAAATGGATAATAAATCTTTAAAACATGTAATTTTGTTGACACATTTTACAAATGAGTAGTTTAGGAAACAAATGGACAAACAGAAAAATAATTACAGCACAAATTAAATTAATAATTAACATCAAATTAGAATATGTTAACAAAAATAATTTTTAAAATACTGTGCAACTTAGTTGCGACTGGTCATTAATAGGTTATAAATGCATGAATAAATTTCCAGCTGTTGTATGTAGAATGGAAAAAGCTTTGTCATAAATGGTTTGCAGTAGTTTCATGTTGCATTGCACTTGTTAATAAACAAGAATAATATGTGATAAAGCCATGAGTGTCTCGATAAAGATGGTAACCAACAATCAATGTTTTATATTCACTTCTAAGATGTTATTAACATGAATATTAAAGTTTCCTTAATAAAATTAATAACAGAAGTAAACTTATTCTAAACACTAAAAAACAACACTTAAATACACAATATCCAAATTAAGCGCCATGAAAACGAACAGACATACGTTTCATGAGTAACTTGGACTCACAATTTTGATATTGTGTGTTTAAATGTTGTTTTTTAGTGTTTAAAATAAGTTTACTTCTATTATTAGTACAAAATTCTCACAAAACGTATGCCTGTTCATTTTCATGCTGCTTAATTTGGATATTGTATGTTTAAACATTGTTTTTAAGTATTCAGTTACCACACAAGCTTTTAATTTATTAAACTTATTCTAATTGACATATAAGGTACAGTTACTTAAAAATTCTGATAGCAGGGCAGCTTATTTTTTTTAAGGAGACCAAACAAGAAGAAAAAAAAAACCGATATAACAAGGGATTACTTTATTTGAAACTAATAGCCAGCAGTTTCCAATCTCTTTTTTTTTTACTGTATGTTAACTGTTGGTACCGTTATACTAATACCATTGTCTTTTCTTACATTTAGGATTCAAAAATTTTATTACTGGCATAAATTTTCTTTTTTAAACTGCTTATAACTTGCAATGATTTTCCACATTTGCGATGAAGTCTTAAACAACACCTATAGAAAAGAACACATAGAATGCCCCTATTGCAAAATAATAACAAACCCAGCAAAAAGCAATGTTGTAAACTCAACAGAAAAAAATATTTTATCTAATGACTCATATACCTTCATTTGCTTGTAACATTAATATGAATATTTAAAATTAAATATTAGTTCTAAGTTTTATCATAAATTATTCATTTATATTTTTTCAAATTAGCACATATTTTAATAACATTTTTTTTTTTTTTGTTCTTATCACAAAATGGCAACAAAAGGATATATTAATCTACTATTTTTCTTTTTATTCATACAGAAATGGAGTACTTCAAATACCACCATTACAGAAATGGAATTAAAAACTACAAAAAAATTAATGTCTCAAAAATAAATTGAGATGCAGTTTTCAAACAAATATCAGTTAAAAGTACTTTTATTTCCCTTTAGGAAGGTGTAAAAATTGAAAATGTAAGATGCTTAGAAATTATAAAAAATGCAGAAGAGATTATCAGTATTTAACCATGCAATGATACATCTACCTTGTTTTACAGCTGATTTATGTAACAGAACGTTATTTTATAGGGATGGCACTATTGTTGCCCAAAAGAAATAGCATATTGGAGATTAATAAAAACTTTAAACAATCTTTTTTTTTAAATTTTCATTCATTTTCAGATAAATATCATATGTGAATGAGAAGAGTTATGAGAAAGCCTGTAAAAAATATAGAAAATTATTTTGCATTCTGCTTTGAAGATTGTTGTGATCTAATGAAAAGCAGATATTTAATAATTTTGCAGTGCTATGAGGATCATTTTCTTTATTACAAGAATTTAGTATAAAATTTTCCATCAATTACTTTAATCTAAAAACCTCTGATAAATAATTTAAAAAAAAAATATTGTACAACATAAAAAGTAACACAAAGAATAATTAATATATTTCAGCATAAATATCTATTTTTTCCCCACTTTAATTATAATATTTATTTTATTAAACCTTTCACTTTATTGGCTGTTTTCCAAAAATTAATCTCCAATCAAAGAAAATAAAGGCCCTTCAATAAAATTTAAACAAACTCAAGCACTTTTAAGGACTTTTTCACCCATTTAGAAAACAAGAATGTACCGTATTTTATGAAAGAAATGCTGCAGTCTTTACGAGTTTAAAAGTTAATTTTTTTTATAGTATGGCATTTATGATTTTTTTTTTTTTTTTTTTTTTTGTGTGTGTGTGTGTGTGTGCGTGCATAAAATTAGGATAAAATAAAAATTCATTAAGACTGTTCTAAGCCCCCTGCTTAGCAATGCAGACTTTCTGACACATTTTCTGTTCATTTTTAAACATAACGGCATAAATTTGGGAGGTACTGAAGGTATTGAAGCAATTTGGAATCACAACACATTTTCGCTTTTTTGATAAAAAAAATTACTTATCGAGTTATAAGCAATTCTGGTCATGTGACTACAAATTTTTCACATTTTTTGAGCAGCTGGTGCAGGAATTTGGTTCAAAGCACCCACTTTGACAGTATTTTCTTAAAGATCTTCTGTCTTTACCAAAAAAATGGAAAATGCCTTTGATTACATAGTTTCTGAATAAGAAAATCTGTGAATTACAAGCATTTACAAACAAAAAGCAATTTAGAAAAGTGTCATAATGTAGCTTTTCTGGAAGCGATGGCAAAATGAGAAAAACGAGCTTGGAAAGATGTCCCCTGTTTCTTAAAAAAAAATCCAGTTTTTCACAGGCTGGAATCATTACATGATTTGCCGATAATGTAAACTGTGATATTTCTGATGGTGGATAGTGAAATCACAGAATGTGGACGTAGAAAATTTACAACTCTTCCACCCTGATATTGACAACTCAGATTTTGAGGGTTTCGAAAAGAAACTAAAGAAAGTCTAAAGTAAATGCGACCCACTCATAAAATGTGTGATAAGTGGCACCAACCATTTAAAAAAAATGTAGAGCGCCCAAGGACAGGGGCCCAAGTAACACTCTTTGGATGGTTTAAATTAGTGATGGGCGATTCTCGAGAATTCGACAATCGAGA
This sequence comes from Maratus speciosus, assembly GCA_963932465.1. Taxonomy (NCBI): domain Eukaryota; kingdom Metazoa; phylum Arthropoda; class Arachnida; order Araneae; family Salticidae; genus Maratus; species Maratus speciosus. The sequence goes on along the minus strand of OZ010795.1, from coordinate 47,798,034 downwards.
AAAATCGTCATCGTAAAAAATCACGATACAGCTATCGATTAATTCCTAGAATCTACAATCGAGATGTTTTACAATCGATTATAACGAGAAAAGCTAAAAACAATTGTTGGAAAACTTAGCTATTATTCTGGCCGAAATTTCATAGTAGTGATAGGGCCTGCTCGATAATTCTGCTATCGCAATTATTTGCTCCCGATTTAGGCTTAAAGGGTCACAGTCAAGTGAAAAGACCCGCTCGCTAATGCTAATCTTATGGAAGAAATTTATAAAGGTATCTCATTTGAATTTCAGTATTTTAAATTGATTTTCTTTACATTGGAATAAATTCCCCTTTCTTCTTTATGAAACTGCAATGTCTAAATTGCGTAACTATGGCGCATTTGATGAATCAAATAACCTTTCCACCCCTATATTTAACTAATGAACCTCCAAATCTAATCAGGAAAGCTTCTTATCAGAATGAACATAGAAAAAAAAAATTAAAGTAAATTGAATAATTTTCCATGAAAATCCATTTATCTAAATTTAAGGGGAGGGGACTTGCCCCCTTTTCGCTCTTGTATACTTAACCAATGAACCTCCAAATCTAATGAAGGAAGTGCCATATCGGAATAAATTGGTATATTATATTTGAAGCAAATCGAATAATTCTGCATGAAAAACCCTTTTATCTAAATTAAGGGGGAGACTAGCCCCTGCCCTTTATACTTAACCCATAAACCTCCAAATCTAATCAAGGCAGCTTCTTAACATAATAAACCGGTATCCCACATTTGGAACAAATCAAATAATTCTGCATGAAAAACCCATTTATCTAAATTAAGGAGGGGGTCTACCCCCCTTTATACTTAACTAATGAACTTCCAAGTTTAATCAGGGAAGCTCCTTAACATAATAAACCGGTTTACCAAATTTGGGGCAAATCGAATAATTCAGCATGAAAAGCCCATTTATCTAAATTAAGGGGGGGAACCAACCCCCTTCCCCCTTTTATACTTAACCCATAAACCTCCAAATCTAATCAAGGCAACTTCTTAACATAGTGAACCGGTATATCAAATTTGGAGCAAATTGAATAATTCTGCAAGAAAAACCATTTATCTAAATTAAGGAGGGGGTCTACCCTCCTTTCCCCCCTTTGTACTTAACTAATGAACTTCCAAGTTTAATCAGGGAAGCTTTTTAACATAATTAACCGGTATACGAAATTTGGAGCAAATCGAATAATTCTGCATGAAAAACCTATTTATCTAAATTAAGGAGAGGGGACCAGCCCCCTTCTCTCCCCTTATCCTTAACCAATGAACCGTCAAAACTAATCAGCGGAACGCTTTATCAGAATGAACATTAAAAAAAATTGAAGCAAATCATACATTTCAATCAAGAGTTATCGCGTTACGTACATACGTACATGCATACACACAGAACCGACGGGTACATTAGCTCTCAGGCTTAGATAGCCTGTGAGCTAAAAAGAGATTGGATAAGCAGATGAACTCCTTTGAGAAATTATGACTTAAACTAGAAATGCGGTACGTTTGACCCTGAAAGCTTCATTTCTATCTCGCATTTCGGCAAATCTCATCTCGATCATTTTTCCAGCATTTCGACGCTTCCAGATGGGAAGCTGCTCGATGGTTGGTTCTCTCGCAGTTTTAAACCTTTCGGGATGGAAAGTCTCTCAATAGTTTCTCTCGCCCTTTTCAACCTTTCCCGATGACAAGCCTCTCGCTGGTTTCTCTCGTCCTTTTCGAAATCTCCCAATGAAAAGCCTTTCGAGGATTTCTCTCGCTCTTTTCAACATTTACCTATGAGAAGCTTTTCAAGGATTTCTCTCGTCCTCGGCAGAGAAGAAAAGTAAGAAAATTTATCGAGACTACCAAGGGACGAGATAGAGAAAGAGGCATGAAAATGAGCTGTGAAATGAAGCCCTAATTTTCGAAGTTTCTCTTATTTTAGCCCTACCAAGATGCCACATACCTGGAACGCTCCGATAAAAATTATTTATTAAATATAAAAATTTCAAAGAGGAAGGTGGGTCGGGTGATTTCGAGGGAGGAGGACGTGAGAGTGGACTCATGCGGAGTGCAATTTAAAAAATTTTACTGAACCCTTCCGGTGGCATATAATCGAAAAGCCCTTTGACCACTCTTTCATACTATGAACCTTTCTTCGCCCGAAGGGGGATGGGGAAGGGGCGAACAAATTTTTTAAACCGTAGCCGATTTCTATAATACTAGGGGGCTCGGCCCCCTACGAGCTACGCTCGCCAACCCCCGTCCAGACACCACAGACTCTAAATGCACGCTAATTTGATCGGCTTTAAAAAGATTTCGAAAGATTGAATTATAATTTAAAAAACAGTGGCGATCTCCCTATAAACGAATTTCTATTAATTTCTCTTTGATTGGGGAATTTTAACGCCAAATCCGCTGCGGTACTACTTGATTATCCCGTCGACCAATTTCGCCAAATTATATAAATCGCCAAACCACTCGCCAAATTATACAAATTGATATAATTTTTATTTTAAATAACGAAAGAACAAATAAATTCGTAGAACATTAATAAAAACACAAATAAAACGTTGAAATAAAAATAACTTGATGACGTATACACGTGTAACAACATTTTAAAATAAGCTAATATAAAAGGAATTAAGTAAAGAGAGTCTTTGTCTCCTGGTATTTTTTAACAAAGCGAAAAGAAAGTTCTTTTAAATGAGACATTTTAAATTAATTCTCAAAATATCAAATAAATGTCTAGCGCAATTTCTAAATTTAAACTTTTTTGCAATATTATTTTGTGTTCATTTTATGTAATAACTATAATGTGACGTAAATATGACGTAATTTCTCCTAAGACTTCTAACGTATGTTAATGAATTTATTATCTTACAATATCCTTTCTCTTTTAAATTCACGTGCATACTTTTTATGACGTAATATTTAATAAGTTCCTGCTTTTTATACGTAATTATTTAATTCTAATTTGAAAGATTTTTTCCTGTTTATAATAGTCACGTGTAAATAAATTTTTAATTTGAAGCAAACATTATTGCTTGCGCTTTTTATACAGTTGGCAACAGTTTAAATTAGTACAATTTTCTGAAATCTGTAAAAAATATCTCTAGAAATGCTGAAAATTTGAATTTAAAATAGAAATAAAACCTGAAAAAAATGAGTCAAAATAAAAAAATTAATGCAATCTGCACTCCGGCAAATTCTAACGCATAAAATGATCTAAAAATGATTACACTGCCATGTATAGTTTTTGCTGCTATAAAACTTTTTTAGTGGAACGATTTTGTCCAACTTTAGCATTAAATAACTCTTAAAATAATTCTTCAATTTGAAAACTGTCTGCATCAGCGTGTTTATCAAACATTTCTGTATAAAACCACCGATTTTCATATTTTTGTATGCATTATTTTTGTTAATATTAACGAAGAAAGGCCTCCGGTCACAAAAAAATCAAAACTGGCGGCGGTGACAGCGGTAGTTACTTTTTTTTAGAATAGAGAGAAATTTAAATATCACTTTAGATGTGGGTTTTTTATGCAGTCTTCCGGTAAATATTATTTATTGAACATAAAAATTTTAAAGTGGCGGTTGTGTGAATTCCGGGGCGAAAGAGTGAGCCCACGTGGGGAGGGAGGGGGAGCAATTTTCAAACTTTTTTTGGACCAGTCATGTGATATGTCATCGGTAAGCTCTCGGATGAAGCCTTTCATATTATGAGACTTTCTTCCTCCCCTCCCCAATTTGGCCCCCACTGCGAGGGTAGTTTTTTCCGTTTTTATCATTTTAGATCGGATTTTTTATGGAGCCCTCCACTAAATATTATTTAAAATATATGAAATTTCAGGATACTTTTCCAAATTTAGCCAAGACGCCTCATGTGACATATCGTTGGAAAGGTTTGTGACAACTTATTGATGCAGCACTTCCGGTGGCCGCCCCCCCCCGGAGGACACTTTTCCAAATTTAGTCAATACCCCTCATGAGATATCGTTGAAAAGGTCTGTGACTACTCTTATTGATGTTATGCACTTCCGGTGACAGTCCCCCCTACTCTTTGCCCCCCACCCCCCCAGGACATTTTTTCAAATTTAGTCAAGACCCCTCATGTGAGATATCGTTGGAAAGGTCTGTGACTACTTATTGGTGTTATGCTGCTCCGGTGTCCGTCCCCCCATTTTGCACCCCCCCCCACTTTTCCCCCATGGGGGTGTTTTTCTAAATTTAGACCCCTCATGTGACATATAGTTGGAAAGGCTTATGACCACTTCTTACTCATGTTATCCACCTTTCGCATCCCTTCCCCCCCCCTTTGTCACCACGGGGAGGGCATTTTTATAAATTCAGATCCAGACTTCTCATGTGATATATGGTTGGAAAGGCCTAAAGACCTGTGACGACTTAATCATATTATGAAGCTGCTGTGCCCCTCCGCTTGCTTTGACCCCTCCCCCAAGAGATCTGGTCTGAGGTTCATTCGTTTTGATATTATATTTTTTACAAGAATTTGTATTGCGTGCACACCACACCACGCCTGCTATCATATATCAGTGCCGTATATAGCGGGTAACCTGTTCGTGATTTCATATTACAAGATTACGTGTAAATTAGAGGCCCCGATTAAAGGAGGTGCCCGCTAGCGGTCGAAGTCACCTAGTGTTTATTAAACATTGACTCATTTCAGTTCACCCGCAGACGATTCTTGATAAATGTATGACGTATATAATATATGATTTATAAAAGAAATTTGCAAACTGGAGTCATCGAGAAAAAATTTACACAATCGAAAAATATCGAGATGTCCATATAATCGAGATAAACATCTCGTTATCGCCCATCACTAGTTTAAATACCAACTGACGTCTCCTTAACTTAAATATTGCATAAAAATATTTAAAACCTGATTTAAAAAATTTTAAATAAAATGTTAGACAACTTATTATGAGGCACCCTACATTGTTCAGAAAATTTTGATTAAAGTTAGGTCAATGTGACGGTGTTGACAAAAATAGCGTTCCCACATTTGCGATATTTTTAAGCTTATTGAGGTCAATTTTGAGGAGTGCTGTACTTACGACAGTTGTGGCATTTCTTCCACAAAATATGGTACAAGTACTTTCAAAGATCCTATGAACCCTGATGTTAAATGGTTGAAAATCCAACATTGTTAATTATTCATCACTTTCATGTTCAGTATTAATCAGACTGCCAATGTCAACAATGCTAAAAAATACAATGTTAGAAAGAGGTCAAGGCTTTGAATTGAAACTGGTGATGATATTTAAGATGAGTCAACAAATTTGTAGTGCCACCACCTTTCGAAGACACTGGTTTGGAGCATAATTTACAAACTGCAGTATTACTATTTATCACACGGCCAGTTTCATCTGCAGGTAAACCAAAATGGATCCAAACATTGCTTTTTGTGTTTGGCTTTGATATTATATGGTGAAATCGTAATGTTTGGCGGTGAACATTATTATGAGCAGCTGCATTAGATTCCCCTACAAAGAAGGAAAGCCTAAAATTAATGCATTTCATGACTTAGAAAAACAATTAATGCTAAATCCACATCACTGATTACTAAAATTTAGTTTAAAAGAATCCTTTTAATTCATGCTTTCCATTTCATAAAATGGAAGGTATGAAAAAATAGCTCCAGGATACAGAATATGGAAAGAGATTAAAAAAAAAAAAAAAAAAAAAAAAAAAGAGAGAAATGTGATATGTGCAGAAACTCAACATGGGCATATAGATGAGAAGTGATGCCCGGGAAAAAGAAAAAAGAACCCCACCCATGTCTCAGAAATTGCTTGTTTGTGTTCATAAGCGGTTTACTGCTGTGCACACAGCAAGGACAGGCTAGTTATGCTTTATATATATATATTTTTTTTAATTAGTGTTTAAATTAGTTCAAAGAAACAAAATAAATTACTTTTGAATTTATTATTTTAATTGTTCTTTTAGTAAATAGATGATGCCACAACTCCATCCTTAACTTAAAAATATTTAAAACTTGATTTAGATTTTTAAAAATAAAATTTTAGACAACTTATTATAAATGAGGCACCCTACACTATTCAGAAAACTTTGATTAGAGTTAGGTTAATGTGACAGTCCCAGGTAGCACAAAGATATCGCCTAATATCAAAATGAAATATTATCTGATATCAAAACGTAATATTCGTCACCATTAACTGACCACCCTAAAAAGATATTCCGAGGATATTATTCTTGATATTTGGGAATGTTGGCCAATATTTCCCAACATCTCTGAATATCAGTTTGCAACATTAAGTAATATCTTTCTCTGTCATTGCTGAATATCGTTGTTTTACATTGTCCAATATATTTTTCTAATATTCCAAAATATCATATTTAAATATTAAATGATAACTTTTTTTAGGTCTCAATTTCTTTATTTAACCCCAACAACTGTGATTTGCAGATGTGAAGAATGTAAACCTCTTGCTAAGCTAGGAGAAGTTTATGCTACTTGTATTATATGACAAGGCAGAAAACTTGGTTCTATTAAAGTATGATGTGTAAACACAAAGTGGGTGGTGGGAGTAAATTTTTCTGTTAGTGACGAGGAAAATGTCTGATAAAATTATAATTGAATTATCTCATACTCTTTGAATCACAATCGCCTAATTGATCTCTTTTTTTTTTTTTTTTTTTTTTTTTTAATGTAAAAACATCTTTATTTATAAAAAAGCATCTTTCATTTTTTATAAAACTAACAATTGTTATATTTTAACAGTTAGGCTGTACATTACTTTTTTAAATACCAATAATTCTAGAGTAATAATTGCAGAATTTATTATTAAGTTTTTATTTAGCACTATCAATAGATTTTAATACGAAATGCTTTTCTTGATAAATTTTTCTATTTTGCAACTCTATAAATCCCTATATAAATTATAGAAAAGAAAATTTTCCTCACCAATCTCAATATATTTGTATGTAAAATTTTTCAAATGTTTTTTTTTATATATAAATAACTATAGATTCTTAAAGAAAGTTTTTATATAATGTAAATCACATGGCAGACGTCTCCATCAAATACTCTTTGATGAAAATTGTAGAAATGGGCGGTTTTTCAGAACTTTCCATTCACTTTGGTCAAGATTACAAATTTTGTCAGATATGCTAAATGTCAATAAATATCTTGAAATGTCTGAAAAATGATATTGTTTTTACAAATGCCGATAGATATCTCTGAATGTTGGAATACAAATATAATTTTTATAACATTGGCCAATATAATTTATATATTAAAAATAAGGCATTAAAAAAATCAAGTTTTCTACAAATGGCAAACTTCTTAAATTTTATTGTTTAAAATACTATTTATGTATTATAATGTTATAAATAATGCAAAAAAATCATTTGAATGTTTTCTTTTAAAAACTAATTTCAAGTTACATCTGTGAATATTGGCAGAAATTATAAATCTCACGTCTGACATTCAGTGACTTTTGAAATATTGGGCAATATTCATCAGGGATATTGGCCAATATCTTTGTGGTACCTGGTGTGTCGATAGAAGTGGCATTCCCATGGCTGTGGAATTTATGATGGGTGCAGCATTTACAATATTTTTCAGCTTATTGAGGCCAATTTTGAGGAGAGCGGTGCTTATGATGGGTGAGGCATTTTTTCGATAAAATACAATACAGATACTTTCAAAGAACTTATGAACCCTGACTTGTATTATGTTATAAATAATGCAAAAAAATCATTTGAATGTTTTCTTTTAAAAACTAATTTCAAGTTACATCTGTGAATATTGGCAGAAATCGTAAATCTCATGTCCAACCTTCAGCGGCTTTCGAAATATTGGGCAATATTCGTCAGGATATTGGTCAATATCTTTGTGGTACCTGGTGTGTTGATAGAAGTGGCATTCCCATGGCTGTGGCATTTATGATGGGTGCAGCATTTACAATATTTTTCAGCTTATTGAGGCCAATTTTGAGGAGAGCGGTGCTTATGATGGGTGAGGCATTTTTTCGATAAAATACAATACAGATACTTTCAAAGAACTTATGAACCCTGACTTGTATTATAATGTTATAAATAATGCAAAAAAATCATTTGAATGTTTTCTTTTAAAAACTAATTTCAAGTTACATCTGTGAATATTGGCAGAAATTATAAATCTCACGTCTGACATTCAGTGACTTTTGAAATATTGGGCAATATTCATCAGGGATATTGGCCAATATCTTTGTGGTACCTGGTGTGTCGATAGAAGTAGCATTCCCATGGCTGTGGCATTTATGATGGGTGCAGCATTTACAATATTTTTCAGCTTATTGAGGCCAATTTTGAGGAGTGCGGGCTTATGAAGGGTGAGGCATTTTTTCGATAAAATACAGTACAAATACTTTCAAAGACACTATGAACCCTGATGCCAAATGGTTGAAAATCCAACATTGTTAATTCTTCATCATTTTCAGTATTAATCAGACTGTCAATATCTACGATGCTAAGAAATACACTGTTAGAAAGAGGTCAAGGCTTTGAATTGAAACTGGTGATGAACTTTAAGATGACCAAACAAATTTGTAGTGCAACCACCTTTCGCAGAAACGGGCTTGGAGCATAATTTACAAACTGCATGATTACTATTTATCACACAGCCAGTTTCATCTGCAGGTAAACCAAAATGGATCCAAACACTGCTCTTTGTGTTTGGCTTTTCTATTATATGGTGAAATTCTAATGTTTGGTGGTTAACGTTATTACGAGCAGCTGCATTAGATGTTCCCTAGAAAGAAAGAAAGCCTAAAATTAATGTATTTAAAAACTAACATAAACAATTAATGCTAAATTTATCTCACTGATTACTAAAATTTAGTTTAAAAGAATTCTTTTAATTCATGCATTCCATTTCTTAAACAGGAAGGCATGAAAAAACAGCTCCAGGATACAGAATATGGAAAGAGAAAAAAAGAAGAGAAATGTGGTAGGTGCAGAAACTCAACATATGCATCTATAACTGAGAAGTGATGCCTGAGAAAAAGAGCCCCTACCATGAGTCACTTGTTATGGAGGAGATTTTGTACATCCAGATTCATAAATGAATAAAAAGAAACTCCAACACAATACTTTAGGAGACTTACATTTATTGTAAAGAACTTTTAAAGGATGGCCGTGAAAAGTACAGAGGAACGGGAAGAGTTTCAATAACTGCCCAATGGCAGAGGCCCCACAGCGGGGCTTAGTTGCAGTCTACATAGCTCGAGATCAGGAGCAAAGGAGACAGATTTTGTTACAAAATACTTACAGATTGGCGAACATTATTTAACCATATGTAAGATGTTTGGCGAAAAACAAATTGGGTAGACAAAACAATCAAGAAGTTTTACATTGAGTTCAAAACTATGCCATGGCGAGCTCTTTAGAGTTACAATAAATAACATTCTTGCGGTAAGCAGGGAGACCTAAAGAAATAGGAACACGCGATATTATATGCACGTTACAGATATAACGACAGCTGAAAATTAGTCAGCAAGGGTCATATGGTTTGTATCCGTCAAAGTACAAGGGTGAGAATTGAATACTAATGTAAGCCCAGAGGCTGAGAAAATATGCATTACATATCGTCGGCTGCGAAGCGAAAAAGACATTCACTTGTATTTTATTCTTTTATTTTATTTCAATGGAAAATTGCTGTGGTTAAGATCTTTTTCTATCCGTGTAAACTTGAAAGACAGAAAAAGGAACCGAGATAAATGATGTCTGCATTTAAAAAGAACTTTAAAAAGTAAAAGTGAAACTTACAGTAGTGAGAGAGGGGAAGAGAATGAATAAAGACATAAGAAATTAAGTATAAAATGTCAAATTTAAACTAAATATTTTATTTGAAGGGGGGGGGGGGGGAACGAATAATGACAATTTATAATAAACCAGTAAGGTTAAAAGTTGATTTTTGAGGGGAGAGGTGGAATAATGAATATATAATGGGAAAGCCGTTATACTTGTCTCAGAAATTGCTTATTCGTATTCATGAACTGTTTACTGATGTGTATACAGCAAGGACATGCTAGTTATGCTTTATATACAGTAGACTCTCTCAAATCTGCAACCCTAAAATCCGCAAACGCCTAAAATCTGCACATCATGACAGATGTAAACAATAAAACTTTCAACTCAGATGTAAGGAGAAAATTGCAGAATTTTTTAGTTTTATATCACTCCACAAGTATTTTAAAGTGTAATTCTCGACAATATGACTGAAATCATGGTTTTTCATGAAGAAAGTATAAATTTATTTCTGAAAAGATCAGGATATTCCTGATATCACTGGTAATCAAAATCTTTTTACCAAATATATTTATGTATTAATCAAACCTTCCGGTTAAGACTGCCTAAACCTGAAATAAAACTTCCTTACATTATGATTTTGATGTGAATTAATAGGATACCTTTAAGAGGAAAGTTTCATTGAATAATTCAAGAAAAATGTATCTCATCTTTATTATGCATATTTAATTATATGTTATTGATTATTTACTTGACCTTTACTTTTAATAATTTAATCATTTAAAAGTTATCTTACTTTTTATTATTTTAGTTCATTACTTAATTATTTTAATAGTTTACTATATAGCAAGCATTCAGTTTAATTTTTGTTAAATTATTATATTCAAATTATTGTTTAAAAAATATAAACAAAGCAATGATCAGAAATCCACAAATTTCTAAAATGCGCATAACCTCTGGTCCCAAGCTGTGCGGATTTGAGGGAGTCTACTATATATATATATTTTTAATTAGTGTTTAAATTAGATCAAAGAAATACTAAGCTAAAATAAATTTCTTTTGAAATAATTATTTTGACTGTTCTTTTAGTTAATAGATGATGCCACTGCTCCACCCTTTAGAATGTTTTTAATTCTGACAATTCCGAGTCTGCTTAGTTTTGTTTTGAGAACTGCTTTCAGGGCACAGAAGGTGTTCCTGTTTTTATGTTGTTTTTATTTATTATATTCACTTAAAAGTTGCTTGAGGATACTTTTTCATAATTTTATTTTAATTTAAATTTGTTTTGATATTATGAGAATTAATATGTTGATAGTATGATTTTAAACAAGAAATTTTGAACTGAACTTTGTTTGTGTTGAGATTGTTAAAACTTATGCTGTAAATGTGAAAAATAAATAAGGAGAAAGCAAAATATACCGTTTTATTCTAAATATTTCCTATATGCACTATGTGAAAAGCACATAGGACAGCAGTACAACCTATTTGACTATATGCACTAAATTTATTTCAAGAACAAACTAAATTTAAACTTCACAGAATTATATACATTAATTCTGCTACTAAGCACCTATTGAATTTGTATAACACACAAACAAACTTATGAATGAAAAATAGTCAAACCATATACAAGACTCCCCAAACTGTTTAAGTCTATAAAAAAACAGAAGCTGAAAACTTTCTCAAATCTACAGGGGTTGGACAAAAATATGGAAACACCTAAAAAAAAACATATTATCATGCCCTGAAAATCCTTCTTACAGAGCTCCCTTCTTATTGTTTTGGTGCTGATAGGCTTTAGTTCAGCAGTGACTTTTGCAGCTGTTGTCTTCTTATTTTTAGTCACAATCAACTTTAATAATCGTCTGTCATGATCGTTCAACACACACTTTTGTCCACATTGTTACTTAACGGGTGATGCTTTTCCCTTTTCCTGTATGCAGTATAAATCTTTGATACGGTGCCTCTTGGAAACATGAAAAACTTCAGCTACCTTGGTAACGGAAGCACCCACGATACGAGCACCAACAATTTGTCCAAGTTCAAATTCACTTAGCTCAGACGCAAAATGCTCACAACTACACAGAACACTGTTCTGACGACTGACACTTGCAACGTATTGAGGGCATTGTACAGATAGCGTTAATGGGAAAATACAACAGCGCCACCCACAGGATTGGGTAAAATCAACATTTACGTTTAAGCATGCATTTCACGAGGTGTTTCCATATTTTTATCCAACCCCTGTATATATATTTTAATAATATAGAGGAAAAGTAAAAACCAAATGTAATCAAATTTTCACAATGAAATTTCTCTTAAGGTAACTCTTATAAAATAATTGGAAGTTCTCTCTTTTACAGCACCAAAGTATAACAAAAAAATTGGACAGATAATTTTGGATAAATAAAATGTACAGCATTAAATGAGCCTGAGTGCGACAAAAGTGCAATATGCTTGAATAAAGAAGGCACCAACAAGTTAATATTTTTTTGACAAAAAATGATCAAATATTAAATAAATATTCTAACAAACACTAGTGTATATGACAGCTCTCTTGCACTAAAATACAACAATAAGAAATATTTAGGAAAAGTTCAGTTATAAGAAAATAAACAAATATTTGTCATAATCAGTAGTCAAAGGAAAAGGAAAACTTTCACTGTTCCCACAACTATCTCCAAATAAAAAAATACAGAGTAAATGTTTTTAATATATGCAATGGAATTATATCATGAAGATAATTGTTTCAAAACAGTGGTAGGAACAAAAAAATTTTTCCTTATCGTTTCGACCTCTGCATAATAATACAAGCGGCCAGACGTGACAATTATATAACGGGACTAGTCTGAAAAATATGCTTTGCTGAAAATTTATTAAAAATAGTTTTTATTCTGCTTCAACATACTCCCCTTCCCTATTTTACACCACTATATACATGTTTTCAATTGTCCAAAACAGTGCTGCAAGTCATCACCTCTTCATCCAGTCTGGGATTTTTGCCTTCTCCTCATCTTCAAACTGAAAATGAATTTCCTTTAACTCTTTATGCCCCGATGGTATAGGTGAAAATTGGCAGTCGCCACTCGCCACATGGCGATTAAAAAATCGGCCATCGATCGCCCCCCTAGTCGCCACTCACCAAGTTGCGATAAAAAATCTGTTATCGATCACCAAGTGAAATATAGCTTTTCTCATAGAAATATGCGTCTCTACTTTGATTACATCTAATTAGCAAACTGGTTAATTCTTTTTTCTACTGGATGCAAGCAGATTACAGTGATGTAGCTGTATTTTCAATATTTTGGCTTTTTGCCATTGCCCTTCAGTTGGGTTATTTTTTCAAGAAATACAGTTTTATTCAGCAAAATATATTCACCAGCTTTGATTCCACATGCATTTCAAATAGTTTATTCCTTTTTTTTTTTTTTCACTGGATACAAGCGTGTTTTAAGAACATTGCAGTATTTTCAATATTTCGACTCCTGCCACATGCTCACCAGTTAGATTATTTTCATTCAAGAGATATTGTTTAATCCTGCAAAATACACTCACCAGTTTAGATTTCAGCTGTATGTAATTAATGTGTGTAGTAAGTTAATAACACATTTACTTATTAAATAAAATACAAATAACATTTTATTGTGTTTTATTTGATTATTTTTTTATTGTATTATATATACCTAACTTTTGGAATTTTGATTTAGTCATTTTTTATATAAAGAAAGTAATAGTAATTTGATTGATAGTAGTGTTTATGAACATATACAAGTAATCTAAAAATATATTCTAAAAAAAATCAATATGATAATAGATTTTATCATATTGATAAAATCTATTATCATATTGATTTTTCAATATGATAATTTTTTCATATAATTTTTTTTTTTTTATATAATTTTTTTCAAAAAATCAATATGATAATAGATTTTGTGGTTTTAAAGTGTAATTTTCTTGTATTTCGACTGCTTCCCTATTCTTATCACGAATAGTTGGCTGGTATAAAACTCTGATTTATAGAAAAATGTGTATATATACAACGATTATAGTTTATCTAGATGTCAAGAAAGTTTGAAACATTATAGTGGCCACTAACTTTAAAAAGTGCCACTAATGCAACTGAGTCTACCGGCCACTGGCTACTAACTCAATTTCCCAGTTTTCACCTATACCCGATGGTACTTTAAAGACCATTAAATTAACTTGTTATATAAAATTCATTTAATACATCAGTTGGTAGTAATACAGTTTAGAATGAGTTATAGATACTTTATCTTATTCCAAAAGCATTAGTGGTTGAACAAAACAAAAATATTTTTAAAAGGAGGATTACATTTTCATTTGCATCTCTTCAGCTTTCTTGTTTCTTGGCCTTGAAGAATTGTGGGTGAAAAGTTTCAGTACAGAATTATTCTTATATTTTTATTGTAAGAGCATTATATTTGTACGTTTCCTAATTCTAAAAAAAATATTTTAAATAAAAGGTTTGAGTGAAGTTATAAATATTGCACAAAATCCTTGAAATTTTCATGAATTGATAATTTGGGACATAAAGGGTTAATGCACATTTCATTTTTGGGAACATGAAGGAGTCACAGGGAGTGAAATCTGGTGAATGCACAGATATTCAAGAACAGTATTGCACTTGTCTGCTAAAAACTGTTTCACAGAGAGTGCATTATATGGTGGCTAGTTGTCTTGGCGATAAATTCACGAGTTGTTTCAAAGATCTCGCTCTTTCACTCAGCTTGATCAGGACCTCAATGTAACATTTCTGGTTTTGCAGTTTAGCCCCTTACACCCTTAAAATTGAAAAAAGGATGAGTATGACCATCAGTTTTGACTTGCTCATTCGATCTTTTTTGTTCTTTGGCAATGTAAGGGTCTTCCAGTGCAAAGGATAGACGTTTATTTAAGGGTTGTACTTGAAAATCCACAATTCATCACATATGTTTTTTTATCCATTCAGGATCTGCTGTGAATTGCTCTATAATGTCAGTGCAGATGTTTTCCCTGTTCTCATTTTGCTCGTGTGAGGTTTTTTGGTACCATTTTTGTGCAAACACTCATCATTTGATAATCTTTGTGCAAAATACTTCATATTGTTTCTCTGTCAATGTTCGTCACGCCTTCCATCCTCTGAATACTCAAATGTTGGTCTTTCCACACAATTGCATTAATTTTCTAAATGTTTTCATCAATTCTTGATGTGACAGGTAGACAGAACGTTCATCATGTTCAACTTCTTCCGGACCTTCCAAAAATCTTTTGTGCCATTCAAAAACTCGAGTGCATGATATGCAATTATTGCCAAATACCTCCTTTAACAATTGAAAACATTAATTTTGGCAGTTTTCTTTTTTAAACTTCACAGGTATTTAAGGTTAATGAGCCGTTCAAGTATTAAGCCTATTAGGATCGACTATCTACTCACTTCGACAGAAGAACATGTTACTCAAGCAAGAATTAAAAAACAGAAAACCTAAATTAGATAGAGCAACAGAATAATGTACCACCTGTACCTAGGGTTGCCAGGTTTATCTAAAAAAAAAAAAAAAAACAGAAGATTTTGATTGAGAGTAGTTAATTTTGGTTTTATCGCACTGTCGTCCTTTTCTACACTAAACTATGTTAAATGTGCCAGTAATGTTTTTGGCAATGAATTTGTTTGGAAAAAGGTTATTAATTAATCAATTTAATAATTAATTTCACACTGTATTTGTTTTATATTATTCTATCAACAGTGTTTAACTAATTTTGTAATCATACATCCCATTATGATCGAAAAAAATTAATTGAACTATAAGAACAAAAATAAATTAAAACATCCTGCAATTCAATGATGATCATGAAAACTTTAGTAATGGACACCCCTACAAAAATAAATGTTTATATTTAAGCATAAAGGGAAATAACAAATCAAACAAAATATTAAAACTTTAAATACAGATGTACTAAATTCAAAAATATATATCTAATGCTACCCAAGAGTTCGTGAATGCACAGTTAACATTACACCACTGCCCCAAGATTTTTGTAATTCTGATGGGAAGCAAGCCAATTTCACATTTGATGCGCATGTGTATAACTTTTTTCAGTAAAAGGTATGAAATTTTGAAGCAAACTGAAAAGGAAAAAAAAAAATCTTGAAACTATCAAAAGTATGAAGTTGTAGAAAAACGGAAGAAATCGTCGTGCAAGACAAATTTAAACGTACACTGTACGATAAGCCCAAAAATCAATAAAAAACATGCAACTTACAGGAAAAATGTACAATCTGGCAACCCTACCTGTAGTGCAAAGATTGAGGTCAACTACATTCCATCCACACTCTCCTACATCAAGCAAGGAATGCACCGTTATTTAATTGTCACCTTCGTATATTGCCATAATAACAAACTGAAGTGCTAGTAAATATTTATAATTCTATAAATGTCATTTGATACAAGGAAAAAGAAAAAAAATGAAGAAATGGATCAACATTTTTAGGGCATGTGTGCTTGTTATTATTAACCAAAGAAAGAATAGTACTTGGATCTAAAGATTTGAAATTTGCTTTATTAAACATTTTCCCCATGATTCTGAAATTTGTTGGATAACATGTTTTTATAATACAGCTAAGTATTTTATTACATGTTAATTCATCTACTTATTTTAATTAGAGACATATGAAGATGGAATGAGTCACAAATTAGTTATTCAATTTTAAAATTGACCAAAATGTAATTAAAAATGTATATTTTTATTGCTTTTTCAGGGGTCGATGCAGGTTTTTATCCTCGGGGCTCATTTTGTGAAAAGTAGAAGTTATTTTTGCGAATTTTATTATATTTTTGTGAAAAGTAACATTTTGTAATGAAAGTTGAAATCCAGTTACTCCAGGGCTGTAGCGACTGCCCCCCATAGCCCCCATTTGGGGGGGGGGGGGGTGAGCAAAGTCAGGGGCCCAGTAGTGAGCTATTGTACCTTTCAGCCAAATGTGTTTTTTTAACTTTTAAAAAATTACTTTTTATGTATTTTTAGTAAAATTTTATTTTGTTTTATCAAAATTCGTTTTTTTTTTTTTTTTTTTTTTTTTTTGTCAAAGATCTCGATTAGATTTAGAAATAGAAAACAGATATGTGCTTTTCTTCTATATCCACCATTCTTTATAAAAGTTTTTGAAGGCTGCAAGTTCTACTTAAAACATAAAATGGCATTTTAGTATTTTTGGGGTGCACCTATCAATGGGCGAAAAAGGTGAAACCAAAGGTTCAAAACTTCTTTAATACTGTTATTTCCTCCAACCAAAACAGATATGCACTTTTTTTCTACAGCAATCATTCTTTTTTGAGGGGCCCAGATGAAAGAAATTTTGCAGGCTCTAAATTCTTTTTAAATTGTCTTTTTTTAGGTCCTCTTATAAAACTGCAGAAAAGTTGGAGCCCAAGATTCAAAACTTTTAAGCCCATTTTTTTATTCAAAATTTAAAAAAATATTCTTTTTAATCTCACTGAGGGACCCAATAAGTTTCAAAACTTCATTATACTATTACTTCCTTCAACCAAATATGCTTCCTTTCTATAGTCATTATTCTTTTTAAAGGGGCCCAGATGAAAGAAATTTTGCAAGCTTTTAATATTTTTTAAATTGTCTTTTTTGGGGAACACAATAAAAGTGAGGAAAAGTTGTAACTCAAGATTCAAAACTTTTAGGCCCCATTTTTATTACTCAAATGTTTTAAAAATATGCTTTTTAATCTCGTTGGAGGCCCCAACAAGGTTCAAAACTTTCTTAATACTATTACTTCTTTTGACCAAAACAGATATGCGCTTTCTTTCTATAGCCAGTATTCTCTTTAAAGGTTCCTAGATTAAAGAAATTTTGCAGGCTCTAAATTCTTTTTGAATTGTCTTTTTTAGGGCCCCCTATAAACGGAAGGAAAAGTTGGAGCCCAAGATTAAAAACGTTTAGGCCTCATTTTTTTATTCAAATGTTTAAAAACATGCTTTCTAAACTCGTTGGGAGCCCCAATAAGTTTCAAAACTTCCTTAATACTATTAGTTCCTTCAAACAAATGCACTTTCTTTCTACAGCCAGCATTCTCTTTAAAGGTTCCCAGACTAAAGAAATTTTGCAGGTTCTAAATTCTTTTGAATTGTCTTTTTTAGGGCCCCCTATAAACGTGAGGAAAAGTTGGAGCCTAAGATTCAAAACTTTTAGGATGCATCTTTTTATTTAAATGTTTTAAAAATATGCTTTTTAATCTCGTTGGGGACCCCAATAAGTTTCAGAACTTCCTTAATACTATTACTTTCTTCAACCAAATGTGCTTTCTTTTTACAGTCATGATTCTTTCTAAAGGTGCCCAGATGAAAGAAAATTTACAGGCTCTAAATACTTTTTTAATTGACTTTTTTGGGGCCCCCTATAAAAGTGAGGAAAAGTTGGAACTCAAGATTCAAAACTTTTAGGCCCAATTTTTATAATTCAAATGTTTTAAAAATATGCTTTTTAATCTCGTTGGGGGCCCCAATAAGGTTAAAAACTTTCTTAATACTATTACTTCTTTTAACCAAAACAGACATGCCCTTTTTTTCTATAGTTACCATTCTTTTTAAAGGTGCCCAGATGAAAGAAATTTTGCAGGCTCCAAATACTTTATAAATTTTCTTTTTTGGCACTGCTCTTAAAAGTGAGCAAAATTCGGAACTCAAGATTTAAAACTTTTAAGCCTCATTTTTTTTTTTTTTTTTTTTTTTTCAAATGTTCAAAAAATATATGCTTCTTAATCTCGTTGGGGACCCCAATAAGCGGACATCTATGTGAATTGCATATGTTGCCTATACCCTTATGTTCGACCTGTTTCGTTTTTAACATTTCATTTCTCTTGTCTCGATAAATTACTTATGTTAACTATACATAAATTATATTGTGTATTTATTTAATCTACTAGCAGAACTTCGCCCGCTTTGCTGATTGCTTTTTTAAAAAAAGAACCTATTTATTGGAGTTCTCCATTGGGGTCCTTCACTGCCTTCTGCAGCGTAAACCTTTTCCGGATATTCCCGCTCCGATCTTGAATTAAACAATCATTGAATTATTGTAATTTTTTATTATTATTATTTTTTTTCGATAAAAGTGATAGTGTCCAGAAAAAAGTGAAATTTTCCAGCACCGTAGCTCACGTTGCTACAGGAACAAATTTGTTATTTTTCCACTTCAGCTTATTTATGACAGCAGCAAAATCTACTAGATAATTCTTCGGTTTCCGAAAAAAAAATGTAAAAAAAAAACTCCATAAAACATGAAAAAAAAAGTGTAAAAATCTTATAAAAAATTGGGCAAAAATTCAAAAATCGCTGAGAGAAAACTCTATATCGAGCCAAAAGATTGAAACTGGAATGTTAAAAAATCGCCGTGAAAGACAAAAATAAGCTAAAAATCACATAAAATGTTCATAAAAAATTCAGAAATTTCTATGGATATATTTTCTATATTGAGCTAAAAGATTGAAACCTGATCCCTTTTAGGGATGTCAAAAATCCGTGCCGCAGATGGCAAAATTTTTATTATATTGGGATAAAAGATTGAAACTGGGTTCTTTTTACACTCTCTCTCTCTCAAAAAAAAAAAAAAAAAAAATCAGTGAATTGAAGGATTTTTTCCGTAACTTTTTCTTTTGTTCAAATACACACACAAAAAAAAGCTTTGATTTGATTTGCTCATTTTCCGTGAAAATATAGAAAACTCACCAACCTAACGTAAAAATTACCTAACATTCTTACTAAATATAAAGATGCATTTTTGTCAAATCAAATCACAGGAGTGTTCTGCCAACTTTGCTGCATTGTACTTTTCTCTATTAGAAACTGAACTTTTACGCATGACTTTTTTTCTTCATAACACAAACGCGAATCAAAGATCAAAATTTCTATAAATTTTCCTTTCTAAAGACAAAAATTTCTTCAAATGTGAGATAAAATCTCTTCTAATTACAGGAGTCTTAAAAAATGAAAAAAAAATAAACATTCGTGAAAAATTCAAAAATCGTAAAGGACGAAATTTAGTACATTGGGCTAAAAGACTGAAACTTGATTCCTTTTACTAATGTCATAAAATCACATCAGAATGCGAAAAAAAGCTAAGAATCACATAAAAAAATTGCGAAATATTTAAAAATCGAAGAAGACTACTTTACTATATTCAGCTAAAATGAACAGATGGATTGAAAATAGATTCCTTTTATGAATGTGGGGAAAAAAGCACGAAGCTCGAAAAATACAAAAACTAGCGTAAAAAATTAAATGAAAAAAATTCTAATCAAAAAATTAAAAAACCTGTTTTGAGGTGCATAACTTCAGGCATACAGGTAACCTTCCTGTCAAATTTTGTCCTGAACAGAAAAACATCTGGTCAGACAAAGAAAAACTCTGGACAGAGAAACATCTATCTTTATTATTATCTACTAGGAAACCCGTCTTCGTTGCCCACAGAAAGGTACCTTCTATCTGAAGTTATTTTTTTTCTTTTTAAATTTCAACTTGGTTGACAATTTTAAACTGGAGAAAACCGGAATGTATGAAAACGACATCCCAAAAGTAATTTTTTTTTTTAAATTAGTAAATCTATATATATATATATGTGTGTGTATTTAATAAAAAGCACCAATCCGAGCAGGAAAACAATTGTTATAAGTGAATATTTTCTGCTTAAAGAAAATCTGTCTGGGCCATGCGGATGGCATTGTCAAACTGAAGAGGAAATTGAATATATGAAAACGACTTCCATATTTTTTATTTATTTATTTTGTTTATGAGCAATACTTAGCAGTTTATAACATCTGTAAAAGGAATTCAGTTTCAAACTTTTTTGCCAAATTTTGTCCTCTGCTGTTTTTAAAATTTTTGAGAATTTTTATGTGATTTTTAGCTTTTTTTCACTTTTCTGGTAGTTTTTTTAATATTCGTAAAAAAAAAAAAAAAAAAAAAAAAAGTTTCAATCTTTTAGCCCAATATAAGTAAAGTTTGATATCTATGAACTTCAAAATTTTTAATGCAATTTTTGGCGTTCTTTCGCGTTATTCGGCAATTTTTTTAAGAATACTCAGTTAAATTTTGCAAGTCCTTTGATTAAACTCACGTTGTAAGAATATGAAATCTGTTCCTGTAGCAACATGAACGAAATGTTGTTTGAATTTAATCTGGATCGAAATAAAATAAATTACAATAATTCAAGGTTCGTATGATTCAAGATCAGAGCGAACATAGTCCCTATGGGTGTACGTTGCCAAAAGCAGTGCAGCCCAACTACAAATTCGTTCAATTTGAAGTTCGTTTTGGAAAATCCGACCAGCGAAACTCCGCTGGTGTTGTTATAAAATGGGACTCGAATGGAAAATTAAATATAGATATTTCTCTAAAATCTTAGATGGGGGCCCAAAAAATGTTTTTTTTTTGTTTTTTTTTTGGGGGGGGGGGGGGGGGGGGGGGCTCTGAAGACCTTGCTACGGCCCTGAGTTACTCAAATTCGAACCAAGAATTTATGAACAAAAACATTCTTTAAATCCCCTTGCTAAAGTTTTTGTTTTTCGTGACCTGGTTTTATTTACAAATTACACATTTTAAAACAGTTTTTATGAAAAATAATGTTACGTAAGGGGCTTATTTTATTAAAAGGAATTTTATGAAGGGGTCTGTTTTATTAAGTTCATTTTTGTGAAGGGGCCCATTTTATTAAATTTATTTTTGTGAAGAGGCCCATTTTATCAAATTTATTTTTGTGAAGGGGCCTATTTTATTAAACAGATTTTTGTGAAAGGGCCCTAAATAGGCACCAAATTTTGCCTGGATCGATCGCTGTTTTTATAATGCACAAAATTCAATATTTTTTAGATATATGTAATGCTGTTTTAATTAATTTTTCAACTACTTACCAGCAGTGTAACTACGCTTGAAATTATTGAATGTTAAAGATGTGAATTATCACATTGCTAATAAGGCGTAAACCAACTTAGTGAAAAATGTCCAAGCCGAGAATCGAACCCAGGCCCCTGGAATAGATCTCCAGTGCTCTACCACTAAGCCACAAGGACGATGCCTAGCTTGGCATCTCTCATTTGCTCTACCACTAAGCCACAAGGACAATGCCCAGCTTGGCATCGTCCTTGTGGCTTAGTAGTAGAGCACTGGAGATCTATTCCAGGAGCCCGGGTTCGATTCTCGGCTTGGACATTTTTCACTAAGTTGTTTTACGCCTTGTTAGCAATGTGATAATTCACATCTTTAACATTCAATTATGTAATACTGTTATGTAATTACTGTATACAGTGTACAGTAACTATATTGATATTTATAGTTTTGTTTTCATGTATACAAATAACATTAGATCTGTTTACTGATCATACAATTAACAAGTTTCATGTTTTCTGAGGACCAGCCATTTAGTATGTCACTTACTAACACATTTCTATTACATAAAATTTTACAATGTACCTATATATATTTATGTCTGTGTATGTGTGTGTGTTTTAATTCTGTTGTTCTTCACACATTTACAAATTTTTAATTTTTTTAGCCCCCGGAACGGTGTGCTATTTCTTTCTCCCAGCTTATTTTGTCTCCAAAAAATAACGTTACCTTACAGACGCTAGCAATAAACAAAGCAGATTTAACATTGCACAATTATATGCTCTATAGCAATTTTTTTATTTTCTAAGCATCACACATTTTCTATGTTTATACCATCATATTGGGAAAAAAAAGTACTTTTAAATGCAATTTGTTTGAAAACTGTATCTCCATTTATTTTTAAAATATTAATTTTTTTTGTAATTTTTAGCAACATTTGTTTCATTTTGGCAACTCAAGTACCCCATTTATATAGAGAGTAAAAGGAAAATAGTTGGAAAATAGCAATTATATCTTTTTGTTGCCATTTTCTCATAACAGAAAGAAAATGTAATTAAAATGCATGCTGTTTTGAAAAAAATATAAACGAATAATTTCTTTGAATAATAAAACATGGAGCTATGATAAACTATATTTAATTTTAAGTATCTGTAGACCCTTTCAGTGTGACATCAGTCATGACGTTTTGGTTAGAAACTGACTCCAAACAAACGGTTGCTATGCGTCATTTCTTTTTAAATATAAATCGTGGAAAATGTTACCAGTACATATCAAGTATTAAAACACCTAGATGTGAGACATAGATATAAGATATAGCTGCAACACACAAACAAAATAGAAAATACAACATAGCAACCGTTTGTTTGGAGTCAGTTTCCAACGAAAACGTCATGACTGACGTCACGACTGAAATCGTCTATATTAATGTTACAAACAAATAAATGCCTATGAATCATTAGGTAGGCTATTTTTTGCCCAGTTTCTTTAATGATGGCATCTTTTTGCTGCATTTGTGTATTATTTTGAGATAGTGGCATCCTATGCATTCTTTACTGTAGATGTTTAAGAGTGGATCGTAAATGTGGAATTCTTAAGCGGATGCAAATATATGACGTCATTTTACATAAAATAAAAGTTTGTGCTTTAAGTCTTAAAATTGAAATATATTTTGTACTATTTATATATACATATATTTTTTTCATCGGGCGTGACACTAAATTCTGAAAAAGCAGAATTCCTGTTTTCTAGTTAATTTTTTTTTATTATGACCAACATTATCAATATGATAATTTTCTCACTTTTAAAATGACAATGTATAGATACCAACATTGTAAAGAGTAAACTAGATAAATTTCAAGAGTCAAATATTAGTGTTTCAGGAGTCATACACAATTTTTTCCAGCTATACTTTTAAATTTTCTGACTATTCTCTGAATCCTCCAGCACTTACAGCATTTGAATTTATTCATATGAACATAACTGAAATAAAGTTTACATAATTTACTTTTACTTTTTAAATACAAATGATTTTATGTAATAAATTTATAAAAAAGGAATTAAATTGTTTTTATCCTGACAGATAGAAAATTTTGTGAAAGATATAATTGTGTGACATTACATACCCAACTGACAAAATTCATAACTTTTCCGATGAATTGATCGACAAAATTACAATTTTGTTTAAATGACCAATTAAAGAAATGTGCGATTTTTTTTTTTTTTTTTTTGCAAACTATTTACAAAGTTGTCAATGTCGCATTTTTTCCTACAACAAACGGATGAAATTTGCGGGGGTTTTCTCACATCTGATTGAGGAAATTGATAAATATTCCTGTAACCAATTGTCAATATTTGCACTTTTTCTTGCAACCAATTGGTGAAATTAGCAATTTTTTTTGCCGATCAATTGGCAAAATTTGTGAATTTGTTTTAATGTGATCAGTAGACATCACAAGTTTTCAGAAACATAAAATTTCTTTAAAATCTATTTTTTGGATAGTATTTTAAATATTTTCAAAATATTGATTTTTCAGAATCTGCAAAGAATAAATGATTCATGGAAATCGGCAAAACTAAAAGTATTTGCAGAAAAAATAGTATTGCGGATTCAGGAATTTCACTGCTCAACAGAAAACCAAAATCAAAATTCAACGTGGAATACCTTTTTAGGTGCAGATTTTCATAATTTCTTCTTTACTACCGTACTACCATATTTTATTCCGGAGATGTTGACATCTATGAACAGTGCAAAAAATGTCATTTTGGCATGATTATCAAAATCATATCAAGTAAAAAGGAAAAAAACCTAACTGGTTTAAAATCTATGGTAATTTTCTGAACTCACAATGAGAAAATAATTATTTTTTTCTTGCAAAACTGCTATTATTAAAGCTTTATGATAAACTGACAAAACTGTAACTTGCAGTAATGTGATGAATATAATTTTATAAAAACTTTATGAAATTTAACTCACACACTTAAAGTTCCCACATAAAATAAAAAAAAAATTATTAACCAAAACAAGGAACAGAAGAAGTGCATAAAAGATGAATAAATTTTGGTTTACTTCCTGTATCTAGAAATCTCTTTTTGTGAGGGAAAAATTAGAGGGGGGAGAATTTAGAAGATAGAATATTTGTTATTACAAAGTAATAAATAGGCCAGAAAATTTAAAAAAATGAAAATATTTTAAGATTTTGAATTTTGTGTACCTGGGAAGAAAAGGAGGATGTTAAAGTAGCATTAAGATTAAACTAAACTAAAAAAATAAATAAATAAATAAATAAATAAAATATAAAAAAATAAGAAGAATTTATATTTATTGATTTTTCAAATTAAAAAGTTGGGAGATATTTTTAGCAAATGGGATACAAATGTAATCTATAATTCTGCCGTTTTATACATTAAAAAATAGTTATTAGACAAATTAACAATATTTTCAACAATGAATATATTTAAAGAAAATTTACTCATATACATCAGATTTTTTGCTATAATACAGCAATAAAAATCACACTTTAAAGAAAGCATTTCCCAGTTAAATTAACATTAAAATAAATTTAACAGACAAATTATTTTCAAACAAAAAAATCTGAAGTGTTAACACTGAGCCATTTTATTTACTTATGTATTCTAAATAGTAAATCTCAGAGAAAAATTATCGCTCATGCAAAGAGTGTAAACAACTAAACCTAAGTATTACAGTCATAAAATAGCTACCAGGAATACTTTCCAAGAAAACAGAAAAGAATCTGGAGAAAATCATTAAATATCTAGAAGTGTAAAAATAACTAAAAAGACAGAGATGAGGCAAACATGATCACAGCAGCAGAAATGTGTAGCATGGCAAAGAGAGCTACAAACTATTTTAAACCTAGCAGATTAATCTAACAGTTTATATATATATATATTCAAAAAGGACTATTATTTTTAACATCTTAATCATATTTGAGATGTTGGGAACCACAGGGGACCAACCTCACCAGCTGTGATTTCGAGAAAAATGCTTTTCAAAATTTGTACAAATTTTATTCAAACTTCTTTGGGTCATTCTGGCAGTGCCAGAGGAGACCAAGCTTATTCAGCAGTCATAAGGTGATTAACAATCTACACCAGTCAAAGAAAGAAACTTTCAAGTTAACGTTAATCCTATGTGAACATTGCTTATAGATTTCTTGCTTACATTTTAATATTTTTAAATTATTATTATTATTATTATTTTTTTTTTTTTTTTTTTTTTGCATAGGGCCTGGTAGCAGAAAGTTCGAGACGGGAGACAGGCGTCGCAGATTTTCTTTTCTGTTTTGCAGATTCTTTTTCATCGAACCTTTATTTTGCTTTGTATTATGTTTAGCTCTTTATTACTTAATACAAAAAGTTAAGATTATTATTAATAAAATTTTATAAAAGGCCTAAAAACGCTACAGGTAAGCGATTGTTTGATTAATTAACGCTTCATTTATAAAAATATTTTACCTGCAGATTATTTTTTGCCCCTGAAATATCTGTCGCAGACACTTGGAGAAATTTCTGCTACTGGGGCATAGGGTACCTGAGGTCGATGATTTTTACTGTGCATTTGTATTTTTCGATTTTGGCAACATACACGAGGACAGTTTCACTTTTCGAACCTGTTCTAACTGGTTCCAAAAGTGAAAGCATCCACATATGAAAAAAAACAGGACTGTGAGCGAGAAATCTGTAAACAATGTTCCCATAGAATTAACATTGGCTTGAGCATTTCTTTCTGTGACCAGTGTAGGCTCTTAAGGTGATAGTGCTAGAAAGTATCAAGCCATTTGATCACTTCTTGTACTGGCAAAATTTATCTTTTAAACTGGCTCTATCACTTGAAAGGTTTCAAAATTAAGAAAATTCATTATATAGCCAATAGGTAGCAAGACATTCAATAATGCTT
Source organism: Maratus speciosus (assembly GCA_963932465.1). Classification (NCBI taxonomy): domain Eukaryota; kingdom Metazoa; phylum Arthropoda; class Arachnida; order Araneae; family Salticidae; genus Maratus; species Maratus speciosus. Next base: position 47,771,434 of record OZ010795.1, on the reverse strand, counting down.
TAACACTTCAAACTCATTTTTTTACAAAAATGTGGGATAGTCTACTCTGATTCTCAAGATCTCATTTTAATAAATGTATCCATTAAGAAACCATAAAATAAAAAATAATTAACAAAGTCCTAAATAATTCAGACAAACATTTGTGTTGCATACTGCTTAATGTTTAGCAGTAATAATAGTAACTCCAGAATATAATAAATAAGATTCAACAGTGTTTGAATTATTTTGCTTAACTATTAAATTTATTTTTTAAGTATACATTGTATTGTATCAACTGCAAATTAAGTTTTAAACTGCAGGAGTTTTTTTCTGCATATATGTTTACATATCTATTAAACACTTGCAAATGCAAATGTTGCTAACTATATTGGTCACTATCTTTTTCTACAGTAGGAAGATAAGTACGGCATTCATGGTGGTCACAGGTAAATTTTCATTTGTAATGTTGGTGAGGCAGATTGACACAAAAAATTCTGCTACTGAGAACATGTTATTAAATTAATTCATAGTGTTCCCCATAAAATAATGATCATCAAGAACAAATTATACACACCTGAGTTTTTACTTGGTGTACTGTTCCAATTTCAGGCCTTGCACATTCCAAATGAAATATGAGTGTATCCCAAATTTTTCATTGCTTGAGTTCTTTGTATTGTGTGTTCCACATTAAAGAAAGCAATGAGGATAAAACACGACAATAAAATAAATGTTAAAATGCTTATTTAGTAAAGTTTTACGAGTATATTGGAAAATGTTCCACGTTCCAACATATTTAGCTTTCACGATAGATTTCATGCTTGCTCTTGTAGTTCAGATTGGCCACTTATTCATATTTCTTTTTCCTTGTATTTGTTACATGCCATGTCATTTATTAAATTTAAAGGTATTTAAATATAAATAAAACTAAATGTGTTCATTTTCATTATGCCATCAAGAAACTAATTAAAAACAATGAAATGAGGGAATTTAGCAGAAATAACCTAAATAAAGATATCACTTGAACAAGAAAATGGGGTTTTGTAATAAATTTAATTAAATTGAATCAGTGATTTAAAAAACTAAAAGTCCACTTTTTTTTTTTTTTTTTTGTAAATGTGACTTTGGGGATAGGTTCATATGTGCAGACAAAATTCAGATAGGTTTATGGATCTATAGCTGTTCAAAATTGTCACTTATTGCAAAAACAACACAAGCCAAACACAATACCAAATTACCTTACAATGGGAAATAACAGAAGAGCGGAAGAAAATATGGCTGAACCACAGACTTGAAATAAGATAACTCCACTTTGCATGAAGCAGATACATATCACATATGTTAGGTGTTTCCTTGATTAATGGTCCCAAAACTGGCAATATTTTGCCCTTTTTATAGTAAAAGTAATTTGTATCTTTTTCTTTCTTTCTTTCTTTTCTTTTCTTTTCTTTTCTTTTTTTTTTTTTTTTTTTTTAGATTTTACAATTTTAATTTTTGATTGCATACATTGTTTTCTTCTTAACTTACTTAGGAATATAGTTTTATAATTTATTATTATCAGATATTTAGATTTTTATTAAAGTCCAGTTTGCACTGTGGCAAAAAAAATATTTTTATGTTCAAATAAAGATGGAAATTTCTATTAAACAAGAAAAAATAAGACAATAACTTCAGGAAAACTAATAAAATAGAAAAAATCAATTAACAGTGTCAAAAATAGGTAAAAAACATGGATTCTCATAACTTACAAAATTAAGTATAATGCTTCAAAGCTCTTAGTAAAGAGAGAGAGAGAGAGAAAGAAAAACTCCTTGTTGAACAACGCAAATCTTTCTAACAAAATCACTGACATTTGTATACATAAATGCATTAAGTTTTGAAGAAGATACTGTGATTCAAGTTCTTTGAAAAAGAATATAGTTGAACGAGGTAAAGACATGTTTCAAGAAAAATGTCTTTAAATAAAATGTCATCTTTAAACAAAAGTTACGTATTAAGCGCGATCACATATTAAATGTGATTTGTATAATGTTGCAGGAACTCAGCTTATTTACATATTTAATCTTCTAAATGAACTTTAGAACTTTCATATATTTACATTTGAAAATTGTATTTTTTACATGCATTTAGTTTAAAATTTAACTGTATTCAACTTTAACTTATTGATTCATTTTATAGGATCAAATAGAATAATAATTAAAAATAAATATGGATTAAAACATGGTTTAATTTTCTATTAATATCTTACAAGCAAAAATAAAACAACAAAATTATTTTTCTGCTAGACTAATTTTTTTAACACAAAGAGAAAATATTTAGCCTTTGAAGCACAATCCAGTTATTAAAATCATATTTAGTACTTGTGAAAATGAGTAATATTATAAACTGTCCTTGACTTTTAATGTAATAAGAAAAAACTATCCTTATTAATCTTCGTGTAAAAAATATCGTTAACATAGCAAAAAGTAAACAAAACACAGAAAATATAAAATAATTATATTATACAACCGCAGTCATATTTGTTTAATATTCATGAGTAATTTTTTTGCCTATGACATGCAATATAAAACATAGTAGTGATGTAACATACATTTAAAACCTCACTAACACAGCAGGTATAATCATCTCTAATCATGATAATTTTTATGACATATTTGAACATCCTGAATTTGCCTCTCTCTCTCTCTCTCTACTACAATAAAAACATTCACAAAGTGAGAGGCAAAGAATGTTAGGATGTGGGATAAAAAAAAAAATTGCAGTATTGCTTATTTTTAATTCAAATATCATTTTTTTTTTTCAAATGTCTACCACTATACTCAATTAGTAATGTTTGCTTTAATTAATTTGTTATTAAATGAAACAAATATTACTATTTGAAAATAGTGGTTTTTATGCAAATAAAAGAATCTGCTAAATTGACAATACTGGAGAAGAGAGAAGGAATTTGGATCTTGATCTATGAGTTTGTGTCTTATGCATATTTTTTTGCCTCAAAGGGCCGAAAATCAATCATGTAGAAGGCAGGATCACATAACAACTGTTCGCATATTAAACGAGATATTTTTGCATTAGCCTTGTAGGGAGATGTTCAAGGGATTGAAAAATATCCACATATTAAGCAGAGGGATAGGGGCAGTGGCTCATTGTTGGTATATTGCTTTAATATGACAAATTATATATTATTATTTTTGGCATAGATGCCGTATGTTCCCTCAGCCGTTGTTGTTTTGAATTGTTTGGTGATTTTTTGTTGGCGTGTTGGCGGTATTTACGGATATGACAAACTCGATATGGAAACCCCGTGTGACGTATGTGTTGTGACGTGTCGTGTTCTGGCAACCCCTGAGAAGCTTAGATTTTATGGATGTATTTTGATTTTGATATCGTGTTCTATGGTTGTCTTTTTATTTTTGTTAAATTTATTGGATGTATTTCATTGACTATAGTTTCTGTAGTCCGTTTAAACGCTCTTGCTGAAGTAATTAAGAAATAGGAGGAAATTTTGAAGAGAAAGGGAGGTTTGTTTATAGCGTGTCAATGCGTATTAAGCCTATTTTGGAAAATGACGCCGGTATTATATTTTGTGCTGTAGGTTTCAAGAAAGCAGATGTCTGTTAAGGTATGTTGATAATTTTATGTATAGTTTGTTGCTTTAAGAGTTTTTTACATTTTGAGATTGCTACAGAACGAGAACTGCTGAATTTTGAGAATGCTATACCGCGAAAAATGCTGAATTCGGCGATGGTTTTTTTCGGTAAATGAGCGCGAAGCGCTCATACAACTATTGCTGATTGCCACTTTAGCGAGTTTCGTTTTTTAGGTATATTTTGCTGCTTTAAGAGTTTTTTACATTTTGAGATTGCTACAAGACGAGAACTGCTGAATTTTGAGAATGCTATATCGTGAGAAATGCTGAATTCGGCGATGTTTTTTTTCTCGGTAAATGTGCGCGAAGCGCTCATACAAGGATTACTGATTGCCAGTTTAGCGAATTTTGTTTATTATTTACATTTTATTTTCATTAAGCCAAACATGCGTATAAACCGATGCTTGGCGACATTTACTACTTGGCGGAAAAGTGGTTTTCACGCCAAGAAGAATTCCAAGATGGCGGCCGGGGGGAACTTATGACATCTGTTCCTTATTTTTAAAGTTTTACAGGTGCAGCTCTACCATGCATTGCCTGTGTAACGCAAATGCATAAAGTAATAATTATATGACATAAAATAACTGATATAATGAACACTGCAAGCAGATAACTGTTCTGAGGCTTTAAGGAAGGAGACCACTCTTCAATCTTCAGAAAAAAAGAAAAGAGATTAAGAAACAACAATAGTAGATATTAAATAGTATTTCTTTAAAGTATTATTTGAAATAAAGGTTTTTCATATATTATAGTGATATTTTATTAACGTTTCTTCATTTAAATAAGTAAAGTATGTGAATAATAAATATATAACCACATCTGTGTATCATTGCAAACGTATGAAAATAAAACAAGGGAAAAAAACCATCTAAAAATAATTTTTAGATACTGATAACGATATCATTAGGGAGAGGGGAGGGAGCCCAAAATTGCTAAAATGTTGATAACGTTATATATGTATATCCCCAAGGAGATATTCTTTGAAATCCACTTTTGGGCACTTCTAAATAATTTTGAAGTTCTCTCCTAGATTATTCCTATTTAAAACTTAATCTTAGTTAAGTAAAACTTCTGAAGCTTAATAAGAATATATTATATGTAATTACCTCGGGTAATAAATACAGAAACATTGAGCTAACGTGCGATGACTCTTCAATATTTCACAAAAAGTTTTTCGTAGTAAGATCTTCAGGGTTTGTTCTTATCTCATGATGAAACATTTGAAGAGAACCTTCTGTCTTAGAGTGATATTTTATAGTCCAGAGTCTTTCAAAAAGATCAGAATTCTACCGGTTAGAGCCATAATATGTAATTACCTTGGGGAGCAATTGTGTAGCGATAACACATTTTTAATATCTGAATTAAGGCATTGATTCTATTTACATGACACATACAAAGTATATACAAGTTTAAAGGGGGAAAAGGGACTTCTGCTGCAATTCATTGGTCGTTAATACTTCGGTGATATGAGAGCTTAGTTGGACCATCTGTCCAGACCAAGTCGAAATGGAACTCTGAAGTGAGTTTTAACATTTTGTTCCCAGACCGGAGATGCAGATCACTAAGTCATCAAGTTTACCGTGCGCTGCATTTAGCTTATTTTGTTAATTCTCATGGGAACGTGATCCACCTATCTTGTTTGCGGTCATGCACATTATGGGAATGTTTAACCACATCCTATTCACATATACAGGGTGTCTACAAACTAGTTGGGCAAAAAGAATGATTTATTGAATGGGATTGACAGGAAAAAAATTAAAGTACATATTGTTGTAAGATAGAAAAATAGTTCAAGTTTACCATTATCACAAATGTTCGATATGACTTCCTTTAATGATACCTTTCTCGACTTCTTTTCGTTGTACATCTCCATTATCGTAATGCCGAACAAGAATGATTACCACTCGCTAAGCGATAGCATCACTTATGACACTTAATGCCATCTATGAATAAACTTCAGCAATATTACTAATAGTCAGACTTTCAACTAGTTCATTTCATTTAATATTTCAGAAGTTCTTAACTTATAAAATTACCCAACTAATTTATAGACAACCTGTATATAACACCATTATAAACCTTTACATATTACCTACAAAAATTGTAAAATCTATACTAATAAAACAAAGTTTTGCTCTGTCAGTGTGCGATGGCTAGCGAAATCTACGGCACATAGGAAGCCGAAATGTTTTGTGAAGATAGTCAAAGACATTTCCTGGTGCAACTTTTCAGAATTTTAAATTACTAATAATTAGTTGAAAAATTAATTAAAAACCCCAAATTAAAAGATTGGAAAAGTATTTAAAATTCAGCAAAAGCATAGATTTTTATCAAACTACAGCATATTTCTTTGAAAACTGGAAGAGAGGGGAGGGTTTAATAGAGTAACAGAGTAACAGTGCTAAACGGTCCTGTAGGCAGTGGAGAACCGGTTTGAGGTTAGTTTGGTTCGAGATTATTTTTATTTTACAATATATTGTAATGCATACACAGCACACTTGCTATATGGTGACATAGACAGCGGGGACCCGGTTCAAGGTTGGATCTTTTTATGAGATTTTACAGTACAGATTTCAGGTTCATTTAAGAATGTTATAAAACTGATCCCCTTAATAACATGGATTATTAAAACAAAACAAAAATAAGAGAAATGTAAATTTGTGGAACCAGGACAGATTCATCAAGGAACTGAGCTTATTTACATATCTAATCATCTAAATAAACTTTAGAGCTTTCATTTCTATGTTTACGGTCTAAAACTGTTTTTTTTTTTTTACATATATTTAGATTAAAATTTCCACTTTGACTTACTGATTCTTTTTATAAGACTGACTGGAATAATAACAGAAAATAAACATGGATTCTAACATGACTTCATTGTCGATTAATACATTGCAAACAAAAATAAAACAACAAAAATAATTTTGCTACTAAATTAATATTTTTAACAAACAGAAAAAAAAAAAATTAAGTATTTGAAGCACAAACCAGTTTTTAAATTTAATACTTGTAATAATGAGTACAATTATAATTGGTGCATCTTTTTAATGAAAGATAAAACTATCCTTATTAATCTTTGTGTAAAATATATTGTTAGCATAGCAAAAAGTAAAGAAAACATAAAAGAATTATCCAACCGCTTCGTATTTGTTTAATCTTTAAGAGTTTCATTTCTTGTTGCCTATAATATGCATTATAAACATAGTAGTAAGACAATGTACATTTAAAACCTCACTAATGGTAATCTCTAATCATAATAATTTGGATAATGTATCTGAGTAACCTGAATTCATCTATCTCTCTCTACAACAGTAAAAACATAAACAAAGCGAGAGACAAAAAATGTTAGGAGGCATGATCAAAGAAGAATTATAGTTTTGCCAATTTAGCAGGTTTTTGTTTTATTCAAATATCTACTACTACTGCCGATTAGTAATTTTCACCTTAATTAATCTGTTATTAAAATAATAAATAACACTATTCAGAAACAGTGTTTTTTATCTAAATAAAAAAATTCTGCTAAATTGGCAGCACTCAAGAAGAGAGAAGGAATTCGGATCTTGATCAATGAATTCCCATCTTAAGCACAATTTTTTCCTTAAAGGACCAGAAATTTATCATGTATTAAGCAGGGTTGCGTAATAACTGTTCTCGTATTAAATGTGATACTTTTATATTAGCCTTACAGACAATGTTCAAGCGGTTGGAAAAAATCCATGTATTAACCATGAGCGTTTTAATTAGGTTTAACTGTATGTAGTATATATTTTACTGTTAAAGTGTAAAATTCAGTTATTTCATAAAATACCTAGTTATTTCATGAAATAACTAGCCAAGTCCGTTAAAGTGTGTAAAATTATTGGATTATATGGTTTAACTAGTTATTTTATAGAATAACGATTGCCTAATCGTTAAAGTGTAAAATAATCATTTTGACATTAAAAAAAATCCGTTGTTTTGGAAATTAACTGATGATAAATAGTTAAAGTCACTCACAGCTACATTTCAAATTTTTAATAGATGAATTGATAAGTAATATTGAAAAACGGAATATATAATAATATTTTTATATTAGTAAAACAGTAATAGAACATAACAGAATGCAGTGTGGTAATAGTTATATTTAAATTTTTATAAATTATAATTACGTAATTATTAGGTATTTTGTCCTATTGGCAAAAACATTTACACTGTTTAAAACATATTACAAAGATTTTATCCAAAACGCAAAATATAAATAATTCTTACAAAAGAAATAACAACAATAATAATAATAATTTTAAATATTATTAAAAAATGACATGCTGACAGGAATAATTATGTTATTTAATAGCAATACTTCATAAACTTTTTTAAAAATTAATAATGCAAGAGCATTTTAATTTGAAATTTATGAAATACTTTCATTTTATTTTCCATTATTTATAAGAGCAAGGATCGCTGTGATGACACTTAGATTTGCATTGCATATTATTTTTGATACAAGCACACTTTTTATTATCACACAGTGCTTACTTCTGCAATCGAATTCAATATTTCTTTCACGAGTAAGTATAGCACTGTTTTTCTTTGTATTACGCTTTTTTAACAAGGATTCCAACTGCTCTTGCATTAAGTTTTTCTTACTTGCCGATTGATCTTTCATATCTGTAGAACTCATTATTTTTTTAAAAGATTGCAAAAATATTTGAGAATAAACCCAAATGAAAAACGCTAACATAAATCCACCGCTTACAAATTTATGCAAGTTCAATACACATATCAACAAAACATGCACTCCGAAAGACATTTAGCAACAAAGAAGAGGTCTAACAAGGAAGGTCTCCTTACAGGGCATACTCAGAATATGTTGAAAAAAATGCTAGTGAAACTACTCATGTATGTAATAACGGATCAGTCAAATTTAACGGCGGAATTTCAGTAGAAAGTCTGCAAAAAAATAAAATGCTTTCGATTATTTGGCGCGAAAATACAAAAGTGACACGTGATTTGGCGAGCAGGATTTTTCCTCGCCAATCAAATGATTTTAATGCGTCTTAAAATTGTTTATTGTGTTTTAGAATGCACGGTTTTTAATGAATTTTAACTAAATCAATGAGAGAGGCTCTTATATATTTTTTATATTACATATATATATTGCTTGATGCTGTAGTTATTTAATTTTATCACTGTAAAAATATTTTCTATGCTTTGCAAGTTGGAAATATCTATTTTATGTTATAGTCAGCTGACATCTGATAGCCATTAATACATTTCCATATCGAAGACGAAGTCGTTTCCATAGCAACAAAATCAAATCAACAGTGTTTTATCTGCCTTATTTTTGAGCTTGAAATAATTTAAATCAATTTAAATTTTGTTTTAAATCTTAAAATATGATATATAAATTTTATTATAAATACATATAAATATATGACAAACTATAGTTAAAACAAACTAAAAATGACAAAATTATAGTTAAAACAAATAAAAAAATGACAAAACTAAAGTTATTTAAATTAAACTCATAAGAACAAATTCAACATAAAAAGTTTTTTCCTTCATAAAGGAGTATTTTTTTTTCATCGCCAACTGGTAATAAATCGCCAAATATACGAAAATTTCGTTATACGCTGTATCAGGGTTCCGCCAAAAATTTTTTTAGAAACATATATATCCATATGAGAAGAATATTCTGTAATTTTTTCAGATTTTTCTGAGCATGTCCGTATGGAGACCTTCCTTGTAAGAAGAGATCTAAGAAAATAAAAAAGAAAAATGCCCAGCTAAACTGATGGCATTGAGCTCACAGGCTATTCACACTAATTGTATGTTATACTGTTATTTTAAAGAATAATGCCCCACAAAAAAATAAGTGAAGGGGAATTAGCCCCCGTTTCCCCCTTTATACTTAACCAGTGAACCTCCAAATCTAATCAGGGATGCTCCTTATCATAATAAACCGGTATACCAAATTTGGAGCAAATCCAATAATCCTGCTAAAAAACCATTTATCTAAATTAAGGGGGTGGACTCGCCCCCCTTTATCCTTAACCAATGAATCCCCAAAACGAATCAGGGAAGCTCCTTAATATAATAAACCGGTATACCAAATTTGGAGCAAAGCGAATAATTCTGCATGAAAAACCCGTTTATATAAATTAAGAGGGGAGTACTAGACCCCTTTCCCCCTTTATCCTTAACCAGTGAACCCCCAAAACTAATCAGGAAAGTTCCTTAACATAATAAATTGGTATACCAAATTTGGAGCAAAGCGAATAATTCTGCATGAAAAACACGTTTATATAAATTAAGAGGGGAGGACTAGACCCCCTTCCCCCTTTATCCTTAACCAGTGAACCCCCAAAACTAATCAGGAAAGTTCCTTAACATAATAAACCGGTATACCAAATTCGGAGCAAATTGAATGATTCTGCATGAAAAACCCATTTATCTGAATTAAGGGGGGTGGACTAACCCCCCGTTTTTTCCCTTTATCCTTAACCAGTGAACTCCCAAAACTAATCAGGGAAGTTCCTTAACATAATAAACCGGTATACCAAATTCGGAGCAGATCGAATGATTCTTCATGAAAAATCCATTTATCTGAATTAAGGGGGTGGACTAACCCCCCTTTTCCCCCTTTATCGTTAACCAATGAACCCCCAAAACTAATCAGGGAAGTTCCTTAACATAATAAACCGGTATACCAAATTCGGAGCAAATCGAATGATTCTGCATGAAAAACCCATTTATCTGAATTAAGGGGGTGGACTAACCCCCCTTTTCCCCCTTTATCCTTAACCAATGAACCCCCAAAACTAATCAGGGAAGTTCCTTAACATAATAAACCTGTATACCAAATTCGGAGCAAATCGAATGATTCTGCATGAAAAATCCATTTATCTGAATTAAGGGGTTGGACTAACCCCGTTTTTCCCCCTTTATCCTTAACCAATGAACTCCCAAAACTAATCAGGGAAGCGCCTTATCACAATGAACCTAGAAAAAAAAATTGAAGCAAATCGGATGTTTCTATCAAGAGTTATCGCGTTACGTACATACATACATACAGAATGGACGGGCACATTAGTTCTCAGGCTTTGATAGCCTGTGAGCTAAAAACTGACTAAAACTAGCTATAATCGGTTCAAACGGCTTTTGTGTGTCGTATTTAGTACTTTAACGGTTAGACAATCGTTATTCTATAAAATAACTAGTTAAATTGTAAAATTCGGCATTTTTATACACTTTGACGGACCTGGTTAGTTATTTCATAAAATAGCTAGGTATTTTATGAAATAACGGATTATATGCTTTAACGGTAACATATATATAGTTTAAAATGATATTTCATTACCAGAAAATATGCTTTAAAATTTGCTCTTATTGTTAACATTAAATCAGATTCACACAGCTGAAGTTATTTCTAGTTACCTACATTGCAACTTTCAATGTTATCAGTATTTGAACATGTTAAAAATACACTAGATTAATTTTAACAGAATTATACTAATTGGTAAATAAATCATATCAGTATGATTAAAAATAATTAATAAAACATGAATACAAAAATTATGTTTAATTATTTTTTATTCATTTAATTAAAAATTTTATTACAAATGGATAATAAATATTTAAAACATGTAATTTTGTTGAAACATTTTACAAATGAGTAGTTTAGAAAACAAATGGACAAACAAAAATAACTACAGCACAAATTAAATTGATAATTAACATCAAATTAGAATATGTTACAAAAGAAAGTTTTAAAGTACGGTGCAACTTTAGTTGCGACTGTACATTAATAGGTTATAAATGCATGAATTAATTTCCAGCTGTTGTAAGTACATTGGTCATCAAAATTAAAGGATAATGAGAAAAAATATGCTCACTAAGTTAATGTTGCAACCAATGCTCAATACTTCAATTATTTATGTTAATTAAATACAATTGACCACAAAATTGCACTTCCGCACATATGTTAGCGGCGAAAATATGCAAATTTGGTGATTGACAATGTGGTGTGCAATAGATGCATGTTGTAATTCTGGTTTGTAGTGTTGTTTAAAGTGAATGTGGTGTCTGGGAGTGATCAGTATTCATTAGTTATGGCTAAAAGGCATCATTTAAGTGAAGGTCAAAATTGGTGAATAATTGGTAGAATTAAGGGAGGTCTAACACAAATGGAGGTCGCCCAAGAATTGAATATCCCTCAAAGTGTCAAATCAAGAGCTTGGAGCCGCTTTTTAAGCACTGGATCCATTGATAGACAGCCTGGTCAAGGGAGACCAAGAGCAACAACTACATAAGCGACTAGAAGAGATTTTGTTTCAGAACTTCAGGCTACCACAGAAACTCAGAATTAGCCGTTCTACTTCTGCACGAAGGGTTAACGAGCGTGGACTGTATTGGAAAAAACAAGTAGTTTGTATCCCTCTCACTCCAGCTTCCAAAGGGGTTTGTTTAAACTGGTGCTGTCGTCATGTTCAATGGAGCTAAGAAGACTGGGGTAGAATATTGTTTATTATCGAGTCCAGATATAGTCTGAACACTGATTCTAGACGTGTTTTGATCTGGAGAGAAGAAGGAACACATAACTTACCTTCCCTTGTCCATAAAATATCCTGTTTCTGTGACCACAGTTTAAGGGGAATCCTGACAAATGGCCACACCGAGCTGCATATCTTTCATAAATATTCTGTAAATGCTCGGAGATATGTGGAGGAGGTATTGGAATCTCAAATTTGACTGTTTAGGGATGCTGTTGACCCAGAGTTTTTGCTAATGGATGACAATGCTTGTCCACATCGAGCATATGTGGTGACAGAATACTTACAAACAGATGTATCACTCGAATGGACTGGCCACATTACTCCCGTTGAACCACACCGAACCTGTTTGACCATGTGAAGGATGTCTTAGGGAGGAGACTTTCAGTGTGCCAAATTCCTCCCCAGGCCCTCCAGGAGCTGAAAAGTGCACTTTTAGAAGAGTGGCACGCAATTCCACAAGAACTGATCAACACTTTTTAATAAAGTCTATGAAATTAAGATGTGAGGTATGCATATCTGTCTGAGGTGACCATACACCATATTAAAGAAAAAACTTTTCCACAAGAGCTGACTTAATTTTTCTAATCATTTTCTAATTTCCATAAATTTGGTTTTAATTTCAATATTTTGATAATAATCAACTGCCAAAGATTGTAATTTATGTTAACTAATTCTTTTGTACAAATTTATATTAATAAATTTTCATTAAGTATCAGTTACATTTTATTTTTGTCATTATCCTTTAATTTTGATGACCAGTGTAGAATAGAATAAGCTTTGTCATGAATGGTGTGTAGTAGTTTCTTGTTACACTGCACTTGTTCCTAAACAAGAACAGTGCATGATAAAGCCATAAGAGTCTTAATAAAGATGGTAACGTACAATCAATGTTTTATATTCATCTCTAAAATGTTATTAATATGAATATTACAATTTTCTTAATAAAATTAATAACTGAGCAGCAAATTTATTCTAGATACTAAACAAGTTGGAAATTGCTCGTCAAACGTGGCAAATGAGGTTCATTCGTACTATAACTAGTTTTATAAATATTTTTTGAACCGCATATTGTACTGAATGTACATTTCAGTGAACTTCATAAATTCATATCAATTTCATTCTGTTCGAAAGGCTGTAACATCATTAAAATGCACTTGAAATCATTTTTTTTCATTGGCCTTAATGTAATGGAAAACTTATGACTCGACAAAATTTTACAACAATTATATATTTAAAATTTCAGACCATTCGGAAGGCTAACATCATTAAAATGCACTTGCAATAATTTTCTCCCATTGGCCGTAATGTAACGGAAAACTTTTGACTGTCCCTGTAATTAAATTATAAATCCGATTTTCACAAAATTTGAAATGACTCGACAAAATTTTGCAACAATTATACATTTAAAATTTCAGACTATTCGGAAGGCTGTAGCATCATTAAAATGCACTTGCAATAATATTTTCCCATTGGCTGTAATGTAATGGAAAACTTTTGACTGTCCCTGTAATTAAAATATACCTCCGATTTTCATGAAATTTGAAATAACTCAACAAAATGTTGCAACAATTATATATGTAAAATTTCAGACCATTCGGTTGGGTAGTATTTGCTCTGTTATATGCGGACGGACAGAGGAACTGAATGACGACTATACGTGCTACGTATTTATGTAATTTCGAAGCACCTAAAAACAATGTTTAAATACACAATATCCAAATTAAGCACCATGAAAACGAACACTCATGCATGCCATGAGTAATTTGGACTCGCAATTTGGATATTGTGCATTTGAACATTGTTTTTTAGAGTTTAGAATAAGTTTACTTCTCTACTATTAGTACAAGTTACTCACGAAATTTATGTCTGTTCATTTTCATGGTGCTTTATTTGAATAGTATATGTTTAAATGTTGTTTTTAGTATTCAGTTTCCACAAGTGCTTTTAATTTATTAAACTTATTCTAAATGATATTTAAAGTTCCTTATAAATTCTGATAACAGTGCAGTTTATTTTTTTAAGGAGACAATTTAAGAACAAAAAAGAGATATAACACGGGTTTACTTTATTTGAAACTAATAACCAGCAGTTTCCAATGTCTTTTTTTTTTTTTTACATTAGCTATTTATTTTAAAACTGTACGTTAACTGTTGATACCGTTATACTAAGACCATTATCTTTTCTTACAATTAGGATTCAAAAAATTTATTATTGTCACAAATTTTCTTTATTCCACTGCCTATAACTTGCAATGAATTTCCCCATTTATGATCTAGTCTTAAACAACATTTATAGAAAAGTACGCATAGGATGCCAGTATTGTGGAATAAAACACAAACCCAGCAAAAAGCGATGTTGTATAATGATTCATATGCCTTCATTTGTTTGTAACATTAATATCGATACTTAAATATAGTTTTTAATAGCTCTATGTTTTATCAGAAATCATTTATTAATATTTTTACAAAATAGCATGTATTTTAATTAAAATTTTTTTAGTTCTTATCAGACAAGGGCAACAAAAAAATATAGTACTACTTTTTTCCTTTTAATTTCCACAGAAATGGAGTATTTCAATTGCCACCATTACAGAAATGGGATTAAAAACTACAAAAAAATTAATATCCCCTAAAAAAAATTGAGATGCAGATTTCAAACAAATTACAATTAAAAGTAATTTTATTTCCCTATAAGGTGCAAAAATGGAAAATTGGAAAATGTGCGATGCTTAGGAGTTTAAAAAATTGAAGTAGAGATTATCAGTATTTAACCATACAATGATACATCTACTTCATTTTACAGCTGATTTATGTAACACGTTAATTTTTAGGGATGTCACTTTGATTGCTGCCCAAAAGAAATAGCATATTGGGGGCTAATAAACACTTTAAATAATTCTTTTTAATTTTTCATTTGTTTTCAGATAAATATTGTATGTGAATGTGAAGAGTTATGAGAAAGCCTGTAAAAAATATAGGAAATTATTTTACATTCTGCTTGTTTTGATCTAATGAGAAGCAGATAAAATAGAATCATAAGACGGAATGCAATTTTTCAACTTGATTCAACATAAAATATATAATGTTAACTCCATAGTCTTACTTAAAAGGCGACTAAAGTAATGAAAAAGATGTTACAAGTTTAAAATATACATTTTACTTAAAACTTTTTAGTACTTTCAAGCTTTCCAAGCTCATCATCAGATAATATTTTAATCAGAGACGTTTTAACCCTTAAATGCCTGACTTTTCAAAAATCATTGTAATAATGTTTTTTGGCTTCATTTTTTAAATAAATCATGGGAAAAATACTTTAAAAAATCATATTTTGTTTTAAGTATAGTTTGCGGCTAAAAAACAGTTTGTTACTAATCGGCAATACTGGTGTTTAATTGAAAAAATAATTTCCCTTGATAAAATTTTATAATATTAAACACACAAGAATTTTAGGAACTGTAATAAGAAATAAATTTTACTTGCTCAATGCAGGTCAAAATAGGGTATTTCGCAAGCTTCCAAACAAATCAAAAAGAAAACGTAGCAACAATTGAAAAAATAAATCTATCTTTATTCTTAAACAGCACAAGTGTTGCCATCTAAATGTTGAAAATCTATTCTTATAGTATTTTAGAGTCTAAATTGAGTATGTTGCCAAAAAGCAACACCAGGCATTTAAGGGTTAAACAAAATGTATATTTTAAACTTGTAACATCTTTTTCATTACTTTAGTCGCCTTTTAAGTAAGACTGAGGACTTTTTAAAGTTCACATTATATTCATTTTCATTATTACAAGAACTTAGCATAAAATTTTCCATTGATTACTTTAACTTGAAAGCCTCTGATAAACAATTTTTATAAAAAATACTTTGCAACATAAAAAGTAACACAAAAAAAATAATTAATATATTTCAGCATAAATATCTATTTTTTTCAGTTTTAATTATAATATTTATTTTATTTAACCTTTCACTTTATTAGCTATTTGCTAAAAATTAATCTCCAATCAAAGAAAATAAATGCCCTTCAATAAAATTCAAACTAACTGAAGCACTTTTAATGATTTTTTCACCTATTTAAAAAAACCAAGAATTATCGTATTTTATGGAAGAAACGCCGCAGCGTTTACAAGTTTAAAAGTTAACAATTATTTTTTTTGTGTGCATAAAATTGGGATAAAATAAAAATTCATTAAGACTGTTCTAAGCCCCTGCTCAACAACACAGGACTTTCTGACACATTTTCTGATACATTTTTAAACATAATAGCATAAATTTTGAGGTCTGACTATTGAAGCGATTTGGAATCACAACACAATTTTCGCTTTTTTGATACATAAATTATTGAATTATAAGCGATTCAGGTCATGTGACGAGATGTTTTTCACTTTTCTCGAGATGCCGGTACAGGAATTCCGTTCAAAGCGTCCACTTTGACAGTATTTTCTTAATGATTTTCTGTCTTTACCAAAAAAATGGAAAAAGCCTTCAATTACATAGACTCTGAATAAAAAAATCTGCGAATTACAAGCATTTACAAACAAAAAGGAATTTAGAAATGTGTCATAAAATAGCTTTTTTGGAAGAGATGGCAAAATGAGAAAAACGAGCTTGGAAAGATATCCCCCGTTTCTTAAAAAAAATTCCAGTTTTTCACAGGCTGGAATCATTACACGATTTGCCGATAATGAAAACTGTGATATTTCTGATGATGGATAGTGAAACCACAGAATGTGGACGAAGAAAATTTACAAGTCTTCCACCCTGATATTGACAACTCAGATTTTGTGGGTTTCGAATAAAAACTAAAGAAAGCCTAAAGTAAATGCGACCCACTCATAAAACGTGTGATAAGTGATGCCGACCATTTAAGAAAACGCACAGCACCCAAGGACAGGGGCCCACGTACTGCTCTCTGGATGGTTTAAATATCAACTGACATCTCCTAAATTTAAAAATTACATAAAAATATTTAAAACCTGATTTAAATTTTTTTAAATAAAATTTTAGACAATTTATTATAAATGAGGCACCCACACTGTTCGGAAAAATTTGATTAAAGTTCAATGTGCATTTCCATGGTTGTAACATTTATGATAGCTTTTTGAAGCCAATTTTGAGGAGTATGGCACTTACGATGGGTGTGGCATTTCTTCCATAAAATATGGTACAAGTACTTTCAAAGACTCTATGAACCCTAATGTCAAATGGTTGAAAATCCAACATTGTTGATTATTTCTCACTTTCATGTTCAGACAGACTGTCCATGTCAATGATGCTAAGAAATACACAGTTAGAAAGAGGACAAAGCTTTGTAATGAAACTGGTGATGATATTTAAGATGACTCAACAAATTTGTAGTGCAACCTGCAGACACTGGTTTGGAGCATAATTTACAAACTGCAGTATTAGTACTTATCACACGGCCAGTTTCATCTGCAGGTAAACCAAAATGGATCCAAGCATTGCTCTTTGTGTTTGGCTTTGGTATTATATGGTGAAATTCTAATGTTTGGTGGTTAACATTATTACGAGCAGCTGCATTAGATGTTCCCTATAAAGAAACAAAGCCTAAAATTAATGTATTTAAAGGCTTACAAAAACAATTATTGCTAAATTTATCTCACTGATTACTAAAATTTAGTTTAAAAGAATTCTTTTAATTCATGCATTCCATTTCTTAAACAGGAAGGCAACATGAAAAAACAGCTCCAGGATACGGAATATGGAAAGAGAATAAAAGAAGAGAAATGTGCTAGGTGCAGAAACTCAACATTGGCATATAAATGAAAAGTGCTGCCTGGGAAAAAGAGCCCCACCCATGAGTAACTTGTCTCAGAAATTGCTTATCCGTGTTCATGAACTGTTTAGTGCTGTGCATACAACAAAAATAGGCTAGTTATGCTTTATATATTTTTTCTTTTTAATTAGTGTTTAAATTAGTTCAAAGAAATTCTAAACTAAAATAAGTTAATCGAAAAATTAATTAGATTATATAAAATAAATTATTTCTGAAATAATTATTTTTATTATTCTTTTAGTTAATAGATGATGCCACTGCTCCATCCATTAGAATGTTTTCAATTCTGACAGCTCTGAGTTCGTTTAGTTTGGTTTTGAGAAAAGAATAGGGTTAGTTTCAGAAGGTGCTTCTGTTTTTATGTTGTTTTTATTTATTATATTCACTTAAAAGTTGCTTGAGGATACTTTTTCATAATTTTATTTTAATTTAAATTTGTTTTGATATTATGAGAATCGATATGCTGACAGTATGATTTTAAACCAGAAATTTTGAACTGAACTTTGTTTGCGTCGAGATCGTTAAAACTTATTCTATGAATGTGAAAAATGGATAAGGAAAAAGCAAGATATACCTTTTTATTCTAAATATTTCCTATATGCACTATGTGAAAAACAAATATTACAGCAGCACAAACTACTTAACAATATGCACTAAACTTATTTCAAGTACAAACTAAATTTAAACTTAAGCGAATTCCACACATTAATTCTGCTGTTAAGCAACTACTGAATTTGTATAACACACAAACAAACTTATTAATGAAAAAATAGTCAAACCATATATAAGACACTCTACAATGAGCTGCATTCATATCTTTTTCGATTTATTTTATGACCAGAGTGCTAACGGAAATTAAATAATTTTGTGAGACTGTTTATTAAGTGCATCTGGACTACAAATTATAACTTAATATTTAAAAGTATTGAATTAAATTACCTACTGAATGGAAACAGCACATAAAAACAATTACGTATGGTTTTAAAAATTGAATTAAATTACTAATTTTACTTTAAAGAGGGGGGGAGGGGAGGAAGAAAGAACAAAAAATTAAAAGTATAAAAGATATGTATAAATTAATTTTGAGGAAAAAGCAGATATGCACAGAAAGCTGTCACATATCTAATGCGTAAGTCCATAAGAAAAAGAAGCTGAAAACTTTCTCAAATCTATATATTTGAATAATGAATATAGATGAATGCCAAATGTAATCAAAATTTCGCAATGAATTTTCTTTTAAGGTCTCTTAAAGAATAATTGAAACTTCTCTCTTTTGCAGCATCAAACTACAAGAAAATTTTCATTGTAAATAATAAAAAAATTGGACAGATAATTTTGACTAAATAAAATATACATAATTAACTGAGCCTGAAATGCTTGAATAAAGAAGGCACCAAGTAGTTATTTTTTTGATAAAAAATGATCAAATATTAAATAAATATTCTAACAAAAACTACTATATACGACAGATCTCTTGTATTAAAATATAACAAGAAGAGATATTTAGGAAAAGTCTAGTTATAAGGAAAATAAATAAATATTAGCCATAATCAGTGGTCAAAGCATAAGGAAAATTTTCACTGTTCCCACAACTCTGTCCAAACAAAAATATGCGGAGTAAATGTTTTTAATATGTGCAATAGAATTATATCAGGAAGATAATGTTTCAAAACAGTGGCAGGAACAAAAAAAAAAAAATTCTTATCACTTCAACTTCTGCATAATAATACAAGCTGTGAAATGTCACAATTAAATAATGGGACTAGTCTGAAAAATATGCTCTGCTGAAAACTTATTACAAATAGCTTTTAATCTTCTCCTTTAACATACTCCCCTTCCCTATTTATACAACACTGCATCCATGTTTACATTGTTCAAAGCAGTGCTGCAAGTCATCATCTCTTTAACAAGTCTGCCATTTTTGCCTTCACCTTATTAACAAACTGAAAATGTGTTTCATTTAATGCACATTTCCCTTTTGGAAGCATGAATGAGTCACAGGGAGTAAAATCTGGCGAATACAGCAGATGTCCAAGAACAAACAGTATTGCACTTGTCTACTAAAAACTGTTCCACAGAGAGTACTTCTGGTTTTGCAGTTTAGCTCTGAAGTATCTGCTCAATCAGGATGATACCCTTAAAATCGAAAAAAGGATCAGTTGGCCATCAGTTTTGACTTGCTCATTTGTTCTTTTTTGTTTCTTGGTGAAGTAAAGGTCTTCAAGTGCAAATGATTGACGCTTGTTTAAGGGTTGTACTTGAAAATTCACATTTTACCATTTACGATGATTTTTCTATCCGTTCAGGATCTGCAGTGAATTGCTCTATGATGTCAGTGCAGATGTTTTTCCTGTTCTCTCTTTGCTCTTGTGTGAGATTTTTTTGGTATGATTTTGGCGCAAACTTTCGTCATTTGATACATCTTTGTGCAAAATTTTTTATATAGTTTCTCTGTCAATGTTTGTCATGTCTGCCATCCTCTGAATACTCAAATGTTGGTCTTTCCACACAATTGCCAGAACGTTCATCATGTACTTCGGACCTTTCAAAAATCTTTTGTGTCATTCAAAAACTCAAGAGCATGATATGCAATTTTCGCCAAATACCTCCTTCAACAATTGAAAACATTAATGTTGGCAGCTTTTTTTTTTTTTACTTCACAGGAATTTACGGTTAATGCTCTATTCAAGTTTTAAGCCTATTACGATCACAACATTTCGGCACAAGAATGTCCTACTCAAAAAAGGATTTAAAAAAAAAAAAGAACTAAAATAGATAGAGTAACAGAATAATGCACCACCTGCACCAGAAGGATAAAGGTCAAATACATTCCATCCACATTCTCCTACACCAAACCTAATGGGCAAGGCATGCACAGTCCCATTATTTAATTGTCATCCTATATTCAATAGTCATATTGCCATTATAACCCCGGGTTCGTAAATATCATGATATTTTCGAAAATATCAAAAATATCCAATATTTTGATATATATCCGATATTTTCAAAATAGTCAACTTACTGCTGATAATGAATATTTTCAAGCATAATGAGATATAAATGAGAAACTAAAAAATATTACACTTAACATGAAAACTTAAACAATATACTAAAAACGCATTTTTTTTTTTTTTTTTCTCTTAGAACAAAATTGAAGATCAACTATTTGAAAACTGAAACAATTTGCTTTATACATTTACATAAAAAAAACTATGACATTCAGTATCAACCATCAAGAAATCAGAAATTTATAAAACAAAATTTTAAATACAACACAGTCAATAATAGTTGGAAATTTCATTTACACTTGTTTTGACTGAAAATATCAAAAATATCTTGCACAGTGATGTTTTGAAAATAAATATCAAGTATAGAGAAATATAGAAAATATTGCACATCTTGATATTTTGAAAATAAATATCAAGTAATATGAAAATATCAGAAATCTTGATATTTTGAAAATAAATATAGGATCTATATCATGATATATATCCACTGATATATATCAATGAACCCTGATAACAACCATTTGAAGTGCTAGTGCATATTTAAAATGATATAAATGTCATTTAATACAAGGAAAAAGAAAAAAATGAACAAATGGATTAGCATTTTTAGGGCATGCGTGATTGTTATTATTTACCAAAAAAAGAATAGTACTGTATTTTACGGAAGAAACGCCGCGGCATTTACGAGTTTAAAAGTTAAATTTTTCCCAAGTGCGGCGTTTACGACTTTTTTCTGTGCGCAAAATATTGGGGTAAAATAAAATTTTGGGGTAAACTGTTTTCAAGTCCCTGCTCAACAACTTTCTGACTTCACCGATAGTGAAAACTGTGACATTTCCGATGATGTTAAAAAACACAGCGTGGACTAAGAAAATTTACAACTCTTCTATTTTGATACTGGCGACTCAGATTTTGAGGACTTCGAATAGAAACTAAAGAAGGCATAAAGTAATTGGTACCGAATCCTAAAAAGCATGCCAAGTTTCGCCGACTACTTAAAAAAACATGGAATGCCTAAGGAGAGGGATTCCTGTCCCGTGCTCTGGATGGTTTAAGATACTAACTGATGCCTCCTTAATTTAAAAGTTAAATTAAAATATTAAAAAATTATTTAAATATTTAAAATAAAATTTTAGACATCTTAAGATATTAAAAATGAGGCACCCTATACTGCTCAGAAAACTTTGATTAAAGTTAGGTTGATCTGACACTGTTGACAAAAGTAGCGTTCCCAAAGGTGCGGCAATTATGATATTTTTAAGCATATTCAGGCCAATATACAGGAGTGCGGTGTTTCTTCCATAAAATACAGTACTTAGATTTGAAGATTTGAAATTTGCTTTACAACATTTTCTTTGTGATTCTGAAATTTGTTCGATAACATGTTAATTCATCTATTTATTTTAATTGGAAACTTATGAAGATAGAATGAGTCATAAATTAGTTATTCAATTTTTAAATTGACCAAAATGTAAATAAAAAATCTATATTTTTATAATGCACAAAATTCAATATTTTTTATATACGTGCAGTAATTATATTGATTATAGTTTTGTTTTCATAAACACAAACAATATCAGGTCTGTTTACTGATCATAGAATTCACAAGTTTCATGTTTTCTGAGGACCAGCTATTTAGTACGCCATTTACTATCACATTTCTACTACATAAAATTTTACAATATACCTATACATATATTTGTCTGCATATGTGTGTGTTTTAATTCTGTTGTTGTTCATACATTTACAAAATTTTAATTGTTTTTTATATTTATTTGATTTATTATGGCTAACATTTACAATATGATAATTTCCCCACTTTTGCAATGACAATGCATAAATACCAACCTTGTAAAGAGTAAACTAGATAAATTTCAGGAGTCAAATATTAGTGTTTCAGGAGTCATACACAATTTTTTCATTGTAATAAAGTTTACATAATTTACTTTTACTTTTTAAATACAAATGATTTTATGTAATAAATTTATAAAAAAGGAATTAAAGTATCTTTATCCTGACAGATAAAAAATTTTGTGAAAGATATAATTGTGTGAAATTACATACAAAACTGACAAAATTCATAATTTTGTTTAAATGACCAATTAAAGAAATATGCAATTTTTTTTCTGCAAACTATTTACAAAGTTGTCAATGTCGCATTTTTTTCCTACAACAAACGGATGAAATTTGCGGGGGTTTTCTCACATCTGATTGATGAAATTCATAAATATTCCTGTAACCAATTGACAATATTTGCACTTGTTCTTGCAACCGATTGGGGAAATTAGCAATTTTTTTTTTTTTGCCACCAATTGGCAAAATTTGTGAATTTGTTTTAATGTGATCAGTAGACATCACAATTTTTCAGAAACATAAAAAGTCTTTCAAATCTATTTTTTGAGTAATATTTTAAATATTTTCAAAATATTGATTTTTCAGAATCTGCAAAGAATAAATGATTCATGGAAATTGGCGAAATATAAAAAATATTTGCAGAAAAATCACATTGCGGAATCAGGAACTTCATTGTTCAACAGAAAACCAAAATCAAAATTTAATATGGAATTTTTTTTTTTTTTTTTTTTTTTTTATGCAGATTTTCATATTTTTTTCTTTAATCTTTACTACCAAACTACCATATTACATTCTATATTTCCGGAGATGTTGGCATCTATGAAAAAGGCAAAAAATGTCAATTTGGTATGATTATCAAAATCCTATCAAGTAAAAAGAAAAACTAACTGGTATAAAATTGCTTGCTATTTTCTGAACCCACAATGATGAAATAATTATTTTTTCTTGCTAAACTGCCATTATTAAAGTTTTGCGATAAATTGACAAAGTTGCATCTTGCAGTAATGTGATGAATATAATTTTATAAAAAAAACTTTATGAAATTTAACTCACACACATAAAATCCCCACATAAAATAAAAAAAAATATTAGTTAAATCAAGGAACAGAAGAAGTGCTAAGCTGCATAAAAGAGGAATAATTTTTGGTTTACTTGCTGTATCTAGTAATTCTACCTCTTTTTGTGAGGGAAAAATTAGAGGGGAGAATTTAGAAGATTGAATATTTGTTAATACATAAACATCTTCTAATCCAGCACGTCCGAGACTTGAAGCATACCAGATTACGAAATTTTGTGGATTACAGGATGAATGTCGGGAAAATGTATAGAAATTAGAATTAAATAAAAAATGACAGTTTGTTTCATTCTTTATTCATATTTTTTATTCGTTAAATACTGTGAACAGGAAAAAAATAATAATCATGTAAAGTACAACATATGAACATGACTATAAAATGAAAACATGCACTGGCCTACTCGTAGAAGCCATCTTAAACAAATCTCGAATATCAGTTTGTTTTGCAGTAGCTTTCTCTCTCTCTCTTTTTTTAGAAAGTCATTTCATATGAAACAAATCTCGAATATAAAGTTTGTTTTGCAATAGCCTTCCCTCTTTTTTTTTTAGGAAGTCATTTCATATGAAGTTTTGCACTAGCCTTTTGTCTTTTCTTTTTTTTTTTTTTTTTTTTAGGAAGTCATTTCGTATGAAACAAATCTCGAATATCAGTTTGTTTTGCAGTAGCCTTCTCTCTTTTTTTTAAGAAGTCATTTTGTATGATGTGGATGTGGAGTTTCACAATTTCCACATCGTTGTGCAAAAGGCTGAACTCAGAAAACTTGATAAATGTATTCAAGGCATCAGCTATTTGATTGTAACTGATGTTGTTTGACTCATCCACATCCACATCATCTTCATCACAGTCAACGTCTTTGGGAGCTGTTCACTTGATAACACTCTGAATGATGGCCTCATCTATCAAAATTGTCTCTGTTGGCTCATCCAAATTTGCTTCAACCCACTTTTTTATTTCTTCTCGATTCAGTTGCATTTCCGAAAGTCGTGCCGGATTAGTGGATGTTTACTGTACAAAGTAACAAATAGCACAGAAAATTTAAAAAAATGAAAATATTTTAAGATTTTAAATTTTATGTGCCTGGGAAGATCCTTTGAAATGAGGAAGATTCTCATTCCTGAACACTACTATAAGCAGAAAAGCTTTAATAGGCTCATGGTTCAGAAATCATAATTCAGACTTATCGATATTTCAAATTAAAAAGGTAGGAGATATCTTTAGGTAATGTGCACATGCAATCTATAAGTCTACCATTTTATCCCTAAAAAATATTTATTACACAAATTTACAATATTTTCATGAACAAATATATTTAAAGAAAATTTACTTATATACATCAGAATTTTTGCTACAATACATATATAAAAATCACACTTTAAAGAAAGCATTTTTCAGTTAAATTATTATTAAAATAATTTTAACAGCCAAATTATTTTTAAAGAGAAAAATCTGAAGGGTTAACATTGAGCCATTTTATTTACTTATATATTCTAAATAGTAAAGCTCAGAGAAATATTATCGTTCATGTAAACAAGTAAAACTAGTATTACAGTCATAAATTGGCACCAGCAGGATTAGAAATTAGCAGTCGTTAGTTGTCAAATGCAACTAAATTATTGCATTTCACAACCACAAAATTTTTCCGAGTTGTCAAATTTAACACCTAACTTTCTTTCATTTTAACTTTTATTTAACAAACACTCTCATTTGTTCTTTAGCATAAGTTTTTCTCTGATATTAACTCATGGTCGAGTTAAGATACCCGATTTTAAAAACTAAATATCTTGATTTCAGTTTTTCAAAGAAATGACTGTAAAATTGTCTAAAATAAATATCAGATGATAAAATTCTATTTTCATTTTTAAATATGTAAGGGTTTTTTATTATGCATTTCTCTTTCCTTATATGTTTCTCAAATAAGATACTGTATCAAGAATGTTTTAAAATTTTAGTAAATCCTTCCTCCATAAAAAAAAAAAAAAAAAAAAAAAAAAAATATTTACATAGGATTTGTCAATATTTTTAAGTACCACACCATAATTGGTATCCATAGGTTCATTTATTTGATATTTTTTTCATTTTCTCATGTACTTTTAGTTGCAGGATTTTTTCTTTTAAACTAGGTTTATTCCTAATTGTACCTGGTTTGTAAGCATATTTGCTTTATAAAAAGAATAACGTAAATATTTTTCTAGAATCCAAATATTGTAGTTCAATCAGGTTTTAAACTTTTAAAGAAAACCAGCTTTTGTTTTAGTGATTAACACCACAATAAAGTGTTTATACAGCCCTCCCTCCCCTTGCCCTTAACATATAAAAATAAAACAATATTATTGTTAACATGGTTGCGAAGAAAATGAGAAAATATATAACAGAAAATTGCAACCATGAAATGCAGTTTGGCACCTAGAAAAAACAAAAATTTAGGAGTCATTTAATGCCTTACTTAGACTTCCTAATTTCTAACCCTGGCCACCAGGCATATTTTCCAAGAAAACAGAAAAGAATCAAGAGAAAATCATTAAAATATAGAAGTATAAAAATAACTAAAAAGTTGGAGATGAGGCAAGCATGATCCCAGCAGCAGAAATTATGTAGCATGCAAAAGTGAGCTGCAAACTATTTAAAACCTAACAGATTAATCCAACAGTTTATATACATATATTTAAAAAGTACTATTATTTTCAACATCTTAATCAAATTTGAGGTGGTGAGAACCAGAGGGAGCCAACCTCACCAGTTGTGATTTTGAGAAAAATGTTTTTAGAAATTTGTACAATTTTTTGTCAAACTCTTTTAGGTCATTCTGCCATTGCCAGAGGAGATCAAGCTTCTTCAGCAAACATAGGGTGATTAAGAGCCTACACCAGTCGCAGAAAGAAACACTCAAGCTAACGTTAATCCTATGGGAGTATTGCTTACAGATTTCTCACTAGCATTTTAATCTTTTTAAATGATTTTTTTTTTCATAGGGTACCTGAGGTCGATAACTTCTATTATGCATTTGTACTTTTTTTATTTTGGTTACCGTGTTTTTATACAAGTATAGTTTCACTTTCAGAACCAGTTCTAATTGGTTTCAAAAAAGGAAAGTATCCACATATAAAAAAACAGTAACTAAAATCTAAACCCCACATTAAAAGTTATCAACCTCAGGTACCATGTGCAAAAAGAGCAAGAAATCTGTAAACAATGCTCCCATAGGGTTAACATTGGCCTGAGCATTTGTTTCCATGACTAGAGTAGGCTCTTAAGTTGATAGTGTTAGAAAGTACCAAGTCAATTGATCTCCTTTTGCAAACTTGATATCCAAGTCATGTTGAACCGATTGTTAAACTGGCTCTATCATTTGAATAGTTTCAAAATTAATAAACTTCATTATATAGCCAATGGATGGCATGTCATACAATAATGCTTTAACACTTCAAACTCATTTCTTACAAAAATGTGGGATAGTCTACTCTGATTCTCAAGCTCTCATTTTAATAAATGTATCCATTAAGAAACCATAAAATAAAAAATAATTAATAAAGTCCTAAATAATCCAAACAACCGCTTGTCTTATATACTGCTTACTGCTTAGCAGTAATAGTAGTAACTCCATAATATAATAAATTGTTTTAAAAGATTCAATTGTGCTTGAATTATTTTGCTTAACTATTAAATTTATTTTTCTTCCTCTTCTAAGTATATATTCTATCAATAGCAAATTAAATATTAAATAGCAGGAGTGTTTTCTGCATATATTTTTACATATCTATAAAACACTTGTAAATGCAAATTTTGCCAATTATATAGGTTACTATCTTTTTCTACAGTAGAAAGATAAGTCCAGCATTCATGGCGGTCATAGGTAAATTTTCATTTGAACATTGACACCAAAAATTCTGCTACTGAGAACATGAAATTAAATTAATTAATAGTGTTCCCCATAAAATAATGATCATCAAGAACAAATTATACACACCTGAGTTTTTACTTGGCGCACTGTTCCAATTTCAGGTCTTGCACGTTCCAAAGGAAATATGAGGTTATCACAATTTTTTCATCGCTTGAGTTCTTTTTATATTATATTCCACATTAAATGAAGCAATGAGGATGAAACACGACAATAAAATAAATGTTAAAATGCTTCTATAGTAAAGTGTTATGATATATGCGACAATGTTCCACATTCCAACAGAGTTTTAGCTTTCACGATAGATTTTATGAAGGCTCCTATAGTTCAGATTGGCCATTTATTCATATTTCTTTTTCCTTGTATTTGTTACATGCCATGTCATTTATTAAATTTAAAGGTATTTTAACATAAATAAAACAAAATATGTTCATTTTCATTATACCACCAAGAAAATAATTGAAAACAATGAAATTAAAGATATCATTTAACAGAAACAACCAAAATAAAGATATCACTTGAACAAGAAATTAGGGTTTTGTTAAATTAAATCGAATTAGTGACTTTAAAAACTACAAGTTCACTTTTTTTTTGGGGGGGGGGGGGGAGATAGGTTCATATGTGCAGACAAAAATTACATAGGTTTATGGACCCATTACTGCTTAAAATTATCAAATTATTGCAAAAACAACATTAGCCGATGACAATACTAAATTATATTCCAATGGCCAATGACAGAAAACGAAGAAAATGCGATTGAATTACAGACTTACATAAATAAGATAGACCTCATTTCGCATGAAGCAGACATATATTGCATATATTAGGCGCTTTGTTGAATAAGTGTTCTGAAATTGTCAATATTTTGCTCTTTGGCATAGTAAAATTTGGAGTAAAATTAACTTGTGCCAGACATTTTTTTTAGATTTTACAATTTTGATTTTCATTTGAATATTGTTTTATTTTTAACCTAATTAAGAATATAGTTTTATAATTTAATATTGCCAGATATTTAGATTTTAATCAAAGTCCAGTTTGCTCTTCAAATATTTTTATGTTCAAATTAAGAAGAAAATTTCTATGAAGCGGGAAAATGAAAGAGAAAGATATCACTTGAACAATAAAATTAGGTTTTGTAATAAATTTAATTAAATTGAATCAATGATTTAAAAAACTAAAAGTCCACTTTTTTTAAAAATATAAATGTGTCTTTGGGGATAGGTTCATATGTGCAGACAAAAATGACATAGGTTTATGGATCCATAGTTGTTCAAAATTGCCAATTATTAGAAAAACATTAGCCAACAACAATACCAAATTACCTTTCAATGGCCAATGACAGAAGCACAGAAGAAGAAAATACGATAGAACCACAGACTTGAAATAAGATAGACCTCATTTCACATGAAGCAGACATATATTGCATATGTTAGGTGTTTCCTTGAATAAAGGTCCCAAAATTGGCAATATTTAGCCCTTTTACAAAGTAATGGTACTTTGTACCATTTGTTTTTTTAGATTATTACAATTTAAATTTTTGATTGCATATATTGTTTTCTTCTTAACCTAATTAGAATATAAGTTTTATAACTTATTATTATCAGATATTTATTAAAGTCCAGTTTGCTCTGTGGCAAACAAATATTTTTATGTTCGAATTAAGAAGGAAATTTCTATAAGCAAGAAAAAATAAGAAAACAACTTCATGAAAACTAATAAGAGAGAAAAAAATCAAGTAACCTTTTCGAAAATGGGTAAAGAACATGAAGAATGAATTCTCATAACGTACAAAATTAAGTATAATGCTTCAGAGCTCTTCAATAAAAAAAAAAAAGAGAAAGGAAAAAACCCTTTCTGACACATTCACTGACATTGTTATACTTAAATGCATTAAATTTTTAAGAAGATACTGAAATTCAAGTACTTTGAAATAGAATACAATCAAAAAGGTTAAGACAACATTTCAAGGAAGTGGACAAAAGTCGCATATTAAACGTGATTTGTGTAATGTTGCAGGAACTGGGTTTATTTACATATTTAATCTTCTTTCATTTATATGTTTATCATCAAAAATTGTGTCTTTTACGCATATTTAGTTTAAAATTCTCATTGATTCTTTTTATAAAATCAAGTAGAATAATAACTAAAAATAAATATGGATTAAAACATGGCTTTATTGCCTATTAATGTATTACAACCAAAAATAAAACAACAAAATTATTTTCCTGCTAGACTAATTTTTTTAACACAAAGAAAAAATATTTAGCCTTTGAAGCACAATCCAGTTATTAAAATCATATTTAGTACTTGTGAAAATGAGTACTATTATAAACTGTCCTTGACTTTTAATGTAATAAGAAAAAACTACCCTTATTAATCTTCATGTAAAAAATATCGTTAACATAGCAAAAAGTAAACAAAACATAGAAAATATAAAATTATACAACCACAGTTGTAATTGTTTAATCTTTATGTGTTTAATTTTTTGCCTATAACTTCCAATATAAACCATAGTAGTGATGTAACATACATTTAAAACCTCACTAACACAACAGGTGTAATCGTCTCTAATCATAATAATTTTTATGACATGTTTGAACATACTGAATTTGCCTCTCTCTATATACTACAATACGAACATACACAAGGTAAAAGACAAAGAATGTTAGGATGTGGGATAAAAAAAATTGCAGTGTTGCTCCTTTTTAATTCAAATATCAGTTGTTGTTTTTTTTTTCAAACATCTACAATTATTTTCAATTAATAATGTTTGCTTCAATTAATTTGTTATTAAATGGAACATATATTAGTGTTTGAAAATAGTGGTTTTTATCCAAATAAAAAAATCTGCTAAATTGACACAATACTGCAGAAGAGAGAAGGAATTTGCATCTTGATCTACGAGTGAGTGTCTTATGCGGGATTGCATAATAACTGTTCACTTATTAAAAATATTTTGACAATAGGGGTTGTACATAAAAAAATTTATCAACTTTTTGGCAATTTCAGACCCCTCCTGCCCCCCCCCCCTTACGATGCCATACGTTATCATTCATCAACCCCCACCCCTCCCTAATGATATCATTATCAGTATCTAAAAATTCTTTTTATTTTTGTATTTTTTTTCTTTTTATATGTTTGCAATGATATACAGCTATGATTATACATTTATTATTCATATACTTTACTGATTTAAGTTACAGAAAAGAAGTTAATATAATATCACTATAATACATGAAAGAACTTTATATCAAATAAGACTTTAAAGAAATACTTACTATTTAAAAGTATTTTATAATAGCTTTTCGTTACACAATGCATTTAACAGTCATATTGTTTTTGCACTTGCTCTCTGAACGGGTGTAGGCAGAACTTCTTATCAATAAAACAGGGGGACAACATTCTTCCCTATTTATTACTAGTAAACATGGCAAGTATCATTTCGAAGTTGATTTCTCTAACAACAAATTATATCCAAAAATGGCAGAAGAACAAGAATGGCGAACGATGGGATGTTAACTATTTTGGAATGAAATGATTTTAATAATAACTTTGTATTTTCATGAAAACAGATAAGGGACTAAAAAAAAAGAAAAACTACATAATGTAAAAAACAGTTACAAAAATTTTTTTTGGGTTGCATCAAAAATTATAACGGTATCAAAAGACAACTAGTCCTCCACCAAGAGATATCTTATAATATCAAGTGCCACCCCCTCTGCCCTAAATTGATAATGTTATATACATACAGCCTGTTAGACTTATGGGAGATGTTTAAGGGATTGGCAAATATCCGCATATTAAGCAAGGGGATAGGGACAGTGGTACATTGTTGGTATATTGCTTTGATATGCCAAGTTATATTTTATTATTTTCAAGGATTTAGAGGGACAGCTCTACCCTGCACTGCCTGTGTAATGGACATGCATAAAGAAATACAGTATAGAACCATTTATCCGGAAACCAGTTAACCGGAAAACCAGTTATCAGGAATGATATTTCTGATAGACTGATTTCAGAATCTTTGCAGAAAAAGGTGTTTGTCAGTTTGACATAGGCTTTACTTGAAACAATTGTATAATTTGATGACAACATCTAGTATTTGTCATCAAATTTAGTATTATGTTAGATGTTTTAATTTTTATGCAGGGGAAACAGGAGAATTTTTGTTCCTAAAGGATTCCCATAAATTACCTCCTTTTAAACTCTGGTTAACTTTTGATCTTTCTTGCATTGATTTTTAATCTAAGTAATCTAATAATTTAAAATCAAAAATAATGCCACAATCACACATATTCCACAAAACTTATCAAATGGATGCTGCTTTAATGCACAACCAGTTAACCGGAATATATCTGACCTCAATCATTCCGGATAAATGGTTCTGTACTGTAATTATATGATACTAGCTAAACTACCTAGCGTTGCACGAAATTTTAAGAATGTTTGTTTTGAAAAATCAATGATTACATGTTAATGTACATAATTTTAACTCTTTTTTTTTTTCATTTAATATGGACGACAGATTACCTATTTACTTAGTAAATATAATCTGCGATCTGGATTGAGGCAGCGATTAAAACCTTTTAATGAAAAGTTGTTTCTGAGTATTTTGTTATTTAAATAATTTTTTCATGATTAAAGAAAAATAGCAGTACAAAAATTTTATGAATTTTACTTTTAAAAAAAATTTCTTCACTAAGAATGAGCTCTGGAGACTACACCTTTATGGAAATTCTAATATACACACATATTTAAAAATGGTGAAAACAAGTTCAGAGAACCTCAAAATGTTAAAATATGCCAATATATTTCCCTAATCAGGTTTTTATCATGTTTCAATATGTTTTTTCAAACTCATATGACATTATATATACCACCTGCTGATATCCATTATTTCCAAAATGATGTAGTATTCACTTTTTTTAAATTTGTCAAATTATTTATTTCATTTTCATTTTTTACATGGAAATCTTGCAATAGAAATGTAATTGTTGTGGTAAGAATTTTATTGTGAATTTTTAATTTTTGACAACTGCTATAATGAAAAGCGTCTAAATTTGACAGGAAATTGCTGTTTATTTATTAATTAAAAATTAACTATAAATTATTTTGATTCCAGATTACTTTAGTTGCCTCGGTCGTGTTTTAACATACATGTACGTAACATTTCATAATTCTAGCTTCCAAACTGTGGATTTGTATAGAATAGAATTACAGACAGACAAATTTTCATTTTTATATATTAGATAATGAATAATGCAAGCAGATAACTGTTCTACGGCTTCAAGGAAGGAGTCCATTCTTCAGTCTTCAGAGAAAAAAAAAAAGAAATTGAGAAACCGTAATAGTAGTACAGTAACACACATACTTTTCTGCTATTGTTCCTCTATCTCTCCTTTTGGCAATGAAGAAGAGTCGACTATGAAATCTTGACCTTTGTATGATAAAACATTTTGACTGTTTTTTTTTTTTTTTTTTAGGATTCGTTTTTACACATAATTTTGAGTAAATAAGATATACAGAGTTACAAATAATTTTTTGCAGTGTTTTCTAGTATAAAAAGGCAGAAAAGCACACTCAAAAAACAGCAATTGCAAAAAATAAATTATTTTGACCAATTTTTTCTAAAATAAACATTCCCACTAAAACACATTTTGTAAGAAATTAAAACTTAATAATAATAAAGTTTTCTAGGCAAATATATAATTAAAAATAAATGTTTATTCGCTTGCTTAGGAGAAAATATTCTCATAGTTATCATCTTGATAAATACTTCAGAATAAAAATAGCTAATTTTCATTTTAGCTGATTTTCAATGTATTAAAATAAAACTTCTATCATAATCAAAAACTAACAGAAATTTGTTTATGCGAATAATGGTACAAGAAAAGATACTGCCACCCAAAAAATTTAAACCTTATAAAAAAAATTTATTCTATGCCCCAAAACAGATTTGATGCAAATTTAATATAAAATAAATGCATTAAAAAAACATACAAGCTCTGTTAAATTAAAACTTAAAAAGAAAAAATTCTTTATCAAAATAATTAAAAATTCATCTCTTTCTCCTATCTCAAAAATGTTGTATATTATTCTAGTTGAAGTAATATACATTCATATCACGCTGTATATGACCAATTAAGAAGTAGTGCAGACAGGATCTTCACTTGGGAGGATTTTGAATCATTATCAATCATAAAATGCACAATTTCATTATTTTACATGTTATAAAATACTTTTAATAAATATGAGGCATGTAAAAAATGAACCAATGAAAATCACAAGCAGCCAAAATAAACTTATCATTGAGAGATTCCAAGAATTCAAAATAGGAGTTCCTTATTCAATTTTTATGTTACATTAAAAGAAACAATTTTTAAAGCTGTTCTCAAGTTCACTGGTCAACAAGCACAAAACTTTCTGATACAACGACTTTACGCATTTTTAAATGTAAAGGTATAAAATCGGCAGACCTGACTATAGAAGCGATTTGGAATCGAAATGATTTTTCCATTTTTTTATATATAAATTACATATCGAATTACAAACATTTTTAATCACGTGACCAGGTGTTTTTTTTTCATTTGTAGGACGTTAACTGGTGTTTCTGTTTTTGCCGGGAAATTCAGTTCAAAACGGCCCCCTTTGACATTATTTTCTGAAAGATCTATTGTGTTTACAAAGAAACGGAAAACATCTTTCGATTACATAGTACAACAACACCTGCCAGTTTCACGCGCTTCCTAACAAAAATGAATTAAAACTTACCCAATAAAGTTGTCCCTTTGGATTTGAGAACAGCCTTAACAATGAACGGAGAGCAAGCGTTTTTTAACATTATTTTTTTTTAATTTAAGGTGGTTCTCAAATCTCAATCTGATCTTTTCAACACATATTTTATATACACTAATTTCCTGCCTATAATGCACGGATTATACGTTAAAAAACTTTATTTTTCTTATAATGCGGATTATCTGCTGCCGCGGACTAGCTGCGAATTTTTTTGCTACGTGATACCTTCCTAAATGTCAATAAATATAATATTTTTAAGCAAATTTACAAATATCTTTCTTAAGAATCAACAGATGGCGCTACCTGATTCATATTCACTGGGTAAATTCTTTTGTGTGATGAGAATAATCCCTTTCAGTCACGTATGCAGGGATAATTTGAGTACAAAACCTTTATCCTGGATAGCAAACAAAGGAGAAGAAATCCCTGTTCAGGGAGAAGTAAGGAATCATTTTCACATGCTCCTACAGTTTCTTCGCTAAGAGAAGCACGTTGTTGTCTGCCATTTTCTTTCCTGACTGTGACTGATTAAATATGTGCTTCTTCAGTAGAGCAAAATGTCTGGTGCTGCAAAACGTAAACGTGTTAGTTACACATCCGAATTAAAACTTAAAATAATTGAGAAAGCGGAGGAAATCGGTAATAGGGAAGCAAGAAGGATTTTTAACGTTGATGAATCCAACATAAGACTTTGGCAGAAAAGTAAAGAGAGACTTCAAAATATGGAAGAAAGTGTCAAGTGTATAGAAGAGGTCACGCGGCGTGGGCGATCTTGAAAATGAATTCCATTCATGGATTTTGAGTCAACAGGAGATGGGCCTATCAGTGTCAACTGTTAAAATACGATGCAAAGCTCAGATTATGGCCAGAGAAATGAATATTGATAATTTTTAGGTGGAGCCACGTGGTGCTACCGCTTTATGAAGCAGAAGAAACTTTCAGTCTGGGCTCGTACAACCGTGGGGCAAGAATTGCTAGAAAATTGGGAAGAAAAGACTGATGATTTCCTAAATTATTTTAAAAAATCATCGAAGAAAAAAAATTCACCCCAAAGGAAGTAATTAATATGGATGAAGTTCCGTTATGTTTCGACTGTCCTCCGAACTATACCGTTGATTCTCGAGGAAAGGACAGCATTTCAATAACTACAATGGGACATGAAAAAGCAGCTTTCACCGTAGTGTTATCTTGTGCGGCAGATGGAACAAAATTAACACCGATGGTAATATTTAAAAGAAAGACAATACCTAAAGAAAATTTTCCAAAAGGAGTGGAAATTCAAGCTGTTGAAAAGGCTGGATGAACGAAGACATGATGATATCCTGGATAAGTACTGTTTATAGAAAAAGAAAGGGTGCCTGTTTCAATCCAGGGGCTTTATTGATTATGGATTCTATGCGTGCACACATTATTGACAAAGTAAAAAGTTCGTGCAAATCTGCTAAAGCGGAACTGGCTATTATTCCAGGTGGTCTTACGAAGATTTTACAACCCCTCGATGTAGGAATTAACAAATCATTCAAAAGTAAAGTGCGAAATTTATGGGAGAAATGGATGGCAGAAGGACAACATACCTATACTAAAAGTGGAAAAATGCATCGCACATCATACGCAGACATATGCGAGTGGGTAAAAAGAACATGGAATGAAATTTCCGATAAAACTGTTAAAAATGCTTCCAGAAAAGCTAAAATAATCGAAGAAATGGACTATGACTATTCTAGCGACGATGATTCTGTAAATGATAATGCTAATAACTTACCAGGAGAATTGTTAAGATTGTTTGAATTGGATTCCGATTCTTCTGATTTTGATGGATTTAATTAAATTATTTTATTATTAAGAGAAACTGATTTTTTACGTCTATTTAATAAATCATTAAGTATTGTTTATATTTTTGCCATACAAGTTTGTGATGTAACGTAATGGGTAAGTTTATATTTTTGCTGTACAAGTTTGTGATGTAACGTAATGGGTAAGTTTTTATTTTCATTATTAAAATTTTTGAATAAATATTAAAAACAGTGCAACTTATTAAATCTGCATTAATTTTCAAATGAAGTCCTTTGATTAAATTAAAACATGTTTTTTATTTATTTTTTATCAGGAAATATAATATTAGTGTATTCTGCGGCAATGCTTGCTTGATTTTAGACCGAATCATATTAAAATAAAAATAACACACACACACACACAAAAAATAGTTTAAGGAATTTATATTTCATTTAAATAAATTATTAAGTATTGTTTATATTTTTGCTGTACAAGTTTGTGATGTAACGTAATGGGTAAGTCTCTATTTTCATTATTATAATTTTTACATTAATTTGAACATTAAAAATAGTGCAACTTATTAAATCTGTGTTAATGTTTAAATGAAGTCCTTTGATTAAATTAATGCATCTTTTCATTTCATATGCTTTTTATTTATTTCTTATCAGGAAATATAGGTATTCTGGGATAATGCTTGTTTGATTTT
Organism: Maratus speciosus; assembly: GCA_963932465.1. Classification (NCBI taxonomy): domain Eukaryota; kingdom Metazoa; phylum Arthropoda; class Arachnida; order Araneae; family Salticidae; genus Maratus; species Maratus speciosus. Next base: position 47,734,372 of record OZ010795.1, on the reverse strand, counting down.
CCATATTTTTCTCGTTGTTCAGCAGATGGCGCCATCACTGTAGATGTTAAAAGCATATAGACTCATTAAGGCCAAATTATATTAAAATAAAAATAAGATGAAAAAAAACTAGTTTAAGGAATTTAGATTTCATTTAAACATATGTAATTAATTTTATGTAATTAACATATTTATTTATAATTTTTATACTAAGTAGTAACGTAATCCTTCCAAATTTATTCTTACTTGTGTGTACCTAATAGAATTGCAAATATCTTTGTACTGAATTTCCTATTTTTTATTTATTTATTTATCAAGTGTTATATTAAATACAAACGTTAAAAATGAAAATATTTTACCCTAGATTCAATATTTTTTCCCTTGTGGCTCAATGTTAGTCCTGTGGATCTTGTGAATTTTTTTAAAGTGAGAATTTTACTCGTGGATTATACGATGTTTTTTTTCTTCAAAATATCATGAAATTGTCACCTGCAGATTATACAATGTCGCGGATTATAGCCAGGAAATTAGGGTATATATATAGAGAGCCAAAGATGTCAAATACTGTCATTTTGAACAGATTTTGAGGATGCGACAGCCCATATAATTTGCTCCCCAGAGTGCCAGTTTTTCACACAGGCATATTTATAACATTAAATAAGATGAAAATTAGTACTTGGAAATACTAATGACAAAAAAAAAAAAAAAAAAAAAAAAAAAAATGCAGCAATTGGCAGCTATGCATTTGTTCAAGGTCAGTTTGCTCTACTCACATATCTGCCAACTTTTCAAAGTATAAAATAATACGTGAAGAGCATTTTACATATCCCCCCCCCCCCCATGTAACCCATTTTCAAATAAAACAAACAGCTTTTGTACACTTCTTAAAAATACACAATAGATGAATATTATTAAATAATACAGCGATGACCATTAAAAAGATAGTCAGATTAGAAAAAAAATATCAAAAACATTTTCACATTCATTAAAAAACTGATTTTAAAGACATATACATAACTTTTTTTAATTTAACTTTGCTGATAAAAGAACATTGCAGCAAATGTATTCAAAGCATTACTTTTAGCCTACAATGAAAATTTAAAGTCTTTCTGGTGATTTTTGACAATCAAACCTGAATTCCGTTGATAAATATAAAATAAACTAATAACTATAAACTAAATATTCCCCTTGCATTCAGGATTTACCATTTTTAAAAGCAAGTAGAAAGTAATTCATAATTTAAGGGAAAAAAAAATAAAACTTTGTAGAAACTTTGCAAAAAAGAGTAACAAGTATCCTAAGTGTAAAAAATGGTTAAAAAGTGTAAATTTTACACCTAAAATCTAAAAGTTGGCAAGTATACACTTCAAAGCAGCGGATAAAGCTATAGAACTGAAAATAAAAGTAAACATAACTTTTTATAAAACACTCGGTACTTTTCAGTTAGCCGGGCACCAGTGTTTTATATATACATACATATGAATGTATAACCATTAATTAAACATAACCTACCACCATCATATGTATATATACATATGAATGTATATATACATATATGTATATGTATTTGTATATATACACATATCCACATTATATTGTATATGTATATATCATTCATAAACATCCAATGTTCATCTTGAAAATACTGTGGGGCATAAGACCCCATATTAAAGATAATATTCAATTTGTACTCGAACACCATTTATTAGACACAAAAAGATGATGACATAACAAATACTGGTAGTTACACTTTTTATAATCATTATCTGACTTAAATGCAGCAGTCCTTACAGTTTGTGTTCTTCCCCAAAAATTCCCATTACAGTATTTTGGTGTGGGCATTGAACTCAATTATAAAAAATTCAGTTTTTTTTTTTATTTTTTTTTATGCTTGATAGAAACTACAGCAAATGAATTTATCAAAATATATATAATTTTTATTCTGTTTTCTTTTAAGAAAGAGAAAATGAAACATTATTTAAACTATCTTTTTAGAATTTCATAATTGATTTCTCAACATAGGGTCACTCAGGGTAATTCCTGGTCACTGAGTTTCTGTGGTAATTCTTGGTCACTTTCATTATCAAAATAACAATTTATCAAACTGTTAAAAATTTGAAAGATACTTTGAACCCTTTGCTTTGTAATGTATGCCTTAATTAATCATTTAGTTGAAATTTAATACTGAAAAATATATATATATATATTCAAAACTGCAACTCAAATTTCTGCAAAACAGCATTGACCTTGATTTTTACACATTTTACAGAGATCTGTGTCATTTCTTAAAGTTTTAATTGTTTTATTTCAACTATGATATATGACAGTTTTTAAAAGTGATTATACAATGTTTCTCTACTATATTAAAAGCTTTTATATGAGCAAGCCATAATAAGCCCAAATTTGTGAGGTAATTCCTGGTCAGTGCTTAATAATGTAATTTTACAATATTTATACTTGATATTTTATCTATTATAACTGTGCACCAGGGTTGCAAAAAAGCCGGCTAAAATTAAAAAAAGCCACGCCGGTGGCTTTTATTGGTTTTAACCGGCTTTTTTTGGCCAAAATTGGCCTTTATACAATGAAGCATTGTAATTATACACTACACATTTTAAAGTGTTTTTAATTAGTTTTAATGACATTTAATTGATTTAGAGTTTAATAAGTAACCCAATTTCTCAATAATGAAGACATTAATATTGGAATAAAACTTAGATGGTTTTGCTAGTGATTTGTAGTTAGAATTGCAAATATGTCAGCTAAATTTTAAAAGCGCCACACCAACTGCTTTATCTGGTTTCCACTGACTGATCTTTAACTTTGGTTAAAAGCCAGCAACCCTGCTGTGCACCCTAAAAACTATTGTCTTACAACTTTTTTTTATCCATAAAAGTAAGTAGCATCCTTAAATGTAACTAACTGTAAAGGACGAAAATAGTAAATGCTCTTAAAGTAAGACACACTAGTTGACTGATTTTTCAAGTTATTAATTAATCCATTCACAGTAGATGAAGAAGTAATAAATAATGTTTATAAATGTTGCAAAAATGTATAAAAATTCTTTGGCTAATTAATGTTTTGAAAAATGTACAAGAATCTTTTGCATATCAAATAAATTTGTATTGATACCCACAACAAAGTCTGTGCAATATTGTTCCTCAATTATAAGATGAAAAAAACTTTTACAAGTTTGCTTCTACTTATTTTAACATTTAGTCTTAAAAAATTTACTACTTTATTTACATCAAAAAGGATGCTCTGCTGACCGATAATCACTCCGTTTCCAGGTCATTCCTGGTCACTTAAAAATTATAATTGTTTTAATTATAAGTGCATATATATTTAAGTAAGCATTTTATTATATAGCCATCAGAAAATGCTTATTCCACAAAAAATTTGGGAACAATACCTTTAATAGTTTTTATAATAATTGGATGTTGTTGATTTTTGACCAGGAAATATCCCAGGTGACCCTATAATCTTAAATTAATAAATATTTAACTATTAATTGATATAAGCACATTTTTTTATATTACAATCTTCATTTAAAAAATTTATATGTTCTTTCTACTTTTAAGTCATTCAAATGTTTCATTGTTGCAGTTTCACAGTGCTTTCATATATTTTGGCACGTCATTAAATCCATTGTTTTTTCAACTCCCATACAATTGTACAAGTTACAGAAAACATTGGGCAATTTATCCCCTGTGGCCAGATAATTGGAAAATGGCTTAAAACTAATGTATCAATGAATAATTAAGTGGCAAAATTATTAAAATGTTGTATTGTCAGCTTTGTATATAAGTTTTATAATTCTAGTAGGGGAGAGTATGGGAGGAATGAGACACCTTTTTATAAAAATAAGAAAATCAACTTTGTTTGGCACAAAAACAAAAATTTCAATTTATAGAATACAAAACGAAATACTTTCTTATGTATATAAAAACATAATTTGCAGAAACAATTTTATAATTAAAGGAATTGCAAGTTTCAAAATGTGTCCCATACCTCCTCACTAACAGGAAGGTATGGAACAGCTATAAAACAAAGCTATAAAGCACTATAAAGTCTAGTGTCAGCTAGATATATAGTCTAGCAAAGATTGCAGGTTGATAACGTCTGAGCCACACTATCAAATTCCAGTATCTTGATCAGTGGAAAGAAAATTCAGGATTGTCAGTCACAGATGACATTAAAAAAATCATCAGTTCAATTTATTTACATTTTGAAGTAAATGAATATATTATCAATGTTTAAATTAATATATTACCCTCTAAAAATATTTTTATATTAGCAATTTACATTCATCTTATTAAAAAGAAAATACTGAACTTTTACCATTCCTCCCTTTACTGGCATGTCCCATTTCTCCCCACTATCTTCTTTTATGTTTAACTTCTTGTATAAACAAAAAGGGTGCTTTTAAGTTTAGTTTAAACTATGGATAATATACAGTATAATAAGTATATGGAGCAAATTTACTTTTGACTCTTGAAATAATCTTTTTCTTTATACAATTGCAAGCTTATGCAGATCAGCAACTTTTTTCAACTGAAGATTGAGCTACCATTGCTTCATCTAGCGCATGATTTATGAAATGTTTAGAATGAAACATAAAGAAAAAAACCTACTGTCCTATTCCACCTCACTCTCTCCTATATCAAGAAATGGGTTAAAAATCGATTGCAAAATAACCAGGTTGAGTTAACTAAAAGAGTGTAAACACTAATAGAGAAAGGTATTTTCTAGAGTTGTATGAATCAACTGCACTAAACACCTGCGGCAGTTAACCCCTTGAGGGGCACTGGTATATATTATATACAGCAGACCCCCTTAAATCCGCGACCCTAAAATCCGTGAACGCCTAAAATCCGCGTATTTTTTCAGATGTAAACAATGAAATTTACAGTTAAGTTGCAGGAACAAAATTCAAAATGGCACCGAAATCAGCGACTACCGCAATGTTTTTTTTTTACTAAATTTTTTGTTAATCATTCTCTTTTGGTTATTACAGCTGATTTATTACTAAATAAATTTACATTACTTTTGATTTTGATATAAATTAGTATATCTATATCAAATTCCAGGATTTGAAATGGAAAAATTCACGAACCGGAACGCTATTTTAAAATTATTGTTCACAGAATTTTTAATTTAAATTATAGACAAATTTATTTCTAAACATACAAAGCAGTATAAGAAATGCATTCAAGACTCTAAATAACAATGAAAAAAGTTAGAGAGAGCACAATAAGCTATATATACTGATAATAGCATAATGACGTACCGATCTTACGATTGCTTTACCACTGGATGGCAGCAAAGGACTTTTGGAATTGAATCGATTTCATCGGTAATAATTTAATATTTTTCTAAATTTTTTTTTTTTACAAAATTATTGTAATAATTACTTACGTTTAAACTAATAAATTATTTTAACATTTCACACAATTGTAAGCATTCATTATAATTTCCCTTGCTTAACTATCAATCAAATTAATGTTTCAAAAATGTAAACAAATCAATGACCAGAAATTCGCAAAATTCTAAAATCCGCACAACCTCTGGTCCCAAGCTGTGCGGATTTGAGGGAGTCTACTGCACCACCTATGATTAATGAAGTTTTACACCAGAAACATTTTATTAAATTTTACTTTTCTAACTTTGGTGGAAAAAAGCCGTAAAATTGCTTTTACTTATTTTGAAATAGAATTCTTCAAAGATTCCAGTGGGAATTCAGCATTTCACAAACGTAATTGCTTGTCCCTCAAGGGGTTCGTTAAAAGCAAGTTCAATGCATTCAAAGAAAAATCTACAATGACAAAAACATCATGCTCAAACTTACGGTTTTATCAGAATTCTGTTTCTCTTTTTTGTCTGTCGTTTCAGTAAATTCAATTTGATCAGGAAATCTCAAAGGCGGCTTAGGGGCGATAGGAGTCAGAGTCTTGGGACGAGGTTTAGCACCCTCGACTATGTCTTTCAGCCTTTTCTGTTCCACCATAATATTTTTTAATAGCAGCAAAACTGAACTTTTAAAACCAGCAGGCGACTCTGAATCATCTGCTTTAAAGAAACAGGCACAATAGTAATAAAAATATAGGCATGAAAAAAAATAAGAAATGCACATCTGGTATACATATTAAGATTGACAGGAATTCATGAATAAGTATGTATAAACATATACATATTCATACATTACAATATATAAGAAAACATTAACAACAAAAGAACTTTTAATAAGGTTGAGCTGATTCTCAGAGCTCATGTTTACTTGCATTTTATGCATAAATTCCAGAACATTCATGAATTATGACTGACAGATTTTACAACAATGACCAAAATATTAACTCGCAAATTGACATTCTATGCCTCCTACCCACAACTTAAACATACTTTTTCAAATGTCTCAGTTATTATCTACCCTCCTAAACCTTATTCTTATCATTTTCTCATTTATCAGCAATAAAATCAATTAAGAAATGGGGATTTATACTTTAGTTGCTGAGCTAGAAGTAGAAAATTATTCCAAAAATCTAATTGCAATCTGTATTTATAAAAGATTAACAGATTAATTTTCATATTTTCTACAATTAGCCCTACCTTCCAATGGCTTATTAGAAAACTTATCAGAATCAAGGCCTTTCAGTACAGCCTTACATACTGTTGGTCTCAGTTAGATAATGCTAATAGTGTAATTTTAAGACAGAAAATTTTGTGGAAGGTCCTTTTAAAGACCTAAACAATTCCTAAACCTATGATTTCTTAACCTTTTAGAAGGCAATGGTACGAACTATTAACTAAAGGGTCCATATTGAACAATATTGGAATTAAGTTGCATTTCATTTTCTTCAATTTCTAATCAATCAAATTGACAAGCAATAGACAAGCTTCGTTAGTCTAAAATTGCATAATCTCACATTTTGATTTAGAACCTCAATCAACAATATGCTAAAAATATTCTGTCTCGTTCATATGTTCACTGTATCTGGCATATAGGAAACACTAAATCTGCAGCTTTAGTGTCAAAAAGCAAAATTTTTACATGTCCAAGAATGCCATACTATGTCTACTATTGTAGAAAAGCATAGTAAACAGCAAAATTTTCATTTACAAAGAAAATAAATGCACAAAAATATAGATATATATATATATATTTTAAACTTCCCTGCCTCCCAATTTTTTAGACTTAAACTGTTTAGATTAGTCTGCAGTGCCTGCTGTTATACTGTATAGTTCCAATTACCAGGTTTTAGAAAAGAAAGGATGTTCTAAAAGAAATTTAGGAACTTCCAGTGGTGTAGTCATAAAAAAAACAAAGGGTATATGCTCAAGGCAGAATATATACCCTAGTGTATATATACTATAGCTTTCTTGAGAAAGAGAGGGTATACCGTGTTCCTTAAAAAAATCCAGAGGGTATACGGCATATACCCCTGTATACCCTCTACTACATCCCTGGGAACTTCATATTATCCGGGACGGCTCAGATACAACTTCGCCAAGCATGACGCCAATTATACTTATTACCAGTGACCCGGAGCCGAACAATTTTTGATGCTCCAGCTCTGCTCCTAGAGAAAATACTGTGGCTCCAACTCGGCTTCGACTTCACGCTTTTGAGTTACATATTTTAATTTACACCTTTAATTTTTTGCTCACAAATACTTTCTGCCTTCATTAAAGATCTGACAAAAAGCATTTTTCTTCTCATCAAACTTCAAATGCTTGTTTAGAAAGTATGACATCTTTTAGCTTTTGCTTTTAAAATAGAAAGTTTGGTGGAATTTTAAACACAAAAATCTTAAATTTCTTCTACACTTTTCAAACAGCCAAAATTGTACAATTACACATGTAAACAACAGGCGGCCATATTTCTTTTCGAATAGTGTTGTCACTTAGTTCAAGTAGAAAGTAGAAGTAAAGTAGTGTTACCATATTTTGAGAAGATTTCCTTCTCTAATACCACCAGTGGCTGAGAGGTTCTGCTCTCGAAGCTGGTAGACGGGAGGTGCTGGGTTCGATCCCAATCGCGCCCGTCGGCCTAATCGTTCGGAGTTTTCTTCGAACCTTGGATTTCCAAGCGTTAATACGGGTTAGGTTCCCTTAGAAAGACCCCCATGAAGGGCACTCCCCCCCTGGGCCTATATCCCTCGTGCAGATAATTGGCCGTCATTAATACAACCAACCAACCTTCTCTAATAATAATAAAAATAAAAACCTAAAAAATGATATAATTAAAATACTGAATAATGATGTAATTAAAATATTTTAAGCCTAGAAATTTAAAAGACTGAAAAAAAAAAAAAAGATTTAAAAGAATATTAAAAACTAAAGGAGCCCTGGAGCTGGAGAAAATTTAGAGCTCCAGCTCCAGGGAAAACACAGCTCCGGAACGCTCCGGCTCCCTGCTTATTACAGTAAACTTTATTTTTGGACAACCATATAGCATAGTCAAGTCATAGCACATGTAACAGCGTTCGAAATCCTTGGGGGTCCACTGGTCCGAGACCACTAAAAATTCAATCGGACTACTAATTTAAAAAATTTAGTGGTCCGCAGGACCAGTAGCTTTTTCCCCTCTCTGACAGGTAAACGTATATTTTCTCATCCCTGAGAAAACCGCAACCAAACACAAACCACAGATTTTTATTTTATTTAAAAAAAATAATAAAAAATTGCATTAAAACTTAGTCAGTTGAAATAAATAATCAGAAATAAAATACATAATTATAATTAATAATTTTATAGATTTTGTTCATGTACTGTTTATTTAATTGTTAGCCAATTATAATTTTACATTTTATTATGCTGAAAATTTTGGGTAACTAAAAGGAAGTTTGGTTTATATTCTAATAGGAAGAGGAGGGGGGGGGGGGGGGAGTGTCACTTGAAGGGTTAAAGGTACATAATAGAATTTCATGTAGCGGGCCAGTGACAATGTCTGCGGACCAGTAAACTCTGATGTTTACTGGTCCTTTGGACCAATGACATTTTTTTATCAATTCTACCGCTGTGTAATAAGAATTATAATATAATAATACGTAATATAGTTTATTTATTTACTATATAGTTTTTTTTTTAATTGCAGTTTAGAAGTTTATAGATTTTTGTTATTTATTTATTTTCTATTAGGTATAATTAATTATTTTTTTATTTTTTACAATGTTATGTATTTAATAATGTGAAATTGCTGATTTTAATGTGATTGTAACGATAAGCAAGACTGGCTATTGGGAAACATTTTTGGGGATTATATACTGGCCTGGATAATATGTAACTTATGTAATTTACAATAGTTATTTATATATTACCTACTTAAAAAAGGGAGTTGGCTTATACAGTCAGATTTTGAGAGAAAAGTTCTAAGCCACATAGCTTTCTGTCTTGATGTTTGATAAACAAAATAGACTTAAAGCTAGATTACAAAAAATGTGGATTTAGAGGATGTTTTGGTTGGATCTCCGATTTTAGTTAGCCAGATGTGCAGAAAACAAAGAGCAACAATTTGAAAAAAGCAGGAATCAAAGTTTATTGCCTCTTTGTTTTAAAAGGCATGGATGCAATTGTGACATCATTTAACGAGTGTGGAATAGCAATGCTATGGATATGGCACCGAAGACAATTGTATTTATGAAAGTGATGACAAAAATTCATCATCCGAGTCTTATTTTTATGATGAATAAAGCAACGCAGCGGCATTACATAGAACTTTCTGGAGATTCAGATTGCAATTCCGAATTTGAAGGATTGATGTTTTTAAATTTTTTAGATAATTATTTTTGCTTAATTAGTATTTCATTAAAAATGCTATTTTTGTCTGAAAACGTATTGGAACTTTTTAGGGTCGACTTATATGTGGGTCAAGAATTTTACCAACTTCATTCAAAAAAGGATAGTCAGCTCATACGCAAACGGACCTATATGTGAGTATGTACAGTAAGTCAATAAAACATAGTTCATTTTAAGATAGCAACAAATAAAGGATACTACACCTATGTAAATAAAAAAAGAAGCCATATGCTCATTAAAAAATATATTGATAAACTTCACACCGATTAAATATGGAGAACATGAATTTATAAAACTGAAACATAGCAAAGGATAATTTTAAAAAGAATAGCATGAAACCTTCTCTCATCAGATTACTTCAATAAACAATAAATAAGGTTACTGAGGTGCACAAAAATCAATAATTACACAATATCTAAAATTAAACATTACAAGCTACATTATTACATCCATTTTATTGCCAACAGAGTATCTGAAAAAGAAAAAAATATACATGTATGTAATTAGATAATTTAACAATTAAGACAAATATGGATAGAAAATAAAAGAAAGCTCTCAATACCAAAGGCAGCAGATTACACCTAAGGAAAATAATAAAGCGATTAAATTGACAATTTAAACAAGCTTTAAAAAATAAATCAAACTTAAAATATAATCAACCCACTTTTAAAAACATATATATATATATATATATCAATTATCTGCCACTATAAAAAAAAGAAGAAATGTCGAATTTTACAATATTGTAGAAGATGAACGAAAATATTAAATACGCCGTGCAACATGATCAAACAAGGTATAAACGCATCATATAAATCCAAAAGCGTATGCAACTCAGAACAAAAAAAAATACTTTATTTTCTAATTAACGTAAAATATACATGAATTAAAATCCGAAGATAATTAATTGGGATTAATAAGATCTTTAATAAAAACATGAAAGTTGGTACAAATAATGAAAGACCGCTATTTTTCGCAAAAATATTTTTTCATAAAAAAACAGCAAAATGCAAAATACAAACACACAAAGAGCGATTACGATTTTAAGAATCAAAATTGAGAACGATTCGTGAATCAATGAATTTATGCAAAGAACTTCCAAATTAGAAAATAAAACAGTGAAGAAAAATTAAATTTTTGCTAATTTTGTTGACATTTTAAGTTTTGAAATCCCTTAAAAGAGACACACTTTCTTTTAACATGGTAAATCGATTTTAGCCAATCTTTGCAAAAGGGATTTTGGCAATACTAAAAACGAAAAATCTAAACAAAAACAAAAAGCGCGAAACTTGCATCTTGAATGCATGTATGGTTAAATAAAGTTATTTCATTCTTTTCTAATTACAAAAGCAGTTATGCCAAGAGATTTATCTACTTTTCCTCTACCTCAAAGTGCTAAACTCAAACTTTCGAACTGTGGTTTTATTACTGCTGATGATTTAAAAGATTTCAAGCCAAGTGAACTTTCAAAAGGTTCCATAAGTTGCGCATATATGAGGGGCTCACAACCATAGTAGATCAAGTCCATTTTGAAAAAAAGAAAAAGGGGGGGAATCCATTTAGGAAGTGCATAAAATCTGTTTTATTCACTCGCACAGTGCAAGTCTGTAAACAGATGCCGTATATGAGAAAGTATGTGAAAACAGGTTTTGTTCACTGTGGGAGTAGATAAAACAGATTTTATGCACCTTCTAAATGGACTTGATCTACTAAGGTTGTGTGCCCCTCATATATTCTTTAGCTATCTAAAATATTTCATTTAAAAAAATAAAATTCATCCCATCAAACAGAGTAGAATTCATAACATAAATTTGTATGTTCATTATTCAGTTATTTTGTAATAAATTCTACATTTAGTAATTCATATGAAAATTATTTTCTTAAATATGAGTCAGATTGTTTCTAATAGAAAATTTGGTGAATTCTTCTAAGTTTTTTATTTTTACTTTTTGTCATTTTTAATTTAGTAAATCGTTTTTCAAAAATTCCATACTGAGAGTTAATTCATGGCCAAAATAAAATCAGCTTCTAAAAAAGTTCGTAAAACCTACTGCCAGTCAAAAATGTTGGAACAAAATTAACAAATACTGAAAGTACAAGGAGGAATTTTAGGTAAATAACAACAGATTGAATATGAAGAGTTTTAGGAATTTTGCACAATGTTGGATAGAATTCATCATACAAATAAAAGCTATATATCTTGTAAAAGAAAGGGATGTTTTTAAAACATGAAGAAAATTAAGAAAACTTGTAGTGATAGAAAAGGCTTTAATTAAAGAATTAAAAGTGCATTTGTTTAAGACATTTCTATGAACGAGCCAACTCTTTTTGTAATATAGTGCTATGCAGAAATATAGCACAAAATTAGCACTCGCTACTCGCCAGGCGTCGAGTAACACTTAAAACGTGGCGATTAACTTTATTGTCCTCACTCGCCAAATGCGATGGTTGAAAGATCGATGCCAGGGAGGAAAGGGGTGAAATTCGCTCGGAATTTACGGCATCCAAATCGGCAATTCTCCCGAACGCAAGAAAAGAAAGTAGCAGGGGTGATTCTGTCTCGAATTTTACGAAAATTTAAGGCATTCGGTTCCGAAAGAAAGAAAGAAAAAAAAAGGTCATCAGTCTGAAAATTTGGACATAAAAATATCGCTAATTTTGATATGGTCGCCGAAAAAAAATCTATTTTGTCAATCGTTCGTAGGAAAAAATCACCAATCGCGAAAAAACGTGATTTTCGCCCAAGGACCACGTAAAAAATGCGAATTACGTCAAAACATTGCGGAAAAAACGCAAATTTTGTGAAAAGATCGCGGAGAAAATGCAACTTTCGTGACAAGATCGTGGAAAAATGCAAATTTTGTCAAAAAATCACGGAAAAAACACAAATTTCATGAAAAGATCGCGGAAAAAACACAAATTTCATGAAAAGATCGTGGAAAAAACACAAATTTCATGAAAAGATCGCGGAAAAAACGCAAATTTTGACAAAGAATCGCGAAAAAGAATCACAAAATTCTTCAAAGTATCGTGGAAAAACGCAAATTTTGTGAAAAGATCGCAGAGGAAACGCAACTTTTCTGACAAAATCGCGGGAAAAATGCAAAATTTGTCAAACGATTGCGGAAAAACACAAATTTCGAGGAAAGATCACGGAAAAAACGCAAATTTCGTGAAAAGATCGCGGAAAACGCAAATTTCGTGAAAGGATCACGGATAAAACACAAAATTCGTGAGAAGATCATGGAAAAACGCAAATTTCGACAAAGAATACCGAAAAAGAATCGCAAAATTCTTCAAAGTATCGCGGAAAAACATAAATTTTGTGAAAAGATCGCGGGAAAACGCAAATTTTGTGTAAAGATCGCGGATAAAATGCAAAATTCGTGAAAAGATCGCGGATAAAATGCAACTTTCGTGACAAAATCGCGGAAAAAACGCAAAATTTGTGAAAAGATCGCGGATAAAACGCAAAATTCGTGAAAAAATCGCGGAAAAAACACAAAATTCGTGAAAGATCTCGGAAAAAACGCAACTTTCGTCAAAAGATCGTGAAAAAAATGAAAATTTCACGAAAAAGACTGCGGGAAAAACACAAATTTCATCAAAAGATCAGGGAAGAAATGCAAATTTCATCAAAAGATCGCAGAAAAAACGCAAATTTCGTCAAAAGATCACCTAAAAATGCAAATTTCGTCAAAAAATCTTGAAAAAAAAATGCAAATATTTTCAAAGAATGGCGAAAAAAACCCCACAAATTTCGTTAAAAGATTACAATAAAACGCAATTTTGTGAAAAAGATCGCGGAAAAAATGCAGATTTCGTCAAAAAATCACGAAAGAAATGCGAAATTCTTTAAATGGTTGCAGAAAAATGCATATTAGTTAGTGCTGAGGGGGGATGGGGGTCCCCCTCTGCTGTAACCTTTCTGAAAATTTCCTGTGAATTTATTTCATTGCAATTAATAGTAAAAATAAAATTTTTCAGTTGAGTGTAATCATATCGAATGGTAAGTAAAATATATTAGTAAATTACAATGTTGATAGTTAGAAAAAACACAATTTTGTATGGAGCGTACATAACTTTGTTACTGGCCAGTGGTTAAAAAAAACTGGCCAGTGAAAAAAATCTGTACTGGCCAGTGGGTAAAAATGTCAATTTTGACCTAGGGTAGATGTACCAGTTTTGGCCACATTTAGAGAAAATTTGAAATAGAAATTTTACATTTCTTGATCAATTGAAGCATATTAAATCATAATAACATCATTCTTTAGTAAATTTAATTGTCTTTCTGTTAACTATAATGACTTTCTACAGAATATTTTAGGTTGTGAGTAATAACTCATCAAGTAATTTATTCCAATTTGTACCAGTTTTGGCCACCCCTACACCAGTTTTGGCCATCTCTATGCACCAGTTTTGGCCACTCCAATATCATGTAGTTTAACAAACATTTTAATTGATAATAAGTAAAAATAAAGCATTTTTATGCAACATCTATTTTACCACACATATATTTGTTTGCTGTATTAAGAGAATTTTGCAAATTTCTGTATGAATTGATAAAAACATCAAATAAAATATACTTATGTTGATTTTAACTGAAAATTTCAATTAAAAAACAAAAAATATATTTAAATTTGATTAATAAAAGGGACAACAGTGCCTATAGGACATAAAGATTAACTATTTAATCTTTTATAATTATTCATGGATTGTGGCTTGTTTAGAACACTTGAATCTTCATCAAAGAGTTATATTTCTTGAAAGCATTTTCTGATTTTTGTTTGATTTTCATCAAAAAGTTATGAAATCATCTTTTGATTTATATTAGCTTGTGCCTTATTTGCTTCTTTGCAAGTTATTTTAGGGTGTGATTTCAGAAGTAAATCATACCATTTCATACCTGGTCTTCCATCTTGAAATGGAGTTTCTATCTTGCCGGCTACAATTTTCTGGGCAGAATCTTAAAAGTTATTCCATTTTTATAGGAAATAGTATTCTGACAATATCTAAAATCCACTTTTCTAATTGATTTTTAACTTCAATTCTTAGTTCCTAGATCTACTACTTGAGATTCAACATTATTAGAGAAAAGTGGTGTCCATCCTGCAAACTTGTGATGTAAGGCAAGAACGGGTTACTCCAAAACTTTGCTAGCTTGTAGTGCTGGCATTACATTTTGAATGGCCTTAATTTTACTTCCTATCTTAGAGCAGTGTTCCCTCTAGGCCATTTTTAATAGCACAGAATCTCTTTTAAACTTGGTAAAAGGAATCCTGTTTTTTTTTTTTTAAAATAATGTGAAATACATTCTTACTTGTATTTAGATATCTCTAGTAAAGATTTTCACAATATTTAGTATTTCTAAATCCGTGTGCCTGAAATATTGCAAAAATTATGGAACTTCATTTCTGTAGGAAAAATACAAGCAATTAAATCATGCTATAATTTTATTGAACTTTTTAATTTATAAGTTGTAAAATCTTTCAAAATTTATGTTTTAGTTTATTTATCATATCTAAACATTACATATCGCCTTCCCTTTTGTTTTATCAATACTAAACACAATACTATATTTTCTTTAGCAATATCATTCTTTAGTGACTAGCACAATGTCCTTCTTTCTAAAGTGAATTATCTATTGGACAGAGAATAACAAAATCTCTTTTATAAGAACTGCCCTTGCTTTTATTATTATTGAAGCCATTACTATATAAAACAAAATTAAATTGATTTTTCCAGATGTTCTTAAATTTATTAAATGGATAAAATTCCCTCTATAATGAATCATGTGGCCAAAAGTGGAACATAATGTTGTACCCTTTTTGGCCACCCCCATGGCCATAACTGGTACATATAGCAAATTTAATGCACCAGTTTTGGCCACCCCCCATTAAACTGTTAAAATAATTAAATGAAATGTAAAATTGCAGTAGAGAGAAAGCTTACCTCATAAAACCTAATAGCAATTTGTTTCAGAACAAATAGAACCCAATAAGTGCCTAATGTTGAAAGATTCTGAAAAATTGTCAGCTAAGCAAAAATCTTAATACATGTAAGCACACACTACAGTTTCACACATTTATTTTTTTTGCAAGTCATATTTTATCAAAAAATAAACAAATGATATTGTAAATGATAAAAGAGAGTTTGCTTAAAATGTAAGAATGCCTATTATTTGTTAGCATTAATTCATAGGCTAAATATTGGACAAATTGATCCAATGTGGCCAAAACTGGTACAGTGGCCAAAACTGGTGCATCTACCCTATATGTAGAAATGCTTCAACAGCTATATTAACAACCTATCCTATGTAGATCTTACAGAAGAAATTACTTTCAAATGTAATCTTATAATATTACTAGTATAAAATACAGTACTTTTATGTTAGCTGGGTACATGTGATAAATCGCAAAATAATGTTTGCCATCATTCACATTAAATTCATTTCATTTAAAATGCAAACGTTTCACTCCCTTAATTTAAAACACAAAATAATTTTAACACTACTAATAAAAAACATTTCAGCATCAAAGCATTGTTGCTAATTTACACATTTATGCAAAAAATAATAACTGCTATTAGGGAGGGAAAACTAGCAAAAAGTGACCCACTAATCAAAATTTCTTGAACATGTGACCTAGCCCAATAGTTTCCTCATGCCCAAAAACCAGGGTTCGCAAAGCTGGGCCCAGTTTGAAAAAAACCCAGTGGGTTTTTTCAGAATGGGTCCAATTGAAAAACCCATAATGTGGGTTTTTTCAATTTTCAGAAATATTTAAAATTTTAAACAACATATACATTCAATGAATTTAAGTCATTTCAGTTAATTTAAAAAAAAATTAATATATAAAAGCCTACATAAACACCCGAAGTAAAATAAAAATGTATTTTAGCACATTAAATTACTTTACTAACAAACATAGAACATAGTAGGCAACAGCATACATAGTACATATTTATAGGTAAAAGCAATATCATAAGAATGTCTTTATATAAAAAATTCAAATGAACTATATTCATGAAAATAAAAGATATGTATTTTTACTTTCTTCTATCTTTACAAGAAGTATTTAAATTGTGAAAAATTTCGACTTCCAGTTTAAGACAGATTTATACGTTTTAAAAAGGTCCTGAAGACGATTTGATGGTTTTTAGAAAATATCTATCTGTATGTGATAAAAATTTTGTGGGTGCTCTATCTCAAGAACTAATGCACAGAATTTCACAAAACTTTAGATTCAGTTAGACCTTGATGTAAACTGATGCTGATTAGTTTTTGGTGTATATTGCCCATTAGGTGGTGTTGCTATGCTGCATTTATCTCAAGAACTAATGCATGGATTTTCTTCAGATTCAGTTAGACGTTGACGTAAGGTGTTACCAATTAGGTTTAGGTGTAAATTGCACAGCAGGTAGTGTTGATATGCTCAATTTTTCACGAGTTTTGCAAAATCTATATCTCGAAAACTAATGCACATAATTTAATCAAACTTAATATTTTGTTTCATTTTCATGTAAATAGATCCTTATTAGACTTGGATGTAAAATGAACTACAGGTATTGATTACTGTTTGGGTTGGAAATTTTGGTTGTGGACATCTAAGAGTTCCAAAATTCAATGATTTGTTTGAAACAATTGATACTTACATCTCCTTGTTAAATGCATCCAATTCAATGAACCTCTATTTTACAATCCTCGTGATGGGCATAGATGTGGCACTGGGATAGCAAATTTTGAATTATTAACATGTATGAGATAGAGGAAAGTTTTGGAATTGGCACATCTGACTAGTTTACCCCTTTTTTTCTTCCTACTTATATATTTTAAATATTAATATTCTATTCATTATTTGATTTTAAAGCAAATTAACAATTTTTTATCTTCTATTATATTTAAAACTAATTTGTGAGAAACTTTGACACTTAATTTGAATTCATTTAATTTATAACAATTTAAATTCATATAATTTATGTAATTTATAACTTGTAAAATAGTATTACAATTATATTGTATGCAAATGAACAATGCATAGTAAATATAATACAGTAGACTCCCTCAAATCTGCACAGCTTGGGACCAGAGGTTGTGCGGATTTTAGAATTTTGCGGATTTCTGGTCATTGATTTGTTTACATTTTTGAAATATTGATTTGATTGGTAGTTAAGCAAGGGAAATTATAAGGAATGCTTACAATAAAGTGAAACATTAAAATAAGTTATTAGTTTAAAAGCAAGTAATTATTAAAATAATTATGTAAAATAAAAATTTAGAAAAATATTATATCATAACGAAAGAAATCGATTCAATTCGATTCCAAAAGTCCTATGCTGCCATCTAGTGATAGCAAGGAGAACAGTATTAATGCTATTATCAGTATATATAGCTTATTGTGCTCACTGTAACTTTTTTTCATTGTTATTTAGAGTCTTGAATGCTTTTCTTATACTGATTTGTATGTTTAGAAATAAATTTGTCTATAATTAAAAAAAAAAATTCCGGGAACAATAATTGTAAAATAGCGTTCCGGTTCGTGAATTTTTCCATTTTGAACCCTGGAAATTTTGATATAGATATGCTAATTTATATCAAAATTAGAAGTAATGTAAATTTATTTAGTAATAAATCAGCTTTAATAGCCAAAAGAGAATGATTAACAAAAAATTTAGTAAAAAAAACATTGCGGTAGTCTCTGATTTCGGCGCCATCTTGAATTTTGTTCTTTCAGCTTAACTGTAAATTTCATTGTTTACATCTGAAAAAATACGCGGATTTTAGGCGTTCGCGGATTTTAGGGTCACGGATTTAAGGGAGTCTACTGTATATAAATAATATAGAATACAATAATGTAATGTCGCATATATTATATTTTTGAAAAACCTGATTTTCCCCGGGGAAAATTGGGTTTTTCATGAAAAAACCCATGTGGGTTGGGTTTTTTCAAAAAAACCCGTGTTTTTGCGAACCCTGCTAAAAACAGATGTAAAATTTAATCAAAATCAATTGAGATGTTTTTCAGCTATAATTAGCTTGACCCTGACCCAAAATGACCCACTAATTGAATTTTCTCGACCACAGGACCTTGCCCAATGGTCTTCTCGCGCCCAAAAATAGTAAAATACAAAATTTAGTCAAAATTGTTAGAGCCGTTTTCAAGATAGAATTTACATACACACACAATTTTTGCTCGCATTATAATACAGTAGACTCCCTCAAATCCGCACATCATCACAGATGTAAACAATGAAACTTTCAGTTCAGATGTCTGGTCAAAATTACAGATTTTTTTTTTTTTTTTATCATTCTGTACATACTTCAAACGTAATTCTCATTAATACGTATAACTGAACTCATGGTTTTTCATGAAGGAAGTAAAAATTTATTTTTGAAAAAATTCAAGGTATTGCTGATATCTTTGGTAGTTACAATCTTTTTTACCAAATATATTTATGTATTAATTAAGCTTTTTTAGTTTTTAAGTCTGACTAAACCTGAAATAAAACTTCCTTATTTTCTGATTTTGATGCGAGTTAGTAAGATACCTTTATGAGGCAAGTTTCATTCAATAATTTAAGACAAATGTATCTCATCTTTTATTATGCATATTTAATTATACACTATTAATTATTTGCATGACCTTTACTTTTAATAATTTAATCATTTTTAAAACTATTACTTTACTTATTTATTGTATTATTTTAGTATATTGTAAGCATTCATTATAATTTTGATTGCATTATTACATTCAAATTATTGTTTAAAAATTGTAAACAAATCAATGACCAGAAATCCACAAAATTCTAAAATCTGCATAACCTCTGGTCCCAAGCAGTGCGGATTTGAGGGAGTCTACTGTGTAAGATTTACTTGACCTTTACTTTTAATAATCTTATCATTTTTTAATTTAACTTAATTTTTATCATTTTAGTTTATTACTTTACTTAATTATTTTAATATTTTACTATATTGCAAGCATTCATTATAATTTTGATTGCATTATTACACTCAAATTACTGTTTAAAAAATGTAAACAAAGCAATGACCAGAAATTCGCAAAATTCTAAAATCCGCACAACCTCTGGTACCAAGCTGTGCGAATTTGAGGGAGCAAAGATTATTTTTGGAGAAAGTTAATATAAATATTTTTTTGGGGAAAAAAAAATTCCAATTTGGCAGCTGTTTTCAAATTATGTCACAAAAGTGGATGGTTACTACGTGAAAAAAGAAAACTGAAACATTTTAGCCCAGTAGCAGAAAATTCTCCAAATGTCTGTGACAGATACTTTAGGGTAATAGTAGTCTTAACTTTTTGTATTAAGTAATAAAGAGCTAAACATAATATGAAGCAAAATAAAGGTTCGATGAAAAAGAATATCAGCAAAAGAGAAAATAAAATCTGCAACATCGTTTCCTGTCTCGAACTTTCTGCTACCGGGCATTTTAGAATATCGATTTTTTATTTAGACGATCTCTCATGCAAAAAATACTTTTACATTCAGAATGAAAACATTGTTCTGAGTCTAATGATCCACTTTTGTTGTGATTTTATTGCGAACAATCTGAAAATAAAGGTGGTGTATAATTTTATTTTGAACAAGATTGTAGGACTACATGACATTTTAATAGTTTTTCTGTAAAAAAGATATGACTAAAACTGGTGTTTCCTTTTTATCTTTTATTATGTTTGCTTTGAATATATTTCTGCAAAAATAATTTTGTCTGCTTTTCAATAATTGCAAATATCATATTACAGAAACTGGGTTGACTGCTGAAGAAGCACTTGATGTTCTTAATATAGTTTTTCCCGACTCTGATAAGCAAAAATCTGCAGAAAGATTGAGTTGTAGTGCTTATGATGTGCTATCTGAAGAAAAAAGCTGCATGCCAATATCAACTTCATGTAGTGCTTTGGATGATATCTTAGGTGGCGGCATTACATTATCAAAAGTAACAGAATTGTGTGGTTGTCCTGGAGCTGGAAAAACACAGCTGTGGTACTTTTTAAAACATTTAATCATTGTTATGTTTTATGTAATAGTTTTTTTTTTTTTTTTTTATAATTGTTTAACACTCTTATTTATATATGTTTAAAAAATAATTTTTTCAATTGACATAGTTATAATCGTGTTCAATATTGTGTAACGAATGATTTGTGTCATACATGAGGCATGGATGTTTAAGAAATACAGTAAAGCCTCTAAATTTGCAGACACCTCAGTATCACATAATTTGTCTATTGTTTGGAGATTGCTTTTAACAAGATAAACCATGTAATTATAAAGGTGTTGGTAATTGAAAAATTTTCATTAAATAGAACTGTCGGGTATTCACAAGTGTCCATTATAGAGGTTTTACTGTATCACTCAAAACAAAATTTAGTCAAAAACCAACTTTAAAACTCCAATAGCAGAAAGTTATGTTTGTGTTGTCTACAACAGGAATTTAGTGGAATGAAAATTGTCTGCAGGAGTAGCATATTGCAATTTTCTTATGTACATATACAAAATAAAATAGGATTCTTACTTAATATTATAAAAATACAACTATATTTCAGTTGTAATATAACCCAAATAAGTAATATCAAAATTAATATTTTATGAAAAATTAGATAATAATAAGTGCTTCTTTAAGGTTGAAGTTAAATCTAAACATATTTAAAATTATATTGAAATACTAGTTGACCTGGCTGGTATTGCCCGGGCCTGTGTTAATAACTTTAAATATACTTAAAATAAGTGTTGAATGATTTTGTATGTTTAAACAAAAATCTAAAGGGCTTGGCAAAAGTGGTTTTTTTTCTTTTTTTCTATGACTATCATCAAACATATTTAAACTTCAAAAAAAAAAAAAATCTTCTTGTCCAAATTCTTTGAAATTTTATGAGTTATAAACAGTGGTGCATTCAGGATTACGCTTTGGAGGGGACTTACATATTTTAGAGGCCTACATGTTCCCAGATCTGGCACGGCCCACTGTCGAGCTCTGTCTTTCTTTCATTTGATTTGATGGGACGTGCCAGATCAGGTACTGACTTACATTATTTCTGTTGACTTGAGCAGAGTCGTAACCAGTCAGAAAGACCAGAGGAAGCTCTGGAAAGTTTTGGTGCACCTAATTCTGAATGCTTTTAACATGTTATATAATGAAATGCTGTACTAAAATATATCTTAGATTTTGCGATTTTTTAGTGTGTTTCTGCATTTGGATAATTTTAAAGTGCGTTTGCAATCAAATGCTTTAAAGTTTTATTATTAAATTATCAAAATATTATGAAGGTTAAAGAGAGGAGGTTGCAAGGGGTCTTAAATTTTTAATTAAGTAAATTTTAAGCATGCTAATATTTCGAATTTCATAATAAAATTTATAAAAGAAAAAATTGTGTGACAAAATTAATACCTTTTTAAAAATTCTGATTTTTTAAGGACCTATTAAAAAAATAATAATATTCTTTCATAATAAAAAAAATAAATATCTATTTTAGTCTGGGAGGGCCTTCAGCCCCCTTAGTTCCCCCCGTGAGTGCACCAATGGTTATAAATATAATGTTTTGGAAACTTGTGTTCTGTGTATAATCTTCATACTAAAGTATTGATATTTAGTGATAAAAAAGCTGCAGGTTGACAGCAAAAGCCATGTGACGACTTAAACGATTTAAACAACCAATCACAAAAACCCTGAATTGACTTCCAGAAACAGAGTTTTTTGAAATAAGTAATGTTTTTGAAAACTGAAGTCATTTTTTTTAAGCTGAATGTGCACTCCTTAAGGACATGTGATTTTTTATATTTTGATTAAAAATACTGGGTGAAAATGTTAAACATTGTGAAAAACCATAGAAGATGGTCAAAAAGAGGCTGATTTTCACCTTCAACTTTCGTCTCACAGTCTTGTGCTAGAGTTCAGATATTTTAAACTGTATAGAAAACTTGCTTGGTTCAATGGTCCAATCCAGAATGGTGAAATTCCTACGCAAGTTGTAATGCTTGTGTTTACTTTTCTTCAAAATTGTGTAGTCGGATAATCATGATGCATAGATGAATTCAGCATGGGCGAAGTTTGGTATGCAAACTCCAGCACATTGGTAATAGATCTAATATGTCAAGCAAACTCTGAGGGAAGGGGTGAAAGCCACAAGGCCCATACATTTTTTTTCTTTTATATAAATTAAATATAATAAATCAGTTAAGAGCAATTTAAAGAGCTATACATTACAATATAGCATAAATATAATATAATCAGGGTTCGTAAATAAAAAAAATATCCGATATTTTCAATATATATCTCATATTTTCAAAATAGTTAATTTATTAATAATTATAAATATTTTCAGACCTAATATAAATTAGAAACTAAAACATATTGCATTTAGCAAGAAAACTTAATGAAATAATATTCTAAATGTATTTTTTTTCACTTATGTAACAAAATTGAAGATCAACTAATTGAAAACAGACACAGTTGGCTTTATATACCCACCAAAAACAAACTCTGGGAATAATTATCAAGTTTCCAGGAAATTTTGTTTTATACAACAAAATTGTATACAAAATACTTTGTTTTTATTGAAAAATTTGACCATAAATGTAAGCTTGTGTGCTTTTTCATTCTCTAACCTGTTGTGTAGTTTAAACTAAACAAAACAAAAAGCAGAAAATATTCTAATGAAGCTATAAATAACTTCTCTAAATTAGACAGTTTATCATTAAATAGCTGTTTTAAGTAAATATTAATTATTTGAAAACAACGTTTAAACACACAATAAAATAAATTGATTTGATCAGACGTATACGTTTCGTGAGTACTAGGACTCACATCCTCAGTGTAAAAAACTTGAAAAACCCAAATGTCAAAACATAATACCAAAAGACTATCAAGTTCCAACAGCCAATGAAATTAATGTGGAAGTGAAGTGTCGTGACACAACAAATCCACCCAGAAAGTTGAGATGTATGGTGTACTAGATAAATCATTAATCAAGGAGTCTTTAAATTTATGGATATGAACAGCCTCAAAAAAGTCTAAATCCAGAGTAGTAATGCATTTCTTGATAAGGGTAGCTGAGTCAAAATTATGTTCCTCCCCCCAGCAATGAGAGGCGATAGAGGACCTCTGCAATTCTTTTTTCTTTACATAGTTTCTGTGTTCATTGACTCTCTAACGGAGTTTTCGTTTAGTTTGTCCAATGTAGGACAAACCACACTGGCATTGAATGTTGTAAACGCCCCAATAATTATGAGGAGGAATTTGATCCTTAAGTTGAGAAAAAGTTAATTTATTAACTGGTTTAAAAACCACATTAAAATTATAATGTCTTAAGATATTAGCCATCTTAAAGCTAATGCTATTATAAAATGGTAAAATGATAAGGTTAGAAATGGAAACCGCAGTAACAGGAGAATCAAGATTATTAACATATTTATTAAGACTATGAGAAATTAAATTATTGATATAAGATAAACTAAAATCTCGATCAATAGCCACAGATCTAATGTAATTTAATTCTGTAATAAGTGAATTATTATCTGAACAAATTAAGCGAGCTCTATTAATCATATAAAGAAAAGCCGAAGCTTTTTGGGAAGGGGGGTGACATGAATTGAAATGGGGGGGGGGAGTGTGACAGCAAAAGGTTTACGGTAAACGCAAGTGTCAAAGGTGTTAAGCTGACGTGTAACCAACACATCCAGAAATGTCAATCTATTATCTATTTCAACTTCATAAGTAAATTGAATGACTGAATCTATTGAGTTTAAAATCGTTAATATATTGTCAACAGAAAATAGAGAAAGGTCCAAGAGTGCAAAAGAATCATCTACATATCTACAGTAAAATGGAAAGTTGATAAGGTTAAACATTTTAACCTCAAAGTAATGCATATATAAATCTGCTAAAAAAGGACTAAGGGGATTACCCATTGCTAAACCATCTGTCATAGAATAATATTGATTAAAAATTTGAAATGAATTTTGTTTTAAACAAGTACTGAATAACTCAATAATGTGGTTGATTTCATAATCTGTGTAATGAAATTCTTTTAATCTAGCAGTGAGACTTTGTAGTGCACCTTGAACTGGAACATGGGTGAACAGAGAAGTAACATCAAATGAAACCATGCATAAAGAGGGGGCGGGGGTGAAGTTTTTAATCCGATTTACAAAAGAACTAGAATTCTTAATAGTGTAAATATTAGAACTTGAAAGGAATAAGCGTTTCACTAAATATTTAGCAAGAGGGTATGAAGCAGAACCGATATTGGATACGATAGGCCGGAGAGGAATACCAATTTTATGCAGAGCGTAAAAGCGACTACAGTTAGCAATAGACGGAATTAATGATATTTTATTACTGTCATTAATACAGGGAGAGGTTTTTATAAGTTTTCTGGTACTTATTAGATCACTGTCAGAAGGATCACGATTTAATTTAATGTATGGGCCGGATTGTAAAAGATTCTGCACTTTATCCAAATAAGCTGTTTTATCCTGTACCACTATTTGACCTCCCTTATCAGCTTTAGAGATAACAATGTCATCATTAGATTTTACAGAGGATAAAGCTTCTTTAAGATCCTTTGTTATGTTTGATTTGAAATTCATAGAATTGTGATCAACTGTGTTTTTAATGAGAACCCTAATGGAATCCTTTTGAGAACTAGATAGTTTGCTAAATTTGAAACTTCTTTCAACTGGAGCAATAAGATTAGGTAAGTCTGGACATTTGCTAAAAGAAAAATTATAATTAAGTTTGAGAGCTTTCTCCTGTGTAGGTGACAGTTGTGAAGTTGAAAGGTTTACAATAGCATTATTATTCACTTCTGGAAGCCAAGGAGGGGGTGTAGCAGTAAGAGAGAGTAAATTTAAAAGTTTTTTACTAAAAAAAGTTTATGAAAAACAGAGAACAACTGTATATCAAGATATATATACATCAATATATATCACCAAACCCTGAATATTATAAATGATAAGAAGGTGAACTATACCTGATGCCAAACTTCTAAGCTGAATGACATAAAAAAATATAACTTTTAATATTAAAAATAGAATGCCAGAAACTTAAAAAAGTAGAAGGTGCAATTTTGAATTTAGAATGCCCCCAACTGTACATTTTAAGGTGTTTCTCTCCTGTGCCTTTTGGAAAGGGATACAAAACTGTCATTTCGACTTAGGATGACAAGCAGTCTTTTCTTACTGACAGTGCTGTTTATATTGTACTGACTAAAGGGCCACAACACATCATTGGGTGTTAGAGCACAATCTCTGTGAAAATTTTGAGCAAGTTTTTTGATAACTTGAAAAATGTGTTGAATGGTGAGATCTAAATGAATGATGTCATTCCAGACGATTGGTTGGTTGTGTTTATGATGGCCAATTATCAGCACGAGGGATATAGGCTCTAAGGAGGGGGGGAGTGCCCTCCATGGGGGTCTTTCTGAGAGAACCTAACCCGTATTTACACTTAGAAAACCTAGCGTTCGAAGAAAACCTCAATCGATTAGGCTGACGGGTGCGAATGGGATCATATCCAGCAACTCCCGTCTACCAGCTTCGAGAGCAGAACCTCTCGGCCACTGGTAGCACCATTCCAGACGAACAAGGTTGCATTCACAATATGATGTAAAATTTTATTCCGAGCAATTTGAAGTTTCTGCATCTGAGTTTCACAAACAGTCGATCCGTAGGTCATGGTAGATCTGATGAAGGATTTATAAAGCAATAATGGGTTAGAAATAGACATACAGCTATGTTTAGCTAGAGAGATTTGAGGTATTCAGACCTGCCAACTGCTACAAAAAAATCGTAGTTGCTACGATTTGGACCTATCAACAACGATGCTACGAAAATCGGTCTTAAACTACGATTTTTTGCAAAAAACACAAATGCATTTTTTGTTTCTAGTTGTGATTTTTATCCCTCACAGCGTATTTTTCAGGAGTGATTCTGTTGCGAAATTTCAAAAATTTCAAAGTATTCATTTCCGAAAGTTTTAAAAAACTGGCCATTAGAGTCCGAAAATTCAGACATTAAAAAATACTCATGGAAAAAAAAAATCTGGGCTGCAAAACAAACTTCTTAACATAAAACACTCTCTTTATGTATATTAACCACGAGTGAATCGTGTTTCTGTAAATATTTATACAGTAATTCGCTTCCTTAGAAACAAGCTGCCATTTTAAGAATTTCTGAAAAGAAGAAGGATGAGAGGGGGTTCTTTGGGGGGCAAGGTTTGAAATAGAATAGTGTGCAAAATCGCACGATTTACGATAAACTACCGCGAATTTCGACAAATGACCGTATAAAAAAATCAATTTTGCCAATTGGTCGCAGAAGAAAATAAATTTCGTCAAAGGATTGTGGTAAAAACGTAGTATTGATTTCAGGGGTGGCCCGGGGGGAGCGAATGCCCCCCCCCCCCCTCGAAGATTTGAGATTTTGTGTTTCAATGGTGTGAATTTTGTCAAAATATCGCAGAAAGAAAACGCGAATTTTATCAAAAGATCAGTAAGAAAATGCAAATTTTCACCGAAAGATCACAGAAAGAAAACACTAATTTCGTCAAAAGGATCGCAGAAAAAAATGCAAAATTCGACAAAGGATCGTGGTAAAAAATGCGAATTTTGTCAAAAGTTCATGGTAAAAAGTGCGGATTTCAACAAAGAATCGTGATAGAAAAATGTGAATTACGATTGCGGAAAAATTGTGAATATCCTGAAATGATCGCAGGAAAAAATCCCGAATTTTGTCAAAATTTACTGCACTGGGCTAAAAAATTGGAACCAGGCTACTTTTACAAATGTTTAAAAAAAAAAAAAAAAAAAAAAAAAACGCAAAACGAAAAGAAACTCTAAAAATCGTTTAAAAATTTTCGAAGGAAACAATTTACTATATTGAGTTGAAGGACTGAAACCTTATTCCTTTTATGAATGTCAAAAGATGGCTGTGTAACACGAAAAACCAGCCAACCAACCTCCAGATTAATTTAAATTTTGTGTGCTACAATTTCTCATTTTCAAAGGTTGGCAGGTCTGGGTATGCACAAGCTTTAGCAGTCTTGGTGAGGAAAGATGCTTGCGGCAATGGCTGTAACAGAAAAAAAATGTGTGATGCACGCCACACATTTTCTGCACTTTATCATTTAAGTTAGGAGCCTCATATAAGTCTCAAGTGAATGAGATAGTTAACTCATCATAAAATGACATTACACTAGATGTGCAGAATTTTTTTTAGTTTTAAGCTTAGTGTTTTCTATTTTCACTTGCTTTTTTCTGTAACTTCTTTTCTAATTCAGATACAATTAAGAAAAAAAAAAAAAAAAAAAAAAAAAAAAAAATCAATCTTTGACTCAAAATTTCTATTTCCCTGTCAGAATGAAATGGGATTAGAAATCTCTTAATCAGATGAAAAAAGAAACCTTGGTTATTTAATTAATATACAAGGGTCAAAATAGACAATTAAATAAAACAAAATAGAAATTAATTTGACATAAAATGCAAAATATTGTGAATGAAAATATTGTGTGTATTTTTTGCTATTTTTATAAATGTTTGTTGTTCCTCTGATATTGAAAATCATATCTATACTATTAAAATCTTAACTGTATGTGTGCAGCTGAACCAATGTTGTAGTCGTACAAAAACCAGAGGGTATACTCTAAAGACATGAACATCATGCCTAGAGTATACGCTATAGCTTTATTTGAAAAACAGAGGTTATACAGAGCTTCTTTAAAAAATCCAGAAGGTATACGGCATATACCCTCGATTACACCCCTGAACTGAACCATATACCAAGTAATCAAAATAGGAGTTATGGCGATTATCTCTGAAATGGCTTATAATAGAATTCCTAGACTCAAATTTAATAAAGATTTTAAATATTGCACTTATTTTACATACATGTTAAAATACAAAATTTATTTTTTTTGTACAGTCCATGGGTCTTAAAAGTTATATTTAGGAAACTTTTCTCCTTGTTCTGACAAGTTCCACTCTTCTATGACAAAATGAAATTTCAGAGTTTTCTAGCACTCAAAATAGATAGATGATTTTTTTTTTTTTTTTTTTTTTTTTTTTTTTGTGCCAGAAAGCTTTTAAATTTCATAAAATTCAAAGTATCATAACTTGGTGAGTTTTGATCGTAGATGAGTGGAATTTTTACAGTATTAAACCTCTCTGAACATGGTGAAAATGTTTCTAAATATAACCTATAGAACCCAAGGGTCATATTAAGAGTTAATTTTTGTAACACAATTCTACATAATGCAGTTCTCTATATAATCCACAACTTTCAGATGTAAACAATGAATTCTGCAGTTAAGAAACACCTGCATTCCCACATTGTAAAAAATTGCTACTCTCTAGAACACTAAATTTGATACATTAGTTCACCTTTATCTCCTTAATTTAGAACCTTATTAGTGAAAAAATTGCTATCATTATAGTAAAATGTTTTGAAAATGAGGAATAATGATAAATGATTTTGTCCAGGCATATTTTGACCCTGTTTATAAAGTAAATTTAATAATGTGTAAAATGATTTATCTTATGCAAAAAATTTATCTGCACAATAAAGATAGGGTCAGGTGGGGGAAAGTGGTCATAAAAACAGGCTTTTCAAGCTTTCAGAGGATATAAACATCAGAATTTCTGTGATGTTTTCTAAAATTTTGGGTGTTATTTTACATTACATTACTCTAGAGTACATCCATATCCATTTCAGAAATATTTTTGGGGAATAACACCTTTTTATAACATATTTTTTCAGGCATGTTTTTATGACCACTTTACCCCAGGGGTGGGGTAAAGTGAGTAGTGCATGGGGTAAAGTGGTCACATTGAAAAAGTGTAATAAAAAAATAAACTAATGAATAAAAAGTGACATTTTATTATTTACAAACATTTTAAACAACCTTTATAATAAGTTATCTGCCATTTTATTTTAATAAAGTGTAAATTTGTAATGTTAAAATTGTTTGTTGTTAAAATTTGGTTCTTCAAGGATTTTGATCACATCTGATCCTGGAAAAGTATAATGGTTGCCAAATTTGGATTTTTTTAAACATACTTTAAGAAAAATAATCATGTTTTTTCCCAATAAATTGCTTTATTGATTTCTTCATTTCATATCTTAGCAACACTCAAGGTCCTATAGATATGGTTTGAGATGTCATCTTTAGCGGTTATAAATGGATTTAAAAGAGAATGTTGACTAGGGATATTTTGTTGTTGTTTTTTTCCTCTTGGAAATTTAAGCAACTTTTAAGTATCCCATTCCTCTTGTTATTTTTGCAGATTTAATGCAAATGTTTTTTCTGTCAATACTACCCCGATCTTGGACTGGACACATTTCCTTTTCCTTTAAAACTATGTCTAACAATTCTATTCACATCTGAAATGAGTGTAGATAATGTTGCCAATGTAGCTTATTTTAATTTTTTTTACATATTTTGCAGTCAGCTTTCTTGATACTATTTCTTTAAAATTCCTTTCCAGGCTTTTTTTAATGGGTGGAAAATACACCTAGATCTAATGGTTATAGACTATGACTAGTATGAGGTAGCAGGCAGAGTATTATAATGTGATTGTCGATAGCTATTTTTCACAGCGTCATAATTCATTTATGCCCATCACAATCATAAATAAAAGGGCAGGATTTTGTAAGCTTTCGGTGTACTATCTACTTAATAAAATGATCCATCCAAGACTCAAGTACAGAATCCTGCATCTATCCAGATTCCATGATTCATACAGTGCTCCTGCACGACCACCCTTTATCCATAATTCATATATACTCACTCATAAACTGCGAATGGATGAATGTAATAACCACTAGCTGATATACCAAAAGGAACACTAAACATTATCTTTCCTTTGGTTTCTGAATTTTATATAATGCATTGCATTGCGTAAAATTTTTTAAACTGGACTATTTTGGCTATCCATATATATTCCAGCCTCATCAACATTAAAAATTCTTTCAGGACTTTCTTTTGGACCATTTTCTTATATAATACAAGTATAGGTATTAGAAAAAGTAGTTAATGTGTTGGTTGTTAAATTAGTGATGTAGCCTTTGCAAGCAATTCGGGTTTACACTTAGTTAATTCATTCACTATTCTGAACCTATTAAAAATTAAACCTAACCTTTTTTAACCCCCATATTATAAACTATTATTAAATAATAACTATTTGCAGTTAGTTTTTAATAATTATTAGTATTTAATAAACTGGCATTGTATATAATGAATAATTTAACTCAGATCAAATATCTATAAGTTAAGCCTAACCCTATGACCACTTTACCCCATGTAACTAAAAGTATTATGAAATAAAATCTGTGATAAATATAACTTAGCTATAAATGAAAATATGTTCTTGAGATACGTGAAAAGCTTTCTGAACTGCCAATTTAACAAAATTTGGGATAAACAAAATGCAGCAGAAAAGTTAATTAAAGAGTTAAAAGAACAAGGTGTAACAAAGACAGACAAAATGAGTGCTCAGTGGCTCAAACATGTTACTAAAAATGTTTTTTTGAGTGAAAAACTTTGATCAATACTTAATAAATCTAAAATTAAAAGAAAATTATTCAAATTTCTATATTAGTCAGGATTTTAGCCCTTTTTATGAATTATGACCACTTTACCCCACCTGACCCTACTCTACTGCATTTTAGTATGTTTCAGACATTTGGCGTTGTTTACTACGTAAATTTAATGTTGCATGAGATGATATACTATAACATAAAATTTTATGCAATGCACAACCTCATATTTTTAGATTTGCCTTATAAAGATCTGCTGTATTTTAATATCTACTAACTGTGCATTAGATTTTTCATTTGCTTGGTGGCAGTGTCGTACTTGTAAAAAAAAATAGAGGGTACACTTGTAAAAAAAACAGAGGATATACACTATAGGCAGAGGGTATATGCTAAAGTCATGAGCATCATGCCTAGAGTATAAGCTATAACTTTATTTGAGAAACAGAGGGTATACAGAGCTTCTTAAAAAAATCCAAAAGAATACGGTATATATCTCCGTATACCCTCCACTACACTTCTGCTCGGAGGGAAAAAGAAACAGATGTTTGTAAACTAGCTGACCTGGCTGGGCATGTGATAATAACTTTAAACAAACGTCAAGTTTGTATGATTTTATATCTTTAACCAGATTTTGCATGAATTTATATATTTTTAAATGAAAAATTCTTGAAAAAATATTGTCAGTTTATATTAATTTTTTTATATTCTAATAATCCGTTTTATAAAAAACACTTTTAATTGACTGAGAAAATATTTTCTATGTCATTTAGTGATATTATATTGCAACATTGATTTGTGTATTTTGTAAAAGTTTGCAGCTGTGCACAAATGTAACAGTTCCAGCACGATTTGGTGGAATAGAAGGCGAGGCCTTATTTATTGACACTGAGGGAAGTTTTGTTATACAAAGATTAGCTCAAATAGCAAATTCTAAACTAATCAGTTGCAGAAATAAAAGTAAAGGTAGTGTTGTCTTTCTTTTCTTTTTAATTGCATTGTACTAAAACTGTTTAATTTTCATTTATGTTCAACTCTGTCTGTTATTTATTATTAGAAACAGGGTTATGTTTCTTCCGGAAGAGACTGGTTTATTCCAGAACAATGGAAGAAACTGGAAAAAACTGGAAGAAATCGACAGAAAACAAAACATACATTCAAAATTAAAATATATTAAGTATATAAAAGAATTAAATCCAGAGCATAATTATATAAAATCTAAAATGGAAAATTTAATATTTAAAATAATATTTTTTAAAATAAGTTATTTTTTAATAAAAAACATCAGATTTTGCAGGTATTTCATGTGATGGTTTTTACAACTTTAAGAGTAGAGGGAATTTTTTTTAAAGTTTGACATTTCTGTAAATATATATATATATATCAGTGGCGTGGCGTCCAGTCATCGCTGGATGCGGCGATGACCAAGCAATATTTTAAAACTCTTAATAAGCTTTTAAAACTCTATGATCCAGTTTTAGCAGAACATTTGGAGTTCATGTATAAGTGAAGGTAAGATTTAAAGTTTCTTTTTTGAACATTCAACCATTGAATTTTAGAGTTAATAATTTTTCACCACAAACTTAAACAATTGCGATGACCACCGAAAATTTTCAAGCCATGCCACTGATATATATATATATATAACGATATATGTATAAGAATGCTGCCATTGGTTTAAATTATATTGCAACTCACTTTGAGTTATTAGTGTGGGCTGTTAAAAGTCATTTAATCTTTAATTGCTGTGACAGAAATTGTCCCATAACTACTGTGAAGCGGTCTGTAGGACCGCTCGATCGAAACATGAATTAAAAGCTCTGTTAACTTAAAGGATACTTTTTCTGTACTAACAGCCTCTAGTGATAATACCTACCAATTCTTTATTTTTCCTATAAAAATGCTTTATTTTTTAAAAACTATTATACAACACATTAAATAAACAAAATTGTCTTTGAATCTCATTTCCTTTCTTATTTATACTAGCATGTATATATCTCATATCTTAATGCTGAATTTAAAAAAACTAATATTCTAAAACTTTTTGTATAGGTATCATCTCATATTATTTATTATTATCATACTATCTCATATTATTATCATCTCTTTCATATGCACCTTACCTTACACAACTGCAATGCATTATACTTCCTCTTATTAGTTTCCTTAATAAAATGGATGTAAATACTGCCTTTTATTTAAATAATCTGTAAAATTAGTTGGTACTTTTTGGTTAGCCGGGCACCAGTGTTATATATACATACATATACGTATATATATGTATGTATATATACATATGTATGCATTTATATACAGTAGAAGATCTTTATAACGCAAACCTAAAAACACAAGGTTGTGCGTTATATAGAATTTTGCGTTATATGGATCACATCATTAAATTCACCTTGTAAACATGACCAAATATGTCTGAAACATATCAAAATACATTAGAATATCTTTATACTGCATTTCTTGTTACCAAGAGTTATCCAAATTATAAATTTTTTCATAATATAGGACAGACATTGTTAAATTTACTTTATAAACATGATCCAAATATAACTGACACAACCATCCCTTATATTAGACATTTTCAAAAATGTTTATTGTAATAATAGCATTTTTTTTTTCAGTAAAAAGGTCTTAAATTAGAAGATAAAGTTGAACTATGTACCAAATTTAGTCCTCTACAGAGTAGCAATATTTTACAATGTGAAAGTGCAAGTGCTTTTTAACTGCAAAAATCATTGTTTACATCTGAGAAGTTGTGCGTTATATGGAAAATTGCATTATATAGAATTGCGTTATAAAGATCTACTGTATATATATATGTATTCATATATACAATATATGTATGTATATATAACACTGGTGCCTGGCTAACCAAAAAGTACCAATAAGTTTCATCCTACAATAGGTAAGATTCATATACTTACTACCAGTTAAAGAAATTTAACCAATAATAGTTAAAAATTTGCTAGTTAAATTGAAATGGACAACTTTTAATGGATTTTGTGTATTTTGGATAAAATTTCTTTAAGTATTCAACGATTGAAAAACTTTAGTCAGGTGTGTGATCTTGCTAAAAAAACTGATGTAATTATTAATTTATCAAATAATTACATTTTTATAGTTCTTATAGATAACCTTAAGAAAAATTAATTATAAAAATGCATTTATTGTATGTTACAAAGTTAAGTTGTAACTTGTATTTTAAATTTTGTACAGAATAACAATTTCTTCCATTTCTTCTGCTTGGAACAAACCTATTTCTTCTACTTTTTCCCTTTTTGGAAGAAACTCCCAACCTTGATTAGAAAAAGTAGTGTTTAATAACTTTGCTATAGTTTTAATAATATTTGGACAGTTTTCAAAAGATGGGAGATGACACACATCATAACTTTAAGCTTTGACGGCAAATAAATTTAATTTTCATTACTTAAATGATATTTTTAGCGAGTTTTTATCTGTTCAGAGGCAAGAATTGGTATAATTTATTGTAAAAGTTTAGTATAAATGGCACTTACAAAAAAAAAACAAAACCAGAAAAGCTTAAAAAGGCCAATTTTGAATATTTATAATGTTTAACTGATCCAAGGGAGGGAAGGGGGTGAGGTATAACAATAGAATAGAAATAGAAAAATCTGAAATAAAAGAAGAATGGATTTTGATCCCATTCTGTGCAGACTCAAACCCATGGCTCTGACCACCTGGCCATGGAACTTCTCTCTCCTCTGACAAAACATTTTAGGTAGATGTAACAGTAGTTGCAAGATTTTTAAATTCATTTTTATTTTTAAATGATGGCTCATAACTTAAACGCTGTTTTCTATTTTTGATACTCTGCTAATCAGCATTGTGCTTGGCAAATGGGTGGCCCGAACATCTGGTAGTTGTCTCCCTGTAACAAAAACTCTACTATTTGTGAATTTTGAGTCAGAGCTACAGCCTAGAGTCAAAGCCATTCAATAGAGTCACATTGTCACAAAGAACGCGAGAAATTAATTATATCATTTCCATAAAATGTGAACGACCTTTTGTATATTAAAATTTCTGTTCCTTTAAATTTTGTCCCAATTTATTTTAATCCTGTCACTACAGCGTGGTATAATTAAAACAACAATTTTCCCCATTTGTTATATAGAGACAGCTGTCAGTGACTTTACAATTGAAAGAATCTTAAAGAGCATCTATTATTATCCATGCAAGTCGTATACAGAAGTTATTGCCAAGATAAATCTTCTACACGAATTTCTTGAAAAGCACAAAAAAGTAAGTTTTTAGCTCTTTCTGTTTTAAGTGTGAATGTTTCTTATTAAATTTTACAGCCTTCCTAATTACATATAACAACCTCGTTAATGTGAAATTTACCAAAATTAAATTTTCAAATTGAATGGGTTTTTATGTTATTTAATTAAAATAATAAAACTTTGTAAAAAATCACCATAAAATAAAAACAATACAAAGGATGCGTTTGAAGCTAAAAATATAACAGCTCGTCATCAGCTACAGTAAACACGTGTCCGTAAGCAGACAAGGTAAAAATGAACTGAAAGGTAGGTAGAGAATGTTGGAAAAAAAAAAAGGCTTTTTTTTTTTTTTTGCAACATTACCTACCTTTCAGTTCATGTTTGACCTTGTCCGCTTACGGACACGTGTTTACCGTAGCTGATGACGAGCTGTTATATTTTTAGCTCGTAACGCGTCCTTTGTATTGTTTTTATTTTATGGTGATTTTTTACAAAGTTTTATTATTTTAATAGCTTCATATCGCCAGTTTTCAGTGCTGTTTCGCTTTTATGTTATTTATTAATTTATTTCAATAACCAAATTTAAAGGAGGAAAAAAATAACATAATTTAACAATATATATCTTTTATGCATCTTCACTAATGAGTTTTGAAAAATGAAAGAGAGAAAAAATGCTTCTACTTTTCAAAATTTCTCTATTTCAAGTTTCTGATTTTAATAATTTTTATTTTGTTAGAGTCGACTTTTTTAAAATCCTGTAGTGCTTTGCTAATGTAGTGCTAGGTTCTCACTTCATTAAAAATTAGCTAATTGTCACATAATTTTGATACTTTGGGCACACACACAATATTATTTTGCATTTAAAAAATAATCATCACATTGTGTATGTTATTTCTTTTGAGCTACAAGATTACTTTATTTCTTTTGAGATATTCAAAATTCAGGCTATCAAAAAATTTATATTTTTAGTGTTTTACTCAAAATGTTAACTGTGTTAAAAGAAATTTATAGAGTATTCTATTGTTGTCAGAAGAACAATAAGGTACAGACAGTAAAATAATTGAATGAGCATCCCAATTTTAACTTAATCCGACTCTTTTTAAAGAGCCTAAGTTATTTGCAAAGGGTTTAGCTAATTGGGAAATCATCTGATGTTTTCCAATCAGTCAGATACTTTTTCTTGGCTTTATACACTATGCAGGTATTTTGCAATCAGCCTTTATAACTCCGAGTTAATTAAAAAAAAAGTATGTATTTTGTTTGTCAATAAGCCAGATTTCTTTTTCAGGTTCCTTGCAATGAGTCTGTGCAGTTTTAGGCTAATTAGAAACTGGAGGGTATTATTTATCGGGTATTTTAACAGTTTATCTTTTGTAAACACACAGTACCGAAATATCAATAAAATCTGAAGATGAGGCATATTTTTGATGGTTTTTTTTTTTCCCTCTCAGCATTGCATAGAAAAAAAAAGAATGACTTTGTGAAAATGATTATAAAAAGTGGTACTTTTCGGTTAGCTGGGCGCCAGTGTTATATATATATATGTATATCTATATATACATACATATGTATATATGTACACACACACATATGTATGTATAAATATACATATATATATGTATATATAGATATGCATACATACATATATATATATATAACACTGGCGCCCGGCTAACTGAAAAGTACCTAAAAAGTATATTAAACAATTGCTCTATTCTCTCTGAGTCTTAAATTTTTTTTTCAACATTACTTAGAAAAATGAGTTACTTGATTATTAAACAAGAAAGAAAAATCATGCTTCAAGCATAGATTATGAAACACTTTCCGACGAATTCAGAAAAGAAATCCGGATGATTGACAAACAAAATATATACTTATTTTGAATTAACTTGGAGTTATATAGGCTGTTTGCAAAAAGCTTATATAAAGCTAAGAAAAAATATCAGTCAGATAATTTTCCAATTAGCCTAACTCTTTGCAAGGCTCTTCAAAAAGAGCTGGATTAAGTTAAGGTTGGAATGTTTCTTCAATTATTTTATGAACTGTGTACAGCTATTTGTTGAGACGATATCTACTAGCATTAAAAATAACAATCTGTCAGCTGACTGCACTTTTCCAAGTAATAGTTCCAGTTTCCAAATGTGACATGGATTTAAATGTCTCTTGTGCTACACTGGCGATAATTGAACCAGCTTGTGTACCCTCTTTAATATTTGTAATTTATAATTCTAAGTAGATAACTTCTGCTTTATTTCTCATCTTCCTTTTATGATGTAGTACTCAAAATTGTCACTTGAGATATGATTTGTCACACAGGCCTTGGCACTATTTTTAAACAGCTTGATGCAATTTATTTAGGCTCAAGAGGCTACTTCATTCTTGTGAAAACACACCATTCACTAATGTTAATCGTATGGGACAATTTTTTTAAAATACTGCGTTTACATTTCAATATTTGTAAATGATTTTTTATTGGACAGCTGAGGTCGATCTCTACAAAGGCAGTTTATTTTTTACTTTTTTGATTTGTTTACAGGCTTTTTTTATGAGTATACTTTGACTTTCGAAACTGGTTCTGAAAATGAAAGCATCTTAATAAAAAACAAAATCGAAAAAGTAAAAAAGAGCTTTTGTATAGATCAACCTCAGCTATCCAATGTGAGAAAAATCATTTAAAAGTATTAAAATTGATATTTATGAGATACTTGAAAAAATTTCTCGTATAGGATATATTACCTACGCTATGCATTAAAAAATTGCTTCTGATTACACTGATTGGAAAAATTACTTCTGTTTTTGTGTAATGACAGATAAAGATTTTTTGTATATAAATTGTGTATTATTTTATGTTAAATAAATATTGAAAATATTGCTTTCATGTGTGAAATAGTGAATAGGTTTTAGAAAATATGAAAAAATTTCTTCTCTTGCAAAGGCCCCTATTAAGAAAGAATACTTTTATCTCTTTCTTCTTTTTTTTGATTTTGCTCTCATTTACTTTGAACTTTTTATCATTATACATTGGTGTGATTTATCAAAACTTCAGAATGTAGAAGTTATGTCATTAACAATAATTTTTATTTGACGGTCAATTGAATTTGTAATTGATTCTTATTACTTTTTCTTTCTTGTCAGATTCGTTTGATTATAATTGACAGCATAACTTTTCATTTTCGTTATGGCTTCGATGGTTCCTATGCACTTCGTACGAGACTTCTGAATGGCATCATGCAAGTTTTGATAAAGGTTGCTCAAGACTATAAAGTGGCTGTAAGTATTTAGAGGGAGAAAAATCTTTTTATTAGGTTGATTTCTTTAGAAGTTTCTGTATATTCTGGTGTGTAATATGCAACTTTCATACAAGAAAATTGATAAAAAAAATATAGCCCTTACGTAAGTAATTATAAACAATGAGTTCATTTCACTGAAAACTGCAGAAATAGCATATTGGGGTTTAGCAAAAACTGTGCCCAAGATTCTCATTGGATCAGCTGATCTTTGTTTACATTTATATCCTGCTCAAACAGTAGCTTGCACTCGCTAGTTCCTCTTTGTCAATGTTTGAGAAACATTAATCATATTTTCAAATTAACAATACCCTTGAATTTCATATGATTTATAAGAATACTTTTGATAGATTCTAGTGTTTTGTCATTACATTAATGAATTAACTGTTAGATTTGCTGAATTGGTTATTTATTTACTTTTACATGTAATATAATAATGATTTTTAGTTCAGTTAATATTTTTAAATAACCAGTGCTTACATAATACCTGCCATATGTGTGTGCACAATTAAAATTATTAGACACCTACAGATGATGCTTGTGTCCACTACCATCTCTGTAACCTGATTAGTAAAGACTTGAAATGCCATAAATTACCATTAGTGAAAAAAAACCTGATTATGGAGAATTGTACTGATAGTTCCATAAATGGGTATATTGCTAAGCTTGGCATAAAACAATAGAAATGTTAACAAGAATGTGATGGTTATTTCAAATGTGCAAAACTATGAGAGCAGTTACCTATCAAGAAATGTTTTATATTTACAGAATATTAGAGAAATGTATGGAGAATGTTTAGAAAAATATTTAAATTCACTAAATTCATTAATATGTATAATTTTGATTAATTTAAAGCAATGAAATTATGCATGAAATTATTGAATATTAAATATGTGAATTATCACATTGCTAACTAAGTGTCAATCAACAGAGTGAAAAATGTCAAAGCTGGGAATCAAACCCAGATCCTTGTAATAATGCACCAATGCACTACTATTTCAGCTACATGGATGATACTCAGCCTGGCATCTCTCATTCACATAAGGCTGCAACTGCAGCACATGATTGAAAAGTCTTCATGAGCACAAAACACTGCGGTAAAACATGAGATACAAATAAAGACAACATAGGTGAACACATATATGCATAATTTTAACTAATTTTTCAATTTATTTAAAGCAGTGAAATTACGTCCGAATTTATTGAATATTAAAATCACGAATTGTCACATTGCTAAATAAGTGTAAAATAAATGGAGTGAAAAATGTTCAAGCGTTACCTCCAGGATCCGGTTTGATTCCCGCATTGGAAATTTTTTCACTTTCTTGGTTTTAAGCTTAGTTTGCAATGTGATAAATCACTTATTTAATATTCAATAATTTCAGGTGTAATTTACTGATTTGAATTAATTGAAAAATTACCGTATTTTCAGGCGTATGAGCCGCGGCGCATACAAGTTTGAAAGTATAAAATATTCTAAGTGCGGCTCTTACGTCAGGGCGGCGGATACAATGATTTTTTTTTTCTTTTATAGCAATGTCTTATGGCATTTTTTATTTATTTTTTTTTTTTTTTTTTTTTTGTCAAACCGATATTCTATGACACCATTTTCCCCCCTTTGATCAATAGTTTCATGATCTCGAATTGGTACCAAAATATTAGAAAATGTCCCTCAACCGCAGATGTCTGAGAAATGTTATTTGTTTTGTTTATTTTTAAACAATCAGCGGGATGAATAACGTTTGTCTCACTGTTTTTCAAGTTAAAAATGATTGCATTTTCTGCCCATCTGTCAATAATTACTTTACCCTCCGGATACTGGAATGTGTACAGCTGTCGCGAGCTTTTCTTCTAATAAACCCCCTTTCCTTCCACTTGCAAAGCAAAACTGCTCACAGAGTGCTCACTCAGTGAAATTACTGGTCTCTAACTAGAGAAATCTCAAATCAAGGCATAGAACTTTTGTAGAATGGGTCTCCTAATACACAATAAAAACACTGGAGAGCAAGATTTTTTCTTTTTTTTTTTTTTTTTTTTTCAGTACCGGACTCTATAAACTCGGCCCCTAAAATTCTATTTTAGATTGAATTAATTAGGCTGTACTCGACTCAACCAGACAAAATGAATTCAAACTTTGAATTCAGCCGGGTCAGCAGAATTAGTACAGTTTTTTTGCTGAGCCGCGCCGGGCGATAAATAAAATAAACGGTCCTGACCAATATAACAAATTAAGTGGGACAACTTCCGCGACATAAATATTGGGCCATTTTGCTCACGCAAAAACACCGGCTCGTTAATGTAAATCCTAAAAAAGATATATTTTTTAAAATATGTCGTTCACATTCCATTATTTTTAAATGATCTTTTTTGCATTGGATAGCTGAGGTCGGTCTCTACAAAGAGTCATTTTTACTTTTTCGATTGTGTTTATAAGATTTTTTTTTTTTTTTACTAGAATACTTTCACTTACAAAACTGATTCCGAAAATCAAAGTATACTACGAAAAAACATATGTAAACAAAATCGAAAAAGGGTCAAGATCGACCTCAGCTATTCGACGCAAAAAAAAAAAAAAAATCATTTAAGCATATTGAGATGCGAACCATGTATTTAAAAAAAAATTCTTCCATAGGATTAACATTAATGAACGGCCGCTTACCCTTGAGTGAAGTAGCCGATCCATAGGGGGAAAAGTCGGCCCAGCCCGTACAAAAAATAAATAAATTAATTAATTAATGGCCTGGCATAAAAGCTAAAAGTTTGGCCTGGCCTGGAAAACATTTAATATCTCGGCCCAACCCGACTGAATTTCTTCATAACATTGATTTTTACGCTGATATGGTTAAAAATTGTTTCGTACGAAGAGTTCTCAACAAAAATACTTATTTTATCTTTTTTTTATGTTTATAATCGTTATTTTTAAAGAAGTGCCTAATAAAATCACCCAAGTACTCATTTATAACTAAAAAACAAACTTAATTTTGTTATCTCTTGACTCAACTAAAAGATAAACACACTTGATTTCAAATTCACTCCATCTCCTCACTCCTCAGACCGAACATTCTGACACATTACCCTATGACCTTGACGTGTAGTTGGCTAATAGTTTCCGTTTTGTTTCTTTGAAAAGAACTTTGAATGCAGTAGAAAAAAAAGGTAACGAGATAAGAGATTTTTTTAATGCAAAGTGGATTCGTGAATTTTCTTCTCTTTCCTTAAACTTATGATATATATCTTTATAATAATTATCATCATAATAACTTATGATGAAAAGGAAAGTCTAAATTCTGAGCAAGAAATATTTTAAAAACTTACAAAATTATTTTTAAAAATGAACAAGAAAAGATGCGTATGTAGCAAATAAAAAAGTCCTTCCGGCCAGTGCCGGGAGGAAGAGGTAGCTTTCATATTCCTTATTTTAAAAAAGCCAACTTATATTATTCAAACACACGAAGCTCAATTAAGTGGAAACCGAATGTAGGAGATTCAATACTAATTTTTATCAATACTAAATCATTATGAATGAGAATTTCGCAAAATTAGTCAGCTTTATCCAAGCTGCTTTTATTTAAAGTAACTTATATTTCGCTGCCAAATTTGGCGATTTCTTAAAGTGCCTGCCATTTTAAGACAACATGGTGGATGAGGCTAACCAGTGAACTTGGTCGAGACCTTAGTAATTGCTGTGCACATGCTCACTCACATCGGAATTGGTTGATACATACGAGTACTGTCGCAGGCAAAAAATCAGATTTTTCAAAATGTCACCCACATTAGAAATTGAAACTGCTATATCTGAGCCATTTTTTAAGATAAAGACAAACAAAAAATGCTCCTGAATCCTTATATCAAGGTCAAATACTTAAGAAAGAAACCTTTTTCAATTTCTAATTTTTTTGCACCTCACATTAAATATATATTTTTTTAATTTAATGGCCGCCATTTTGAAACAAGATGGCTGATGAAGCTGGCCAGCGAACTTGGTCGAGATATTGATGTATACTATCCACTCCATCGAAATAGGCGAATACGTGTGGTATCGCGTGACAAATACAAGATCGTTTCAAAGTGTTAGCCATGATAGAAATTCAAAGTGCTATAATTCAACCACTTTTTAAGATATAAACAAAAGAACAAATTTTCAGAAACAAAAACTGCTCCAGAATCTTTGTATCAAGGCCAAACACACAAAAAAATCTTTTTCATTTTCCAATTTTTTAATACCTCATTTTAAATTTTAAATTACATTTTTTTTTAAAAATGGCAACCCTTTTGAAACAAGATGGCGAATGAAGCTGGCCAACAAACTCGGTCGAAACATTGGTATGTACTATGTACAGACCAAGTTACATTCAAATCGGTTCATAAATATGCCTGTTATCGCGTGACAA
Organism: Maratus speciosus; assembly: GCA_963932465.1. NCBI lineage: Eukaryota > Metazoa > Arthropoda > Arachnida > Araneae > Salticidae > Maratus > Maratus speciosus. Next base: position 47,691,130 of record OZ010795.1, on the reverse strand, counting down.
AAATCAGGGCGTTTCAAAATGCCAGCCACGCTAGAAATTCAAAATGCTATAACTCAGCCATTTTTTAAGATATAGACGAAACAAAAACTGCTCCCGAATCTTTTTATCAAGGTCAAACACATAAGAGAAAAATATTTTTTCAATTTTTAATATTTTGGTACCACATTTCAAATTTAAATTTTTCTTAAAATTTTAAATGGCCGCCATTTTTAAACAAAATGGCGGATGAAGCTGGCTAACGAACTCGGTCGAGACATTGGTCTGTACTATGTATAAACGAAGTTACATCCAAATCGGTTCATAAATACGCCTTTTATCGCATGACAAAATTCAGGACGTTTCAAAATGTCAGCTTCGCTAGAAATTCAAAATGCTATAACTCAGCCATTTTTTAAGATATAGACGAAACAAAAACTGCTACAGAGTCTTTGTATAAAGGTCAAATACATAAGAAAAAAATATTTTTCCATTTTCAATTTTTTGGTACCACATTTTAAATTTTAAATTTTTTTTAAATTTTTAAATGGCCGCCATTTTGAAACAAAATGGCGGATGAAGCTGGCCAACGAACTCGGTCGAGACAATGGTATGTACTATGTACACACCGAATTACATCCAAATCGGTTCATAAATACGACAGTTACAGTGTGACGTAGGTCAGATATATATATATATATATATCAATTTTGAACGGAGGGTGGTTTCGGGGTCTGGGGGTCATGATCGATGAAAATATACCAAAATTTTTTGAAATCGCTTTCCTCCGAACGGCTGCAATAGGTAGCTTTTTGTAAAGAAAGCTACCTAAAATAAAATCTGCCACAAACAGAATCAATAAAACAGTTATCAGTAGGTGAATTGCTAAAAAAAAATAAAGAAAGAAAAAAGGAGCGTTTCTAGTTATCCTAAAGTGTTTTCGACAGTGTGAGATCTGCATGGGCCGGCTTTTCGGCCCGGGCTATACTCCTTTCTAAATGTTCTGTCCGGGCCGGGTTAGGGCATTATTTTTTTCCTGAAATATCGGGCCAGGCCGGACCTAACTTATTTTTTCTGTACAGAGCCTGGACTGGTTTCATTCCTAGTCTTCACGATCCAAAATTTTCAGTCCTAGTTTTGACAAAGCCCGTATGAAAATCATTGTCTCGTCGTGGCCTGGTCCGTTCAAAGGTCAGTAAAATTAGGCCTGGACCAAAAATGTTTGCAAAAAATGCATACATTTTTAAATCGCCACTATTCTACAATTAAACATTAAAATTTATATTCTTTTTAAAGAGTAGTAGATTTCATACGCTTATTAAAATATAGCTAAATTAAAATATAGTAAAACGAGTGAAAAGAACCTGTCTATGACAGAATCCTGTTTTAAACTGAACAATGTGTTGAGGATCTTGTCTATAACGCTTTTTTTTTTCTTTTTTATACAATTCCGTCTTAGCAGATTTTACTGTATAACATTTTTCAGATTTTTAACACTTCAATACATAGAATATGGATTAACAAAAGTAATGATAACTGAAACATTTACATACAAGAAATAGAGATTCATTAAAAAAAGAAATATCACAGCCTGCGGCACTTCATCAATGGTTTGTAGAAATTCAGTCGGGCTGGGCCGAGATTTTAACTTTTCCAAGCCAGTCTCGGGCCGAACTTTTAGCTGTTATATCGGGCCGAGCCAAACTTTTAAATTTTTTACCGGGTCGGGCCAATATTTCTTTTGTACGAGCCGGACCGAACTTTTAAATTTTTTACCGGGTCGGGCCAATATTTCTTTTGTACGAGCCGGACCGAACTTTTAATTTTTGTATCGGGCTGGTCCGTGCCGAATTTTTTCTGCGAGTCGGGCAGTCCCGGACCGAATTTTTTTTCTACGAGTCGGGCAGTCCCGACCTAGAAATTTCAGGCCAGGCACGGAAATTTCGGCCCGTGCAGACCTCTAAGTGTCTCTATACGATATTTCAAGACCTCTAAAATCCGGAAAAACCGCAGACTAAACGATTCCGGAATTTAGATTGTACAAATATCAGTTCCTTGGGTGCGGCGCTTACGGTGAGTTCGGCGGGTATTCCCGAAAATACGGTAATTAAAATTATACATATATACATTCACCTATGCTGGGATTTACTTGTGTCTCATGTTTTGCTGCAGGATTGTGTGCTCATGAAGACTTTTTCTATCATGTGCTGCAGTTGCAACCTTACTGCAAGGTTGGGTTTCTTCCAGAAGAAATGGAAGAAACCAACAGAAAACAAAACATATGTTCAAAATTAAAATATATTAACTATATAAAAGAATTAAACTCGAAGTATAATTACATGAACTAAATCTAAGGTGGAAAACTTGACATTTAAATTTTTTTTTTTTTAAATAAGTTCATTTTTAATAACAAACTTCAGGTTTAGCACATATTTACAGATGATGGTTTTTACAACTTTAGGAGTAGACAAATGTTTATATTCATTGTCTATGGTATTTCTATTTGAAAAAAAAAAAAAAATCTACTAATTCTTTCTTTTCTTTTTCATTATAAAAATGCATTATTTTTTAAAGACTATCATGCAGCACATTAAATAAACAAATTTGTCCTTGAATCTCATTCCCTTTCTTATCTATACAAGCATGTATTATCTCATGTCATTTATTATTATCATACGATCTCTTATTATTATCATCCCTTTTATTTACACCTTACCTTAAACACCTGCAAAGTATTATTCTCTCCTCATATTACTCTAATAAAATTGATGTAAATTAAAAAAAACTGTATTTTATTTAATCTTTCTGAAAAACAAGTTTTGCCCTACAGAAGGTAAATTATTCATATACTTACTACCAGTTAAAGAAGTTTATATAATAAAATTAAAATTGATGGTTAAATTAAAATGGATAACTTTTAATGGATTTTGTATAAAATTTCTTCATGTATCAATGATTGAAAAGCTGTCTGGTATGTGTGACCTTGATAAAAAAGCTGATGTAATTACTAATTTAGCATATAATCAAATTTTTATAGTTCTAATTAAATTTTCTTAACCCTTCACTGCACCACGTGCCAGATCTGGCACATACCTAAAAAAATTATAATTTTCATTATGTGCCATGAATTTGGAGAATATGATCATGGTAACTGATCAAGAACAATACAAAGAATGGAATAACACTTCTTTTGTCCATGTCAGATGGCTGCATTAGACATAAAACTAGAATTTGTTCTATTTAAACAAAAAAATAATTTGATCAAGCTATTACGGTAAGATTTTCTTTCATTATTTTTACTGAATAGTTACAAATATTAATATAAAAAAAGTTGCAGAGTAAGTTAAGCAGGTAAAATTAATTAATTTAACCTCATTTAGTTGCAAAATACAGCAATACAATATTTTAAAATCCTAAATGTGTATATATAGCACACACCAAAAAATATCAAATTTTAGCTGAAAATTTGAAATTTAATTTTTTTTAACTGTTTTTCCCATTATTAGACCGATATATAGATTTCAAAAACAATTTTTCATAAAAATAGAAAAATTTGTGTCGTGAAGGGTTAAGGTTATCTATAAGAAAAATGCATTTATTGTATACAAAGATGCAATTTACCGGGTGTCCTAAAAAGGACTGACTGATTTTAAAATTCAATAACTTGTAAATGGTGACAGATATTTAAAAAATTCTTGCAGGAGGGTTATGCATAAGGTCAAAAGTTTTTTTACAGTGATTTTCAATTTTAGTTCAAATTACAAACAATAGATGGCGCTGCGATCAATAGACGCTAAATTCAGGCTCGATTTTTGGTACTTTGTGGCCCGGATAATACATTTCCATCTCCTTTTTCTGCATGGAACAAGATAAAGGATCAAAAATTGAGCCTGTATTTAGCGACTATTGCTTACAGCGCCATCTATTGTTTGTAAATTGAACTAAAATTGAAAATCACTGTAATAAAACTTTTGACCTTATGCATAACCCTCCTGCAAGAATTTTTTAAATATCTGTCACTGTTTGCAAGGTATTGAATTTTAAAATCAGTCAGTCCTTTTTGGGACACCCGGTATATTCTTATTTTGGTAAAGAATGACAGTTTCTTACATTTCTTCTGGCTCGTTTTTCTCATGGTTTTTTTCTGCAGTTTTTTTCCACTTTGGAAGAAACTTACCAACCCTGCCTTACTGACATATGTAGTGAGAGATGCCAGGCTGAGTATCGTCCTCGTAACTTAAATAGTAAAGCATTGTAACGTTATGCCAAGGATCCAGGTTCGATTTGCAGCTTGTGCATTTTTTACTCTGCACACTTGTTTCATGCTTAGTTAGCAATGTGATAATTCACATATTTAATATTCAAATTAAGAGCCTACTCTAGTCAATTCGAAAGCCGAAATCCCATATCACAGTTTAAGCATTGCCACATGGGAGGCGTATCCCAAACACAAAGATTGGCATGTTAAAAGATCAATGATATTTCCTAAGCATGTAACTGACAAACAAATTGGCCATCCCATAGCATAAAAATAGGCTTTCTTTGCCTCCAGGCAAACAGGGAGGGGTATTTTAGACAAGCTGACCGGGAAAAAGAGATTAGCAGACAGGAATGAAGACAGGCTTCCAATTACACCTTCTGAGAAAGCAGATCTCTACGCAGCTTTTCATTATTGGGGCCCATTTTGTGAAAAGTAAAAGTTATTTTTGGGAATTTTACTATATTTTTGTGAAAAATAACATTTTGTAACGAAAGTTAAAATCCAGTTACTCAAATTTGTACCAAAAACTTCTTTAAATCCTCTTTCTAAAGTTTTTGTTTTTCGCGATCTAGTTTCATTTACAAATTACACATTTTAAAACACTTTTTATGAAAAAGAATTTTACAAAGGGGTCTATTTTATTAAAAGGAATTTTATGAAGAGGCACGTTTTATTTAAGTTCATTTTTGTAAAGAGTCCCATTTTATTAAATTTATTTTTGTGAAGAGGCCCATTTTATTAAATTTATTTTTGTGAGGAGGCCAGTTTTATTAAATTTATTTTTGTAAAGGGGCCTGTTTTATTGAATAGATTTGTGTGATGGCCCTGAATAGGCCCCAATTTCTACCTGGATCGACCCCTGGAAAGTTGTTCTGAAGTCTAAATAGGTTATTCACCAACACATTTTCAAAATCATATGCATATTTTTAAGTGCACGAAATTTACCGATATTCTTATTCAGATATTAAAAAATCAAATACTTTTTGATTTACTTTTTGAGAAAGAATCAAGTACATTTTAATAATGTTGCACCATTTCAAACATAAGGAAATTGATACGTATTTATGAGGTGCAAAGCATTTATTACTCATTTACAGCACCTCACAAACGAATTCCATTTCATAATAGTCTACTTAGGAAATCTGTTTACAAAATATTTTAATGATGTTACACTACTTCAAGTACAATGAAAATGATATACATTACTGTGGTTTCATACCATAACCATATACTTACTGCAGAATATGATGTGCGTATCATTTATCGTTCCTTTACAGGAACACACAAAATTTATCGGATACAACACAGAAGTACTGTCTATTAGCAATAATTTCTGGAAAGTACGGTTTTAGTTATGATACACATTTTTAAGTTACTAAGTTTTGTGCACTATTATGTAATTGTGAAAGCGGGGGTGGGAGCGGTATACGGTGTGTCATATACAGGGCTGTACAAATGAATTAAAATTTTTTTAGCCTATTGATAAAAATTTATCCAACCGAATCTTTATCCAATTTATCCAATCGATCTCACCTATCCAATGAAAAAAAAAAAAAAAAAAAAAAAATTTAAAAATATTTAAATACAAACAAGATATCTTTATAAATATCTTCTATAGGATTAGCATTAGCAAACGGATCTTTTCGCTTGACTAAAGTAGCCTCTTCTCGGTTGCATTTCAATATTTTTAAATGATTTTTTTTTGCATTGGATAGCTGAGATCAATCTGTACAAAGGCTTTTTTTTTCTTTTTCGATTTTGTTTAGAAACATTTTTAATGAGGACACTTTCAATTTTGGAACCATTTTCGAAAGTGAAAACATCCCCATAAAAAATTTGGCAGTCAAAGTCCAAAAAGTAAAAAGCGGCCTTTGTGCGAATCAATCTCAGCTATCCAATGGAAAAAAAAAAAAAAAAAAAAAAAGAATTTAAAAATATTGAAATGCTACCGAGATATCTTTATAAATTTCTTCCTTAGAATTAGCATTAGCGAACGGGTCTTTTCGCTTGACTAACGTAGCCTCTTCTTGGTTATGCATTTCAATATTTTCAAATGTTTTTTTGAATTGGATACTTGAGATCAATCTGTACCAAGGCCGTTTATTGCTTTTTCGATTTTGTTTACAGATATTTTTATTATTATTTTAATTAATTTATTTTTAATTATTATTTTAATTAATTAATTATTAATTAATAAGGAATTATTTTATTCATTGAATTCCTGGTTATTCCAGTCAATCTTTTTTAAAAAATGAAGATATATTGGTGTTTACCTCCTCCCCACATCAAATATGCTGCTCTGTTGTACAAAAATATTTTTAACTGTCATAATTATTGTAAAATCCCTGTTAGCTTGGGCTACAGGCACAGGTAGATTTCAAAGTTAAGTACTAATTTCGCCAACAATTTTACGGATTAAGGGAAATGTGATTTTTTTCTTATACACACACATATACATTTTGTTTTTCTTTTTGCGTAATAGTTGATCTTATCAAAAACATGTCAATGTAAAAGTTATAGATAATACTAAGAAGATGTATAATAAATTTAAACGGATTTGATATCTTGTGAATTGACGTAGTTATGAATTTTTTCTTCTTGCTGTAATTGTTGGTCCTATCGAAAACATAACCAAATTTTATGTTTGTCTTCATTGTAATGATGAAAATGATATCAAGTTAATCAATTAATTCTATTTATATCTATAACGTTCTTTTTCTTTTACTTTAGTCCTTTCTTTCTCTAATTAATAATTTTACATTTTTATAATTTTATGGCTTCATTAAGGAACGTTGTATGGTAGATATTCTTTAGGCTATATTGTGTTTTCGTTCGTAATAAACAAAAATTAAGATTCGGTAAAATTTTGAACATTTCTTAAACTTCTACACTATCAGAACATTAAAAAGTGGCGTGGGCTAATTAACCTCGCAATCGGGGCAGGTTGGCCCAGGCGACTTGGTGTCAGTTTGAGCTTCTAAATTAATATTTATAAATAATATTTTCAAGTTTTACCATTGTGACTTCTTCCTGAAAATACACTGATAATGGTAACATAAAAAGAAATTTAAAATGTTGAATTTTATTTTTAAAAATATATATATATTAGAAGAAAAAGCGGACCCAGAAGACTGGCAGAGCATTAAAAATTATTTATTTTACATTTTTTTTAACTTATTAAAAATATAATTTCTGTCTCATATGTGATTTTAACATAATCTTATAAATGAGGCGATACATCTTTACTTTTCTGCCAAAAACTGATTTGTTGTGTCTTTCCAACTTACCTGAATATTTAACAAAAGTGTTACAGAGTCGGCGTTCTTATCTTCGCAAAATGCTTCTAGAGACTAATCTTACATTTAGCATTAAGATGCATAATATTGACACATTTTATAATTCTTAGTAACTTATTAAAAGTGTGTGAAATTTTTCAAATAAAATATCTCGTTTCAATATTTTTAAATTATTATTATTATTATTATTATTATTATTATTATTATTTTGCATTAGACAGCTACGATCGATCTGTATGAAGGTCGTTTTTTACATTTTCGACTTTGTTTATTGCAGATATTTTTAGTGAGGACACTTTTATTTTCAGAACCGGTTTCGAAAGTGAATGCATCCCGAAAAAAAAATCTGCAGTCAAAATCGAAAAAGTAAAAAACAGCCTTTGTACAGATCGACCTCAGGTATCCAATGCAAAATAAACTCATAAAAAATATTGAAATGCAACCGAAATATCCTTATAAATTTCTTCATAGGATTAGCATTCGCGAACGGGTGTTTTTGCTCTGGAGTAGCCACATTGCATTTCAATATTTTTAAATGATTTTTTTGCTTTCTTCTAACTTTACAAGAAGAAAGTATTGGATTCGTGATTTTCGACTTCCAGTTTTCGACAGATTTACACGTTTTAGGGGTAAAAAACCCCCAAAACATGTTTTTACAAAATGTTTATCTGTCTGTATATGATACAAATTTTGTGGATGCTCTATCTCATGAAGTAATGCACAAATTTAATACAAATTTATATTCAAGTAGTCCCTGATATAAATTGGTGCTGATTAGTTTTTGGTGTAAATCGACCAATCACAATTTCAGCAACTGTTCTATCTCAAGGATTTTCATAAAACTTCAGATTGAGTTAGTCCTTGAAATGAATTGGTGCTAGTTTATGTTTTGTTGTAAATCGCCCAACACATAGGGCTGCTATGCTGCATTTTTCAGGATTTACACGATTTCCGCAATAGCTCTATTTCAAGAATTAATTCATCAAAAAACTCAGATTCAGTTAGTCCTTGATATGAAATGATGCTGATTATGTGTTGGTGTGAATCGCCCAGTAAGTGGCGCTGTTATGCTGCATTTGTCATGATTTCCGCAATAGCTCTAATGGCTGTTTTTTGCCTTTTCGATTTTGTTTACAGATATTTTCAGTGAGGGCACTTTTATTTTCGGAACCAGTTTCAAAGTGAAAGCATCCTCATAGAAAAAGTCTGCATTCAAAATCGAAAAAGTGAAAAACGGCTTTTCTACAGATCGATATAAACTATCCAATGCAAAAAAAAATCATTTAAAAATATTGAAATGCAACCGAGATATCTTTATAAATTTTTTCCAAAAGGATTAGCATTAGCGAAGGGGTCTTTTCGTTTGACTAAAGTAGTCTCTTCTCGGTTGCATTTCAATATTTTTAAATGATTTTTGCATTGGATACATGAGATCGATCTGTACAAAAGCCGATTTTTGCTTTTTCGATTTTGTTTACAGATATTTTTAGTAAGGACACTTTCATTTTCGTAAAGAGTTTCGAAACTGAAAACACCCCCATAAAAAAATCTGCAATCAAGATCGAAAATGTAAAAAACGGCCATTGTACAGATTCATCTCAGCTACCCAATACAAAAAAATCATTTAAAAATATTGAAATGCAACCGAGATATCTTTATAAGTTTCTTCTATAGGATAAGCATTATCGAAGGGGTCTTTTCGTTTGACTAAAGTAGCCTCTTCTCGGTTGCATTTCAATATTTTTAAATGATATTTTTTGCATTGGATAGCTGAGATCGATCTGTACAAAGGCCGTTTTTTGCTTTTCGATGTTTTTTAGAGATATTTTTAGTAAGGACACTTTCATTTTCAGAACACGTTTCGAAAGTGAAAACATCCCCATAAAAAAATCTGCAATCAAGATCGAAAATGTAAAAAACGGCCTTTGTACAAATCGATCTCAGCTATCCAATGCAAAAAAAAAAAAAAAAAAAAAAAACATTTTAAAATATTGAAATGCAACCGAAATATCATTATAAGTTTCTTCTATAGGATTAGCCTTAGTGATCGGGTTTTTTTGCTTGACTAAAGTAGCCTCCCCATAAAAAATTCTGCAATCAGGACCGAAAATGTATAAAACGGCCTTTGTACAGATCGATCTCAGCTATCCAATGCAAAAAAAAAATGATTTAAAATATTGAAATGAAAAAGAGATATCTTTATAAGTTTCTTCCATAGCATTAGTTTTAGCAAAAACGGGTCTTTTCGCTTGACTAAAGTAGCCTCGTCTCGATTGCATTTAAATGTTTTTTGCATTGGATTGATGAGATTGATATGTACTAAGTCCGTTTTTTGCTTTTTCGATTTTGCTTACAGATATTTTTAGTGAGGACATTTTCATTTTCAGAACAAGTTTCGAAAGTGAAACCACCCCCATAAAAAATTCTGCAATCAAGATCGAAAAAACGATCTTTGTACAGATTCATCTCAGGTATGCAATGCAAAAAAAAAAATCATTTAAAAATATTGAAATGCCACCGAGATATCTTTATAAATATCTTCTCTAGGATTAGCATTAGTGATCGGGTCTTTTTGCTTGACTAAAGTAGCCTCCCTATAAAAAATTCTGCAAACAAGATCGAAAATGTAAAAAAAGGCCTTTGTGCAGATCGATCTCAGCTATTCATTTCAATAAAAATCATCTAAAAATATTGAAATGCAACCGAGATATCTTTATAAATTTCTGTCATAGGATTAGCATTAGCAAGCAGGTGTATTCACGCGGCTGAAGTAGCCTCTTAGCATCACTCTCTGCTGATTCGAATTGCAACGAAATATTCTTATTATTTAATCAAAATGTTTCGAATAACCTTAAAAATGATTCGATTGCTTTTCAGAAGGGAAAAAAGAAAAGAAAAGAAAACAACATATACACTAAGCAGAAATATACGATCTGTGTATGCGGATTTCACTGCAATGGAATGTATTTGCTAAACGATTGAAAATTAGCCGAAATTTTCGGTAAAGCAGTGAAAAGATATCTTTCTTTGAATTTTGAGAAACAGATTTCTAAGTTTTAAATTAGTGTAATAAAATTTAATAATGAATTGTACAATAGTTATATTTTAGTTTGCTGTATAGCACAAATGTTTAATTTTTATGAAAGAAACATTTAAACTAATTGAGTAAGAATTACCTAATAAATGATAGAAAAAAAAAGGTATTACAAAAAATTTAAATACAAATGTACTTACAATACAAATATATCTATTATTTTTTAAAGACATTAGTAACCATTGTTATTTCCTTTCTCTCTCTCTCCCTCCCCCCCCCCCTTCTCTGTCGAGTGCGGATGACAAAAGGGTAATTCTAGTATCTTTTGAGGATAAGCGACTTCTTCATTTTGATGTTGTAAGCAAATAAAAAATCTTTCGAAAATTAAACTTCAAAAGTAAGAAAGCAAAATAATAGCAATGATAAATTTGTTTTAATTCCAAATCAATAATGCTTTTAAAATTCATTTTTGGAACAGGTTTTGAAAGTGAAAACACCCCATAAAATATTCTACAGTCAGGATCGAAAAAGTAAAAAGCGGCCTTTTTACAGATTGATCTCAGCTATCCAATGCAAAAAAATCATTTAAAAATATTGAAATGCAACCGATATATCTTTATAAATTTCTTCTACAGGATTAGCATTAGCGAACGGGTCTTTTCGGTGGACTAAAGTAGCCTCTTCTCTGTTGCATTTCAATATTTTTAAATTATTTTTTTGCATTGGATAGCTGAGATCGATCTGTTCAAAGGCCGTTTTTCGTTTTTTCGATTTTGTTTACAGATATTTTTAGTGAGGATACTTTCATTTTCGGAACAGGTGCGAAAGTGAGAACGACCCCATAAAAAATTCTGCTATATAGATCAAAAGAGTAAAAAACGGCCTTTGTACAAATTGATCTCAGCTATCCAATGGAAAAAAATCATTTTAAAATATTAAAATGCAACCGAGATATCTTTATAAATTTCTTCCATGGGACTAGTTTAGCGAGCGGGTCTTTTTGCATGACTGAAGTAACCTGATCCCGGTTGCATTACAATATTTTTAAATGATTTTTTTTTTTTGCTTTGGATAGCTGAGATTGATCTGTACAAAGGCCGTTTTTTGTTTTTTCCTATTTTGTTTACAGGTATTTTTAGTGGGGACACTTTCATTTTCAGAACAGGTATGAAACTGAAAACACCCCCATAAAACATTCTGCAATCATGATCGAAAAAGTAAAAAATTGCCTTTGTACAGATAGATCTCAGCTATCCAATGCAAAAAAAAAAAAAAAAAAAAAAAAAAAATTGAAAATATTGAAATGCAACCGAGATATCTTTATAAATTTCTTCCATAGGATTAGCATAAGCAAACAGGTTTTTTCGCTTGACTAAATTAGCCTCCTCATAAAAATTTCTGCAATCAAGATCGAAAATGTAAAAAACGGTCTTTGTACAGATCGATCTCAGCTATGCAATGCAAAAAAATTCAATTAAAAATATTGAAATGCTACCGAGATATCTTTATAAATTTCCTCCATGGGATCGGATTAGCTTTAGCGAGCAGGTCTATTCTCATGACTGAAGTAGCCCCTTAACACTGCTGATTTGAATTGCAACAAAATATGCTTATTATTTAATCAAAATGTTTATAATAAATTTAAAAATTATTCGATTGCCTTTCAGAAGGGAAAAAATAAAATAAATGCAAAACAACATATACACTAAGGAGAAATATATCATCTGTGTATGCTGATTTCACCGCAACAGAATTCGTTAAGTATTTGTAAATTAGCTGAAATTTTTGGGTTGGGTTGGGTTGATTTTTGACGGCTGATTATCTACTCTAGGGATATGGACCCGAAGGGGGAGTGCCCTTCGTGGAATCTTTCTAAGGGAGCCCAAACCGTATTAAAGTATGGAAATCCAAGATTCGAAGAAAACCAGGAAAAATCCGAGCGATTAGGACGACGGGTGCGAATGGGGTCGAACCCAGCACCTCCCGTCTACCAGATTCGACAGCACAACCTCTCAGCCACTGGTGGGGCCCAAAATTTTCGGTAAAACACTCAAATAAATCTCTTTCAGAGACACACTTCTCAGTTTTAAAGTAGTGTAATTTAATAATGAAACTGTACTGTAGTTATCTTTTAGTTTACTATATAATTTGTGAAAGAAACAAATTCCGCAAGAATTACCTTATCAATTATAAAAAAAAGATATAGAAAATTTAAATACAAATATATTTTTTCGCCGCATATATCTATTCATTTTAATGACACTAGTCAATTATTATTATTCTCTTTCTCTCTCCCCCCCCACCTGCTCCTGCCGTGTGCGAATGACATATTTCTATTGAATGAGAGACATTTGCCTTTTGACGTTTACGGAATAAAAAATTCTATCCGGCATTATACTTCAGACGTGAGAAAGAAAAATAAAGATTATAAATCTATTTTAATTCTAAATCAATAATACTTTAAATTAATTTTTGGAACAGGTTTCGAAAGTGAAAACCACTGATATAATATATAATAAAATATTTTGCAGTCAGGATCGAAAAAGTTAAAAGCGGCCTTTGTACAGATTGATATCAGCTATCGAATGCAAAAAAAAAGTCATTTAAAAATATTGAAATGCAACCGATATATCTTTTAAATTTCTTCACAGGATTAGCATTAGCGAACCGGTCTTTTCATATAAAAAAGTAGCCTCTTCTCTGTTGCATTTCAATACTTTTAAATGATTTTTTTTGCATTGGATAGCTGAGATCGATCTGTACAAAGGCCGTTTTTTGTTTTTTCGATTTTGTTTATAGATATTTTTAGTGAGGACACCTTTCATTTTCGGAACAGGTGTGAAAGTGAAAACACCCCCATAAAAAATTCTGCAATCAAGATCGAAAAAGTAATAAGCGGCCTTTGTACAAATTGATCTCAGCTATCCAATGGAAAAAAATCATTTAAAAATATTAAAATGCAACCGAGATATCTTTATAAATTTCTTCCATGGGACTAGTTTAGCGAGCGGGTCTTTTCACGTGACTGAAGTAACCTGATCCCGATTGCATTACAATATTTTTAAATGATTTTTTTTTTGCTTTGGATAGCTGAGATTGATCTGTACAAAGGCCGTTTTTTGTTTTTCCTATTTTGTTTACAGGTATTTTTAGTGGGGACACTTTCATTTTCTGAACAGGTATGAAACTGAAAACACCCCCATAAAACATTCTGCAATCATGATCGAAAAAGTAAAAAATGGCCTTTGTACAGATAGATCTCAGCTATCCAATGCAAAAAAAAAAAAAAATAAAATAAAATAATTTGAAAATATTGAAATGCAACCGAGATATCTTTATAAATTTCTTCCATAGGATTAGCATAAGCAAACAGGTTTTTTCGCTTGACTAAATTAGCCTCCTCATAAAAATTTCTGCAATCAAGATCGAAAATGTAAAAAACGGTCTTTGTACAGATCGATCTCAGCTATCCAATGCAAAAAAAATCAATTAAAAATATTGAAATGCTACCGAGATATCTTTATAAATTTCCTCCATGGAATGGGATTAGCTTTAGCGAGCGGGTCTATTCTCATGACTAGGCCTGGGCCTTAAATCGATTTAAAGCTTACATCGGAAATCCGATTTAACCATTGGTCTTAAATCGATTTAAGCTAACATCGGAAATCGCGATTTAGCCAATGTCTTAAATCGCGATTTAGCCATTGGCTTTAAATCGATTTGAAACAAAATACTGATTCAGAGCTAACATCGGAAAAACGATTTATCTACTTTGATGTATCTATCGCTTACATGGCAAGTTGGTGTTAAGGGGCTGTGCATATATAACGTTATCACTTTTTTGGCAATTTTCAACCCCCTCCCCCCCTTACGATATCATCCGTTATCATCCTTCGACACCCCCCCCCCCCCCCGTAATGATATCGTTATCAATGTCTAAAAATTCTTTTCATTTTTGAATTTTTTTTCTCTTGCTTGGAGTTATATACAAATATGGTTACATTTATTTTTCGCATACTTCATTGATTCATATGAAGAGAACTCAATAAAATATCACTTTATATATGACAAAACTTTTTATCAAATAACACTTAAAAGGAATAGTTACTATTTAAAAGTATTTTATAATAGCTTTTTGTTACATAATACATTCAACAGTAATAATGTTTTCTTGCACTTGACCCCTCACGGGGGGGGGAGACAGAGCTTCTTATCACCAAAACAGATGGACAACATTCTTTCTCTTTTATTAGGGTTTCGTTCATCTGACGAAACCCTATTCGTCTCGCTCCTCTGTCTGTCTGTCTGTCCGTCACAGAGCCCGTTCTCAGAAACTATACATGTTGGAGACATGAAAATTTGGGTACTTATAGCTGAGCACCTCACATTATACAACAAATCATAAAATTTTGAAAAAGTCGTACATTTAACCCTTTGGGCTCCCGCATGTGTATTTTAAACAATTATTTCTACGTGAGCTCCTAATTAGTTTGGAGGCGTGAAATTTTGCATACTTATAGTGAACACCTCACATCAAACGACAAATCATAAAATTTTGAAAAAGTCGTACATTTAACCCTTTGGGCTCCCGCATGTGTATTTTAAACAATTCTTTCTAAGTGAGCTCCTAATTAGTTTGGAGGCGTGACATTTTGCATACTTATAGCTGAACACCTCACATCAAACGACAAATCATAAAATTTTGAAAATGTCGTACTTTAACCCTTTCTGCTCCCACATGTGCATTTTAAACAATTCTTTCTAAGTGAGCCCCTATTTAGGTTGAAATTTTGCATACTTATAGCTCAACACCTCAGATCTCACGTCAAATAATAAATTTTGAAAAAGTTTTATGTTTAACCCTTTCAACTCCAGCTTGTGCATTTTAAGCCATTCTTTCTAACTGTGCCCCTAATTAAATTGGAGATTTGAAATTTTGCATACTTATTGCAGAACACCTGAGGCTAGGCGACAAATCATAAAATCTTGAAAATGTCTTACGTTTAACCCTTTGAGCTACCTCATATGTATTTGAAGCAATTCTTTCTAAGAGAGCCCCTAATTAAGTTGGTGACTTGAAATTTTGCATACGTATAGCTGAATGCCTCAGACCACACGACAAATCATAAAATTTTCAAAAGTCTTTTATTATTTACCCCTCTGGGCTCTAACTTGTGTATTTTAAGCAATTTTTCTAACCTGTGCCCTTTTAACCCAGGGAGAAATTTTCCAACTTTTGCCGATACCCCTTTGACCATTCTTTCATATTATGCACCATAGCCTTACATATTTTAGTTCCATTTTTTCCCACCAGGGGCGCCTACTTATCTCGGGTGCTATGGGCCCAATCCCCTCGACTAATATATCTACGGATAGTATGTAAAACGGATTTTGTTCGGATACAGGTTTGTTTAGAATCAAGTGCGCCCCCTGGTTTTGAAATATGGAACTAACAGATTTTTCAAAAGGATAAAGTGTTTTGAAAGGAATATTAAACGAAACCCTCTGTGCGATCTGTGATCACACTTACCCACTTGTTTATTAGTAAACACAGGTATCATTTGAAACATACTTCGCATGTGGTTTCTCGAAAAGCGAATTATTTATGCGTACACATATGACAGAAGAAATAGAAAATTTGGAATTAAATAATTTTATAATCATTTAATGATTTTAAACTTTGTACTTTAATAAAAATAGATAGCAGACTAAAAAAAGATAACATTCTATTTTGATGTAAAGACTAAGTTATAAATAAAAAGAGAAAATTTTGGTTGGATCAAAAATGATAACGATATCAAAAGACGAACCCCCCCTCCCCCTAGAGATATCTAACGATATCATTTGCCAGACTCCCCCTCCCCCCTAAAATGATAACGTTATATATGCACAGCCCCTAAATCGATTTAGGAGGATCCGATTTAAGCAAACATCGCAAGCCTCAATGCTTTCCGATTTAAGAAAAACAAGGCAAGCTGGTGTTAAATCAATTTAGGAAGATCCGATTTAAGCAACCATCGCAAGCCTCAATGCTTTCCGATTTAAGAAAAAGAAGGTAAGCTGGTGTTAAATCAATTTAGCAGGATCTGATTTAAGAAGACGTCGAACCTCAATCCTCTCTGATTTAAGAAAAAGGCGATTTAAGAAAATGACGATTTAAGTAAAAATTGATATTTATTTATTTATTTTGTAAACGTGATTCAGAGTTTACGAGATTGGAATGTGTATTTTTCAAAAATTAAGGACTTATATGTTTCTGCATGAAAAGAAAAAGTAGTGTTTAATTCTTAAAATCCAAATTGATCGAATTTCTGTATATATGCTAATGCAATCTTTTGATGAAAAATTAAGCTTTCACATATTTGAGTAATATTGCATATGTATTTTTTATTTTCTATTATTCTGTAATTAATTAAAATGTTTTAAAGTAGAATTCTGCATTGTTTCAAAAGATTGCTTTCCTGAAATTTATTCAGTATTTATATGATTAAAAAAAATAATGAAGTTTTATATTTAAAATCTAAACTCATCGACTTTCAGTTTATACTTTTATGCATTCTTATGATGAAAAATTCATTTTTTATATGTTTTAGTAATATTTTAACATATATTTTTTATTTTCTATTATTTTGTAATTAATGAAATTATTTTAAAGTATAGTCATGCATTGTTTTGTGTATCCAAATTTGTCTGTGATCTGCTTGAAATATTTTTCTTTTGCTAAGATTTTTTTCTTGAAATTGATTGAGTATTTATGGTTGAAAACAAAAAGAATAAAGTTTCATATTTAAAATCCAAATTCATCGAATTTCAGTTTTTATTTTTATGCATTCTTTTAATGAAAAATTCATTTTTCACATGTTTGGGTAATATTTTAATATATATTCTTTATTTTCTATTATTCTGTAATTAATTAAAATATTTTAAAATAGTCATGCATCAGGTTTGATACCCGATTTCAACGCCAGCCACGTGGATTGAGTATCTTGCTGAAATTGATTCACTATTTATATCCAAATTCATCCATTTTTAGTTTATATTTTTATGCATTATTTTGATGAAAAATTAATTTTCATATGTTTGGGTATTATGGGAATATTTTTAGTTTTAATTTATTATTATTTTGTAATTAATTAAAAATACTTTAATAAAGTTCTGTATTGAGTCAAGTAACTTGATTTTTACTGCAGAATGAGGGAGGAGTGGAGATTCATTAGATATTTCTGCAGATCTGCGATTTTCTGTTTTTTTTGACATTTTGTTATCAATAAAAAGAGATATATTTTAAGATTATATTTTATTATCACTATATATGAGGACGCTATCACTATATATCACTATATATGAGGACGTGAGCTTCAAAACTCGCCTTATCGAAATTAAAAAAATCGTGTCATCTCTATCAATCAATTCTATTAGCAAATCTGCACCAAAAAATCACAACAACAAGCAAAAAAACTAGTTTTATCCTGTATTTTTACTCTTCTAAAATCTTGGTTTACAGTGAAAATCAATGGGCACTGTTAGAGATTTTTCGCGATTTCCCAAAGTTTGAGTTTCTGGATAAGGTGAGTTTTGAAACTCATGACCTCATATGTATGAGTGTATGTGTAAAATGTAAACCTTGTCATCATAATAACACAAGATACTGAACCAATTCAAATTTAAATGGGACAGTGATTTTGTCAATATCCTGGATTAAATTCGTTAATAAAGTACAGGGTTAGCAAGAAATAAGTTTCCTATTTCAGAGGGCTCTAGAGTGTTCTATTGGTCCAAATAAGATAAAATTTGAACTACAGATAATCCAAATGATGTGTTTGACATTTATTAAATAAGAAGTTTTATTATGAAATTTCCCCAATAGATGGTGCTATAACACAAATGGTATTTATTTACATATATTGAAAATGTGAAACATCATTTGTGTTACAGTGCATGCCTATTAGCATTATTCTTTGGATAAAAGGGGACAGATTCTGAATGAGCATTAGGTACTTCTCTGCACATCATTCTACTGGTAAAATTGTTCTATTCCAACCAGCAGAACTTCACTGCAGCTGTAAAAGAATTCTGACATATGAAGCACAAATGAAGAGGTCCAATGTCTCCATGTGCCCTACACAAGATGATAAAGAAATTTGAAACTACTGGGCAATTTGACATTCTTCCAGGTAGAAGACGAAAGCAAATCCATCTTCTAGCATTAAAAATGTGGCTACCGCGGTTGTTGAAGCCGGCAGTCAGTCACCGCATGGTAGTGTGAGTGTGCCAGTTGTTTTCTGTATATTGGATATGCCATATTCCACTGTACGAAAAATCTTACGGCAGATTTGCATTTTTATCCCTACAAAATCAAGCCTGTGCACCTACTGAAGGATGGTTCGTAAAACTTTTGCACTTCAGTTCCTTGCTCGAATGGTGGTTGATGTCACTTGGCCATGGAACATTCTCTGGGCTGTCAAAGCCAACTTTTGCCTCAATGGGTAAATTAAAACCCACAATTGTCGAATTTGGGCATCAGAAAAACCCCCACACTATCCAGAAACGACTCTTGCATCCCGAAAAAGTGAGAGTGTGGTCTTACGGCTACTTTTATCATTGGACCATATTTTTTGAAGAAATAACTGTAAATAGAATCCAAACCTGTTACATCACAGAACAATGGTACCGTGATATCCTGAGCAATTTTGTAAATCCCACAAATTCAACAGCTTGGATGCCTTCATGACATCATTTTCACGCTGGATGATGCTGCACCTCCTCACATTGATCGTTGTGTAAAGCTATTGCTAAGACAGCATTTCACAGATGCACGGGTGATCAGCCACCATTTTCTAACAGCATAGCCTCCTCATTCGTTGTTCCTGGAGGACAATATCTAACCGCAAAAGGTCCGACAATATCTTCTGAATGGTTCAGTTGGTAGAATGTTCAGGACTCAAGAGTCTGTCCAGACTTTTCTCCCAGAGTCCTGTTTTTATGAAATTATGAACAGCTTTTCACATTTTGTGAAAAATCTAGTCATAATTTTGTGAATTTGAAATGATTGTTAAATTCAGATTCTTGTTTATACATTTTTAAGAAGGTATATGTATGTAAAATACATGTATTTTCTTTATATATGTAAAAGTGACAAATCAGATTTCACTTTTAAATGATTAAATTTGTGAAAGGTTCAGTTTGGAGATGGAACAGTTTTGTGAAAGGCCTATTTTTAAGACGATTTTGTGAAGGGCCCTGTTTTAAGAAGAAAACTTTTGTGAAGGGTCCTGTTTTAAAATGAAATTTTTTTGAAGGATCCTTCAAAGGACTCAATTTCTTCCTGAATAGACCCCTGATGTTGGTGTGCTATATCAATGACCTGGGTTCGAATGCCAGTTTGGACACTTTTTCACTCTGTGGCTTTATATTTAGTTAGCAGTGCAAAAATTCATGCAACTAAAATAAATTTTAGGTTAATTTGAAATAATATTTAACTTTTTTTTTTCAAAAACGTATTTGCCCTACTTTTAAAATGAATGGCTCAAATGTTAGAATTTTTTTTTTTAAACTTTTCTGTACTCTATCTGTCAAATCTTTAAAATTGTAAGTCAGTTATATATTTTATAAGAATTAAAATTTCAAAAGCAATCTTTTGAGCTTATGTTGTTTTTGCTACAAATTGGATTTATTGCTTTATAAGTATATTTTTAAATATCTTAATGTATTCTTTTATTAAGAATTTGACATAATAAACAAATTATTAGCATCTACATCTTAATGGTTGATATAGGTGTGATTTTCAATACCACTTTTTCTGATACTTTCCTGTTATAAGGGCCGTAGACAGAGAAAATGACCTTGGCAAGAGAAGGAAATTTTTTTCACGCCTATTTCTTGGCAACCTATTCACTATTTCATACATAAAAGTTTTTTTTTTTCAATATTTATTTAAATTATTTTACACACAGAAGCCATTTATGTGTCGTTATATACAAACAGAAGTAATTCATCTAATATACACTATATTGCCATTAATGGCCGGCAACTTTCAATTTTAGACATTTTGTCGAATATTTAGAAATATACTTGACAGATTCTTTTGGAATTTCAAGATTGAAAAGAACAGGTATGACCTCATATTTAGCAATGTCGATTTGATAATGGGGTAATTAGGGGGCCAACATAAAATCAAAGAAAAAAAATAATACTTGGGATCACCCTGTAAAATAAAATGCACAAAATGATCTACCGCTACTGAATATAAATAAACAGACATTGTGCAATATGTGTATTCTTTTGTGTAAGGATAGCACGTATATTAATAGAGATATAGCGATTTATTAAAAAAAAAATTTAAATTCTTGCATGTTTTTTGCTTTTAACATGCAGGGTTTTCAACCAAATTTAACGCTGGTTTCAGAAAAATTGACAAAATATAGTAGAAACAATATAGTGTAATTGGAATATAAATATATTAAATATTTTAGGAAATATGAGCAGTTGTATGAAATAATTTTTATCTGCGCATGCGCGAACAATAACAAGGATCATTTTACATAATTTAATAGACAACTCTATGGAGCAACTTATTAAAAAAAATCTAGCCAAATATCGTAAAAATTCAGAAAGATATCGGCGTTAGAGCGAGCAAATTTTTAGTAGTTCTCTAAAAGCAGCTGAATGATAAGGGACTTTCCACAAATTGTCATTTTTAATTTTTTTTAATTTTCATTTTTTATTGATGCTTTAGTTCTTCTTGAATAACCACTAGAACGAGCCTATACCATGATCAAAAGAAGTATAAAAATCGAAGCATTTTTTCCAAATCTACTCATTGATACTCACTAAATACCAACTTTTTTCTGAAAGTCAGTTAATAAAAAATGACAATTTGTGTAAAATCCCTTATCATTCACCTGCTTTTAGAGAACAACTAAAAATTTGCTCACTTTTACGCCAATATCTTTCTGAATTTTTACGATATTTGACTAGATTTTTTTAATAAGTTGCTCCATAGAGTTGACTATTAAATTATGTAAAATGATCCTTGTTATCGTTCGCGCATGTGCAGATAAAAATTATTTCATACAACTGCTCATATTTCATATAACTGCATCTATTAATATACGTGCTATTCTTACATAAAAGAATACACATATTGCACAATGTCTGTTTATTTATATTCGGTAGCGGTAGATCATTTCGTGCATTTTATTTTACGGGGTGATCCCAAGTATTATTTATTTTCTTTGATTTTTTGTTGGCCCCCTAATTACCCCATTATCAAATCGACATTGCTAAATATGAGGTCATACCTGTTCTTTTCAATCGAAATTCCAGAAGAATCTGTCAAATATATTTCTAAATATTCGACAAAATGTCTAAAATTGTAAGTTGCCAGTCATTAATGGCAATATAGTGTATGTTATTTGAAGCAATTTTTTTAATATACAAAGATGACAATTATCAATGGAGAAATTCAGTTCATTAATTTTATTTTCATGGCTATCTATATTAATGGATAATCCATATCACTCTTAGCCGGAATTGTGCCAAGATTTTATAAACAAGTTGGAAATTGCTCATCAAACTTGGCAAATGAGGTGCATTCGTACTATAATTAGTTTTATAATAACTTTTTGCACCACATAGTGTACTGAATGTATATTTTAGTGCACTTCATAAATGCATATCAATTTAATTCTGTTTGAAAGGCTGTAACATCATTAAAATGCACTTAAAATAATTTTTCCCCATTGGGCTTAATGTAACGGAAAACTTTTGACTGTCCCTGTCATTAAATTATACACCTGAGTTTCATAAAATTTGAAATGAGTCAACAAAATGTTGCAACAATTATATATTTAAAATTTCAGACCATTCGGAAGGCTGTAACATCATTAACATGCACTTGCAATAATTTTTTCTCATTGACCGTAATGTAACGCAAAAATTTGACTGTCCCTGTCATTAAACTATGCATCAGGTTTTTATCAAATTTGAAATGACTCGACAAAATTTTGCAACAATTATATATTTAAAACTTCAGACCATTCGGTTGGATAGTTTTTGCTCTGTTATATGCAGACAGACAGACGAACGGACTGGATGATAACTATAGGCCCTACATATTTATATAATTATGAATGCACCTAAAAAGTACCAAGGACCCAGGGCTAAAAAAATTTTACATGCCTGGCTTTTTGCACTTCTAAATTTCGTGGCTGTAATTTTAAAGCTGTTAAATATAACATAATCTACAAAACAATAAATGATACACTGAATATTTTTTATTCAATGTAATATGAAATTCTTATGATTAAATTTTTTTAAATAAATGATTATCATTTAATAAAAATTACATCACAAAATTAATTAAACATTGTTTCATTATATTATAAGTCTCATTCTGTACATTTGATTGCTTGTGTACAGAATGTCCACTAATGTGTCGTGTACCTTTGGCAGTCGATTGCCAGTGAGGGGGTCATAGGTACAAGTTCAGGTCAGGGCCATCAATACTTATTTGCCAAGTCATTCATAGTTTCTGTCAGGAGGTTAGAGCAAAGGGAGGTTTTAACTTTATTCATACAGCTGCAGTGCGGCACAAAAGTTTAAGCACAACACAAATATTTTAATAAAAATAAAATTATACAACGGAATGCTTTCAAATACCCACTGTAGGTGAATACTATGATCATAAATATATATCTCAAGTTTCGAAAAAATTCATCGTTATGAAAATCAGAAATTACAAGAAAACAGTTTTTGTGATGTCGCAAAAGTTTATGCACAAATGAGATTTTATGCAAATATCTCCTTAAACATGATAAGTGGAGGATTGGCAAGACTTTTTTTTAGAGTATAAAGTATAGAGATCGCTGTACGAGTTATATCATTATGTCGAAATCTCTGCCTCTCTTGCCTGAAGAAGTTTGGAAGCTGAAAGCAAATTTTTTTTGCAAATTTCGCTTATTTTAAATCGGTCTAAATGTGGTGTTTATTTTGTAAGGATAGAAGAATTAAAAGATTGGCTTTAACTAGCTATTTGTCTCCTAATGAGATAAAAAATTGATTTGGCTCAAAAATATCACATGACATCATATGCGGACAAATAACAGAATCAGGATTCATCGAAAAACAAAAATTATCTCGTAAGATTTTCCTGAAACAGTGTCACAAACAAGCAAGACTTGAATGGGCAAAACAGCACATGTATTATCGTGACAAATGGATTAGTGTTATTTTTTCTGATGAAAAAAAATGGAATTTGGATGGTCCAAATGGCTTCTCATTCTTTTGGCGTGCCATGTGGAAAGATCCGAAGAGCATATTCAGCAGACAGGAACGTGGTGATTCATTCATGGTATAGGGCACTTTTGGCTGTAATGTACAAACGTCTCTTTGCTTCCTAAGTGGCAGACAAAATTCGCAAAGTATCAGGAAACTCTGATGGATCATTTGTGACCGTTTGGACCATTTCGGAGAACTCCTAGGAGTCCCAACAGGACCTTTCAGCAAGACAACGCATCAATACTCACTTCCCGTTGCACAAAAGAATGGCTTAGATCTCAGAATATCAGTGTGATGAACTGGCCAGCACTCAGCCCAGATCTCAATCCTATGGAGAAAATCTGGGGAATCCTCTCACGTGACGGATACAAGAATGAGAAGCAGTATTACCCAGTGCAAAAGCTCAAATCAGCGATCAAGGAAGCCTGGTACAAACTCACTCCCAAAACCTTCCATACTCTCATGTTCTCAATGGAAAATCGAGTATTCGATCTCATCAGGTGCAATGGAAGCACCATAGACTACTAAAGGACTTTTGTGCCTTGTGAAATGAATTTATTTCGTTTTTGTGCATAAACTTTTGCGACATCACAATTTTCAATATTTTATAATTTATTATTTTCCTTACAGTGAATTGTTTCCGAATTCAAAACATGAATTTGTAATCAAATTGCTTAGATACAGTAAAAAATTTCAAAGCATTCTGATGCATATTTTTCATTTTATAAAAATATTTAGCTTGTGCATAAACTTTTGCGCCGCACTGTAAAGCCCCTTTCACATGCAGATGTACAGGGTGTTTAAAAAATAATGATCCATTTCTATGAAAACACTAATCTATTGATTTATTTCACAGGCATTTGAAGAAATGCTCTCAGAAGAAAGAATAGCCACCGTTTCCTGGAAACTGGGTGATAAAACATATGAAGAGGTGCGTCAGCTGTACCAGTGGTTTGAAGAATTCTCAACCTGCAGCTCAGTCGAAGAACAGAAGTACATGGGCTCCTTTCAACTGCCTCATGTATTCTCTTGATGGTACCATCAGATTATGGTCATCCAGGACATTTTTCATTCGCCACGTTTCCAGTTAATTGGAATTTGTTCACAAGTAGCTTTATATTCACACTTGTTGGTGGCTGTTTTCTGTATTTTCGATGGTGCAACTGATGCACCTCTTCATATGTTTTATCACCCAGTTTCCAGGAAATGATGGCTATTCTGTCTTCAAATGACAGCATTTCTTCAAACACCTGTGAAAGAAATCAATAGATTAGTGCTTTCATAGAAATGGATCGTTATTTTTGGAACAACCTGTACTAAGCGAAAGACAAAATATTATTTCAACCAATAAAAGTATAGTACTGGTGATATCTTGTTTGAGTTACATAGCTGCGGATAGCTAGGGTGACCTCGCAAGTAATTGATCAAATAAAGTCAGTGCTACGGTGTTTTTATTATATTTCCTCCCTTTTAAGTTTTAGAAGTAAAGTAACACAATTGCTACAACCCTTAATGAATGACCTATAATGGAAAAAAAAAAAGAAATCCACTTAAATTAAATAACAACAAAATAAAAATATAAATAAATAGTTTTTTTAATTGCCATTTTCCCAGTGGTTATGAAACAAAAGAAGTCAATCAAAAATCTAAAAACTAATCTTCAAAATATCCTTGGGCTGAGATTACTAATAATTCTTATAAAACTATTAGTTGAAATAAGCAAGATGGAAGTGGATTGTTTTAACTTACCATAGTTTTCGCCAACTAATCAAAAAATAAATGTTTATAAATACTTTCTAATAAAAAAATTTCATAAAATAGTTTCTCTTACAGCAGAGAGCTGACAACAATGTGTCAACAGGTGTACCAACATCCAAACAAAAATATTATATACATTGCCACATGTAAAACTCATTTTTGCTTGAAATGGTGCAATATTTCAAAATTTTATCAATTACTAGAAGAGTATCAACTACTGATGGGGTCACCCTACATTAGATGTCTTTTCTAACTTTCACTGATGACAGATAGCATTTCAAATCCTCACTATTGCATCTCAAATGTCATAAAAAATACATGCCCGTTTGGGCATGTTGATAACAATAATACATGCACCGGGCATATTGAGCAATAGATTTTTCGAGCCTTGCAAGGACCTCACAACACAGAAGTATCCTTTTTCTGAATGATAATATTTGTTGTATTAAATTGCAGAATATTGGTATCATTATCTGTAATTCTTGCCGTCTAGGTCATTAGGGCACATAACTTACCATAGTGCTCAGTCCCCTCATCCTTTTTTTTTTTCTTGTTCTGTTGTTGACATCAGAATATACCTTGGTATTGTTGTTGATTCATGTTGTTTTGCAATAAACAAATCATTTTGAGAGGCAACATATTCATCGATAAACCTGTATAATTTTGTTCTACATATGTGGGCCTACTTATAAGGACAACAACAAAAGTTTTAAAAAAAAAGAAGTGGACATGTAGTTTTTAAATCACTGTCTCATTCATTTTTCAGGTAGTTTTAACAAATCAGATGACAACTAAAATCGATTCTAATGGCGGTTCTCACCTGATTCCTGCTCTGGGCGAAAGCTGGGGCCATGCTTGTACAGTCAGACTAATTCTCTCTTGGAGTGAAGAGCAGCGGCAGGCTCACCTCTTTAAATCTCCTACAATGCCAGAAGCCAGCGTCTTTTACAAAATTGATGTAAGTCTTTGTTTTCCTCTTTAAGTGTTGAACTCACTATGTCTTCTCTTGCCTTTGCATAATATGTTAGGAAAATTGTATTATGGCTAAATATATTTGTTTTTCCCATTTGATGGTAATGATTAAGCTGTTTGCCCTTTTATAATTGTTCCTTAACCTGATGGCAGGGTTGTTAACTTTTATTGTACCTAGAGGACTAAACTTTTTTTAGAAGTTTGTTTGTTTAGTGAGCAGCTGTTTTTCTCTGGTTAAAAATGTTGGGATTTAAGAATAGGCTAGGATTAGTACTACTTCTTTTTCTGTGGTGTGTTTTTTCAGCTTGTTTTGTCAAATAGGCGATGAATAATGATATTCTTGCTGATTTGATAGTCATTGTTATCTTCATGAACATGACTTAACTTTTTAATATGGACTTTTATTACATAATAGTTACATGTAGGTTTTGAAGCCGAAAAATAAGTATGTCTTTTTTTTTAATCGATATTATTCCTCATCTGACAAATGCTGCTGGTCCTCCCCAAACACCTTAATTAGGCTCTGTATTTATCCATTAATCCTTACTCATTCAATATATGATAGATAACCCTAAAAAAACTCAGAATTTACCCAGCTTCCCAAACTTATGAGCAAAGCTGGGTGTAATATGCCTTATATTATAATTTAAATTTTTTCTCCATCTGATATGATCGTTACCGGTATATTTTGTTAAGCTAAATTCAACAAACTGTCATTCCTTGTTTCTATGTTTATGTTAGTAAATAAAATCAAAATCCTATCATTTGTGTTGCATAAATTTTAATGTTTGACCCCCTTTAATGATAAGGACTTTTAATTTTAGAAAGATGGCATAAAGAATGCTTCATCATGATATTTGATAATCTTTAAGCCAGTGTGGAACTAGTTATTCAGTTAGTTGAAACAGAAGAAGAGAGAACAATTTTTATCACTACAGATATTTATTTAACAACTTTTAAAAAAAGTTTATTCTGTTAATACATATTATGAAGCCATTTTCTTGTACAAATGTGTTTTCTACATTTATAGAAAATGTATATAGTAGTAAAAATAAATAATTTCTGTTTTTTTTTTTGTTTTTTTTCCCCTTCCAAATGTTTGAATTTTTGCAGTACATAATTTTTTTATTTATTTATTTACTGTTTATTTTATTCATAAAGGTAAAAAAGTCATTCAGTATGTTTAGCACCCAATCTTTTACGTAAGGATGCATACATATGTCCAGATAATACGAAAATTCCATTTCCTCGTTAGTTTCTTCCAAGTAAAATTTAGGTGAAGGCAAACATGTCCCATCGAGCCACCTGATAATCCTTCGTGTGCTAAAATAATGAAGAGAATCCATTAAAATCTGAAATAAAACACAATTAAGTAAATATGTATTATTCAATGATTAGAAACTTTACCCAAATAATTTTAATATCTGCATACTGAATGAATTTATATAAGAGGCATTCAGAACTAAAGTGGATCAAGTTCATTTTTTTGCTTAACCTAATTTGAAATGAATTATTCTGTCTTTAAAGACATGCCATAAAAAGCAAGTCCTAGATTGAAAATGTGAGCAACAAATGGCATTAAACCCCTATGATTCTGATTAAAATACAGGAGAGCTGATTAACTTTACTTCCAAATATCTCTGAATGACTTGATTCATTTTGATTGTGACTGTTTCCCATAACAATGCTGCAAAGTAATAATATATATTTCACACCATTTTCATAACTAAATGCAATATTTCAAAATATAACATATATTTTAAAATATATTAAAACTTCATCAATGAAATAGTATAAATAAAACACTAATTTAAAAGACATGTCATAGAACTACACACACTGAGAAATCATCAAAATCAAAAAGGCTGCTCTAAATAGCAAAATCTTTTGGTGATTTCTTCAGCTATTAATTCTTGGCATGCGGCTGAAATATGAAAGGTTAATATTCTGTAATTGAATTGCATGTGATAGGCATTGATTAAAAAAAATTCATGATTGAAAATTATTTTTAAAACTATATCAAATCAGCAAGTTGAGTTGCAGTTTTCAAACATTACATTTGGAAGTAAAATTTTTTTTCTTTTTTCAACAGTATAAAAAATTGCAATTGTGTGATGTCTAGAAATTATAAAAATAAAATTTATTGGTTAATTTGTTGCCACCATCAAAATGACATCAGCATTACTCACAAGTTTTACTCATCAACGTTAATTTATACTTTTAAAGCTTTACATTTGCGGAAAAAAAATTCCTTTTTAACATAAAATTCTTTTACAAATCATCCAATAAATAAAACAAAATCGTGTCTGTTTTTGTTTTATAATCTAGATTTAGGGTTACATATAGTTTAAATGTTATAGTCACAACTTGTTTAAACAATTATAAATCCAGGTGAGTTTTGTTACAGATGAGGTTGAAGCTACCGCAAGTTTATATTGTATGTTCGCAACAGCCAAATCATGTTTTTTTGTATTTGTTTATTGAAGTTGTGATGGTAACATTTCAACAGTTATGCAACTGTTAAACTGAATAACCCTCCATTGAAGATTATCTTTCAAAATAATTTATGAGTAATAGGAAATAATATATAAGAAATAGGAAATCACAATTTTGCAAGTTAACAGTATTTAATTTATAACCACTTTTTCTTGATATTCACAAATTATGGAAACTGTGAATATGCAATTGTGAGCAAGCATTTCAATTCAATTGTATGTAATACCAAACCTCATGATCCAATGTAATATATGAGGGTTTTACAAGCCATAGAAGTTTGAAAACTGGTGGGTTAATGCTTAAGGCCCTACTTCAGTCACGCGAAAAGACCCGTTCGCTAATGCTATTCCTATGGAAGAAATTTATAAAGATATCTCAGTCGCATTTCAATATTTTTAAATGATTTCTTTTGCATTGAATAGTTGAGATCGATCTGTATGCAGGCCGTTGTTTACTTTTTCGATTTTGATTGTAGATATTTTTTATGAGGATGCTTTTACTTTCAAAACCGGTTCTGAAAATGAAAGTGTCCTCGTAAGAAATGCCTGTAAACAAAATCGAAAAAGTAAAAAACGGCCTGCATACAGATCGATCTCAACTATTCAATGCAAAAGAAATCATTTAAAAATATTGAAATGCGACCGAGATATCTTTATAAATTTCTTCCATAGGATTAACATTAGCGAACGGGTCTTTCCATTTGACTGAAGTAGCCTCTTAATTATTTAGATTTATTATCCACAAAAATTCATATAAAATCATTAATTGTTTTAGCATAAATCAAAATAAAAAATTAAATATTTTTACCTTTCAACAGCATTCCTGACAAATATCAAAAATATCAACTCAGCTCTATTTAATGATGATGCCACAAGTTCGTCTTCAGACTGATAAGCTAATTCAATGTACGGAAAAATATAATTTTCCAATAGTTCCTCTTTGAAGTATTCAAGATTTGACAAAGTCATCTATAGATAGAATTTATAAACTTTTATTTTCTAAAATATTTTAATATTCACTTTTTTCTTTGGTACTTTTTTTTTACAGGGACATTAGCACAAATGAGAAAACGACAAGATTCAATATGACAAGAAAATCAAAAGCTTATCCAATTGTTTTATTTTTATAAAATAACTATATATGTTCTATATTTAAACCATTTAATGCATAAATTGAGAAAAAAATTATTTAATGTATACATAAATAAGCTAGTGCTCACGTACTCAAATTTACTTTTGACAATGCCGTAAATTAGAACGGTTGAACCTATTTGCCATATGACTAACTTTTTTCCTGTATGTAATTACTTGCATCTTCAGATAGTTTTTTTTCCTTCAGCGTGTAGTTGCCTATTATGATTATTTTCACAACTTTTGGAAATTAAATTTCTTACCTTACTGAATTTACCTTTCTCTTGAAAAAGAAAAAATTATAACACCTTTTACTGTTGCTAAATAGTGAACATCCTGGAAAATTCAGAAATGAAAAAAATGTGAGTTACAGAAAAACAACAGATTAAAAATATTTTCATGGGTCACCGTTTATTTTCTTGATAGTTTGGGTTAATTTTGTAAGATACAGATACGTCCCTGTGAAAAAGAAGTACCTTTTTTCTTTTATTTGGTCATTCAAAGCTCACTATTAACTACAAACATACTTTTAGCAAAGATGCCAGAATCTTTTCTTCACATCTACGATAGTACTGCTTCATTTCAGTTGCTTTACCACTTGCAGTTTTACAGGTTAATCTCTCCAAATTCTTCAAGAGAAGTCCGAGAGATGTGTAAATGTTAACAATTTTTTCAATTTTTGTTTCCAATATCGTCTCGGCATCTTCAAAAAATACCTAATGAGAGGTAAAAGAACCATTCCTTTAAAAAAAACTGCATTTATTGTTTGTGACAAATTTAAGTAAATGAAGCAAATTTTCATCTTTTATAATGTTAAATTTTCATTAAACTAAGATTCATTTTAACATTGTACTTATACCCCATATAGTAGGTGATTCAAAACAAAATGCTGTTGATAGAAACATACTTTCTAGTACAAAATGAAGTATAAGCATTTGTTTGGCCAGAAACTGTATACCAATACCTGTTAAAATAAGAAATGTAATTTTTAAAGGTTGCATGGTCCCTATAAGTTATATTTATAAAGTTTTTCAAGTTATTGTAGTTAGTTCGTATCTTTACAACATTAAAAACTGACTGATGATTTTTTAATGCTAGAAAGCTCCAAAATTTCACAAAGTACAATCATGGAAAAAAAAGTAAACACTCCCTACTAAATCTGCAACAAATTATTTTAGAAGAAAGTTACTGGTACCAAACGATTGGAAATAAAGTGTACTTTTAAATGATGTATATAAAATTTACTTAAGGGGCTATCTACATATGAAAATGAACCCAAAAATTTGTTTTTTTTCAACAACAATACCCAAGATGTCACCATAAATAAATTGTACACCCTTCAATTATCCTTAATCCAAATTTTCATGAAATTCGTATCCGAGAAAATAATTATTTTAAAATGCACCTATCTTAGGGGTTTTATCCAAACTGAGCTTCTAGGCATAGTTTGAACCGAAGATTTAAAATATATTGTCAAAATTGGGTGTTGCTATGAAATCCAGGGGCAGATTAAGCTTTCAGTTTAGAAGAGAGTATCACTTCTAGGGAGATGCGGTGTAAAATTCATTATTTTCTGCATTCAAGCAAGGGAGGAGGAAGTGGTCATAATTTACGATACACTCCCATTGGGTCTATCCTTGATAAAGTCATTTTAGTAGACAAATAATGCAATTTATTGGATGTACTGTTGTGGGAAAAAAAGCAAACACCTCCTACTAACTCTGCAACAAATTATTGTAGAAGACAGTTACTGGTACCAAGCAATTGGAAATAAAGTCTACTTTTAAATGATGTATATAAAAATTGCTTAGAGGGACATCTAAAAACCAGACCAATTTTGACACCCTAAATAAATTCTACACCTTTCAATTAGCTTATATGCCAATTTTCATGAAATTTGCACTATTAGCTTCAGAGAAATTAATTATTTTAAAATGAGCCTATTTTAGGGTCTGTATCCAAATTGAAGTTCAGTGCTCGGTTGTTTAAATGCTACAGAATGACTATATCACTTCTGTTATTCCTTGCCAACTGGACCCTTTCACTCGCTAACTATGTTTCGACTGTTGCCAGCTCAAATGCTTCTGTAAAATGAGTAAAATATATTTTTTTCAAATTATGCTTTTCTCCACATCATACATGGCCTCATAAACCATCATTTTGATGTTTTTTAATCATAATTCAAAAACTACTTGCAAGAAAAATTTGAAATTGAGAATTTGCATAAAGCAATATAAATAAATAAATAATAAAGCATAATAAATATAAATCTATCAAAAAAAATTGTAGTTTGCAATTCCTATATATATATATATTTTTTCAAATATTAATTTCACAATTCATATTATAAAATTTTAGAAATTACAATTTCAATGTATTTATATTTGAGTTTTTAGGGTTCCATACTTAAAAAGTAAAAACGGAACCATTATAAGATCACTCCTGTGTCTGACCGTCTGTCGGTCACAGCCATTTTAATCGTAAACTACGGAATGTGGAAAGTTCAAATTCGGGGAAGTCATAAAGACCATTGACCACATATTTTCAGATTAATAAACATTCATAAATATATTTAGTAAAAAAGTAGAAGGGCTAATTATGCTACTTGAAAAAAAAAATTTTTTTCTTTGTATATCATGTGGGGTATCCTGTGAAAGCTTTTGTAACGCTGAACTCAAAAATACATTCCTTTTAATTTTAGGTATTATATTTTCAAAGATATTGTCGAAAATGTAGTGCAAAAATATGTCCCACCCCCCCATCTAATTCCGAATCTACTGAAACTAAAATTATGAAAAAATTAGAGGTAGTAAACGTTAATATAAACCTTGCCGGAAAATTATAGCGATTACCCTAGGTCACATAGTTTTTGAGTAATTAGCATTTTTCTGTTATACACAAATTTCGATTTACGGGTATTCAGAAAAATTGTTGAGCATCGCTGAATATACCTATCGTTGCAGAAGAATAAAAGCATTGTTGATAATGATTTTCGAAAAAAATCATCGGTAATTAGTTGAGATATTAACCCTTAAAGGTATGGTCAGTTTGGATATACACAAGGACAGGGCGGCATACTCTATGCCTAGTTAACAACTTTTAATGATATACATGTGTAATATAATGTCCAGTAACAGTATAAAAGCAATAAACATCAAATTGTTAAAAACATACTAATTTAAGTGGTCTCAGGACTCTAAAAAGTGGAAAAAATGAAAAAAAGACCATTTTCAACGTTTAATGTCTTAAAATGTATATGATTTTAAAACACAATTTTAATTGGAATGAAAGATATAAGTATGTTCTTTCGTTTCATGTATTTAAAAAATTGCAAGATACAGAATTAGTATTTATAGGGGGCTCGAAATTGTTAGACATTTGTCGAACAAAAAATTGGCATAACAGTTTACGCGCAGGATTACAAAATAAATATTGCAACTAGAATGAAAATTTTGGTGCTTACTTATACTTCAGATTGTAATAATTTCCCTGAACTTAAATAAATTTGTATTTAAAGCATTTTTATATTTTTAATGCAATGCTGCATTTAGCTAGTACAAAATTTTGAAAATTTCAACAGTAAAATCACCTAAAAAAATATTTTTTTTAACAATAAAAAAGGAAATTTTAGATTCAGTTTATACAGAATAACATGGAATATATGTTTTGAAAATTTCATGAAAGAATATTCAGAAGTTTTTGTTATATTGGAATACTAGAGTAATCCCAGTATGGAGAATTAAAAATAGCAGAGCATATATTAAAAGTGGCAATCTGTGGAAACATTAAGGCTGACTCCCAGTTCTTAACTGTCCATAAGAAATATGTAAAGCTTAATAAAAACTAAAAATGAATGTGAACAAATTGAAATACTGATCTTAAGCTGAAATAGAAAAATGTAGCCATTGTTTGAAAGAGAATAAACCAAGATTTAAAAGAAACAATATATTTATTAACAAGTAAAACAAATAAAAATAAGTAAAAAGATTAAAAACAAAGGCTATTGAAATATAGACGTAACATACACCATCGGCTTTCAAGAGAGACATCGCTTAACACGTAATTAAATAGAGTCCTCTAAGCTAAAGCTTCACATCAACATACCCAACATATCTTATTACTTTAAATAAACAAAAGAAATAAACTGGAGCATCAAATATAATTCCAGAGAAAAGCTTAAAATAAATTTACTTTTAAATTGTATTTTAAAAATATTAACTTTATAAATAAACTATAAATGTATATTGAACTAACTTTACTTCTATTACTTTAGTTTATTACTTTAATCTATTACTTTATTAATTCTATTAAACTTTAAACAAAAACTTGAAAAGATATTACTTTACTTTAAATATATTTACTTTAAGAATGAAATTCATTTACTTTAAATATTAACTGGAAAAATCTATTAAGTAAGTCACATTATAAACCAGCACCGCAAGAAGCCACAAATAGAAATCTGAAAAGGCTTAAATGGTAATGTAAATAAACTCGGGTAATATATTCATAAGTCTTATTAAAAAGAATTAGCTTTATTTAAATGTCACACTCCCCCTCCAGAACAATTAACCTTTCCTCCTTAGGAAATAACTAACATTATCCAATACATCGATTGCTTAACGATTTCAATATCGGCCACCGGCAACTTCAAATCGGCAGTTTAGGTAAATGCCTTCTTACACTGAAGCTCCGTGACTATGAAACAACGTAAGCAAGATAATGGATGTGAAACAATGTTACCGATTATATTGGAACAACTAAAAGTAAAAATGTATCTGGAGAAAAGAGTTAACACTAAAGAAGGAAAAAGATAAAATTCAAATAAAAACCTATTTGTTCAGAAATGTGACACGTGTCTCCGGCCGCCATGCTAAATATCCATTTGTCAAAGTCCTGACCAATTCACCTTACACAACGTAAAGTCATACGGCTTACCTATATGGCGAAGATAATCAGACTTTAAAACATCACGATATCATTTTCCTGTAAAGGTGATTTAACACTTTCACTTTAAGCAGGCGAGTCGTCAACACTAATCAGATGATGATTTTAAAACTAAGGTGAAGATAAAAACTAATTCAAACATGCTTCATTTCCTTAAGAAATATTTCTGTAACACAAATGTACTTATCCTCCATTTCCCCCAAACATGACCGGCATTTTCTGAGTCATAAGACAACACAGCAGATGATCGGTGAAACGAAGCTACTACACTCACGAGAATGACAGACTATATACTCCGTCCTCAATGAGATGCATATCACTATGCAGCATCATTTCTGGTACGTAACGTCACTTTCGACTTCGGGAAGGATCCAACGGCTAACGTCCAATCACGGGAGAGAAACACAGGAGAAGACAGACAGGCACACCATCTGTCGTCACATGTTAGAATTCCTTAGTACACCACGTGATTTTTGTAAACCGTGTGCTCGGAAATGAATGCCGCGATTGATAAATCGTTTCTGCCGGTAGTTAAAGGAATATGATATTTATAAACAGGAAAAAAGAAAGAAGAACTTGGAGTATCTAATGGACTTATTATATTGATAATGGTAAGTGAAAATAAAATGAAGATACTTACTTCTATTTTTCTTTATAAAGAGATGGCTATTGTAAACAAAGCAGGAATTGTGATATATGAAAAACTAATATGAGATTAAACTAGATGGAAATAAAGATATGAATATAAGTCAGGATTCAGAATGAAGTTATAGAGTGATGAGATTAAGGTATGGACACTAGATATTCCTGTCAGTTTTTGAGGTATCCTGCGCGTTATACCCAAAAGCGCCATTTGGAAAATAATGACTTTAAAGTTTCGGAAACACCGCTTCAGCTATTGAGCGGGTATAATTCTAAAAGCCAAAACTTCTGTTCTAATGGCAATTTCAAGGAAACAATTATATCAAAATATTCAGAAAAGATAGGAGTTTAACATCTAAAAAAATTAAAATTTCTTAAATTTTGAAGCTTTAAGAGTCCTGCGACCACTTAATCCTTTCTGGCACGGAGTAATTCTATTTATAAACCTATGAAATAATGAACTAACACCAGAATTTATAAACGAATTTATTAGAAAATGCGAACTTGCTTATTTTCACGTACATGATAAAAGGAAAATTTTAATTAAATATTCTTGGTGCCATTTGTCTGTTTTGGAATTAAAATTAGGTGTCCGTTTTTTAAGGGCATCGCCCTCGAAATATTTAATTAGAATGAATCGCATAAATACTGTGAGATTTGCGATAGTTTGCATTGATTGTATCTCTCAATACGCCTCGAGTGACTTTAAAAGTTAATTAAACACCTATCTGGAAAAACGAGGCACTGACCAATGTGGCGTTGCAACTTTGAGACCTCAATTCGAAGCGTGCTTAGCACAATGCCAAATTTAAACTTTGAACAAAGGTTTTGTTTTAGATACACTGTAGAAATAAAGGTTATTACTACGCTGAATTTAGTTTCATGAAATGCCAAATGAAGTTTAACTATGCACTGCCTTTATTGTCAGTACTGAATTAAGTTCATCATAAACAGATTAGGATAATATTAAAATAAACAGTCAAGTTCATTACTCGTGCACAGAGGGTTCCGTAGAATAGATATATGAATTTGTAATTGTATTTAAAAAAAAAAAAAAAAAAAAAAAGTTGTTAAAAGAATACTAAGACTTTGTAAAAAACTATACAACGTAGGGTTGAGTATAACTGTATATATTAGAAAAGTGTAATCGAGAATATCATGAAAGTTCAAAGATATATGGAACCTAAATAATATCAAATATAGCTATTCGTATAACTCCTTTTTTAATATTATCCTAATCTGTTTATGATGAACTTAATTCGGTACTGATAATAAAAGCAGTGCATAGTTAAACTTCATTTGGCATTTCATGAAACTAAATTCAGCGTAGTAATAACCTTTATTTCTACAGTGTAGCTAAAACAAAACCTTTGTTCAAAGTTTAAATTTGGCGTTGTGCTAAGCGCGCTTCAAATTGAGGCCTCAAAATTGCAACGCCGCATTGGTCAGTGCCGCGTTTTTCCAGATAGGTGTTTAATTAACTTTTAAAGTCACTCGAGGCCTATTGAGAGATACAATCAATGCAAACTATCGCGAATCCCACAGTATTTATGCAATTCATTCTAATTAAATCTTTCGAGGGCGATGTCCTTAAAAAACGGACACCTAATTTTAATTCCAAAACAGACAAACGGCACCAAGAATATTTAATTAAAATTTTCCTTTTATCATGTACGTGAAAATAAGCAAGTTCGCATTTTCTAATAAATTCGTTTATAAATTCTGGTGTCAGTTCATTATTTCATAAGTTTATAAATAGAATTACTCCGTGCCGGAAAGGATTAAGTGGTCGCAGGACTCTTAAAGCTTCAAAATTTAAGAAATTTTAATTTTTTTATATTTTAAACTCCTATCTTTTCTGAATATTTTAATATAATTGTTTCCTTGAAATTCCCATTAGAACAGAAGTTTTGGCTTTTTTTAGATTTATACCTGCTCAATAGCTGAAGCGGCATTTCCGAAACTTTAAAGTCATTATTTTCCAAATGGCATTTTTGGGGCATGACGCGCAGGATACCTCAAAAACTTCTTAATATTATTTCATGTAATATTCAAAACATATATTTCATGTTAGTCTGTATAAAACTGAACCTAAAACTTCCTTTTTATTGTTCAAAAAAATGTTTTTTTAGGTGATTTTACTGTTGAAATTTTCAAAATTTTGTATTAGCTAAATGCAACATTGCATTAAAAATATAAAAATGCTTTAAATACAAATTTATTTAAGTTCAGGGAAATTATTACAATCTGAAGTATAAGTAAGCACCAAAATTTTCGTTCTAGTTGCAATATTTATTTTGTAATCCTTGCGCGTAAACTGTTATGCCAATTTTTTGTTCGACAAATGTCTAACAGTTTCAAGCCCCCTATAAATACTAATTCTGTATCTTACAATTTTTTAAATACATGAAACGAAAGAACATACATCTTTCATCCCAATTAAAATTGTATTTTAAAATCATATACATTTTAAGACATTAAATGTTGAAAATGGTCTTTTTTTCATTTTTTCCACTTTTTAGAGTCCCAAGACCCCTTAAATTAGTATGTTTTTAACAATTTGACGTTTATTGCTTTTATACTGTTACTGGACATTATATTACACATATATATCATTAACAGTTGTTAACTAGGCATAGAGTACGCTGCCCCTATCCTTGTGTATGTCCAAACTGACCGTACCTCTAAGGGTTAATATGTCGGCAAATTACCGATGATTTTTTTCGAAAATCATTATCAACAGTGCTTTTATTCTTCTGCAACGATAGGTATATTCAGCGATGCTCAACAAATTTTCTGAATGCCCGTAAATCGAAATTTGTGTACAATAGAAAAATGCTAATTACTCAAAAACTATGTGACCTAGGGTAATCACTAATTTTCCGGCAAGATTTATATTAACGTCTACTACCTCTAATTTTTTCACAATTTTAGTTTCAGTAGATTCGGAATTAGATGGGGAACATATTTTTGCGCTACATTTTCAACAATATCTTTGAAAATACAATACCTAAAATTAAAAGAAATGTATTTTTGAGTTCAGCGTTACAAAAGCTTTCACAGGATACACAAAGAAAAGATTTTTTTTTTTTCAAGTAGCATAATTAGCCCCTCTACTTTTTTACTAAATATATTTATGAATGTTTATTAATCTGAAAATATGTGGGTCGATGGTCTTTATTACGTCCCAAATTTGAACTTTCCACGTTCCATAGTTTACGAGTAAAATGGCTGTGACAGACAGACGGACAGACACAGGAGTGATCTTATAGTGGTTCCGTTTTTACTTTTTAAGTACGGAACCCTAAAAAGAGTTATACGAATAGCTATATTTGATATTGTTCCATATATCTCTTTGAACTTTCATGGTATACCCGATTACACTTTTCTAATATATACAGTTATACCCAACCCTACGTAATGTAGTTTTTTAAAAAGTCTTAGTATTCTTTTAGTGTAATTTTTTTTTTTATTTATTTAATACAATTACAAATTCATATATTTATTCTACGGAACCCTCTGTGCGCGAGTAATGCTCGCACTTGACCGTTTATTTAGTATTATAACCAGTGGTGGGATTCAGCCGGTTTGGTAGAACTGGTTGTTAAAATGATACGTCAAATACGAAAATAACATTTACTTTAATGTACTTTCTTTAAATGTTTATCTGCACAACAGCGTTTTCTAAATAAAACACTGTGACATGTTCCGATTTATTTTTTTTAATAAAATAACGTTTCATTCGCAAAAAGAACATATCTTTCTTTCACCAATCCTCTAAGAAGCGAATTCAACTTTAAAAAATGAAATTTTGAAGACATTTGGGATCCAGATCGGCAGCCTAGGCTAACCTTATTTATATGGCATGCTTATGCACCATTACAATAATTACTTATATTCGAATAAAGGTACTTTACTTTATCACGGAATGTTCCCTGTTATCGCTGATCAATAGCTAATAGTTAAATCATTAGATTTAGTGGCATACTTCATGTTGCATTAAAAAAAAATATTATTCTTCATATTTTAGAAATAATTTAAATCGAGGTATTGGGTCGTTCGGAAAGTCCTTTCCATTTGGGAAAATTAACTTGTACCGGAAAATTCTCTCATTTAATTATTAGACATTAATGCCCATGTCTAATAATTAACGGGCAAAATTTTCCGGTACGAATTGATTTTCCCAAACGGAAAGGACTTTCCGAACGACCCAATAGTTATTTTTGTAAATGAAACAAATCTAAATGTAAGATAATTGAGTCTTGTATGTTATGTATTTAGAAATTTTCCATGATCTAACAAATAAAAAAAGTGTATGGGTTAAACTTTCCAATCCATGAAACTTTATATATTGTGCATTTCTAGCATTGTCTGACCCTTTTTTTTTTGTATCAAGAAATTGTAAAAATTCTAAATATCATAACTCGAGAAGTTTTAGTCGTGCAAAAATTTGTCTCACTTGCTATAGCATAGATAATGTTTCTCTAAATATGCTATAGGACCCAAATGACCGCATAAAAATTAACATTTTGTAACTTTTTTCCTAAAGTAAAAACGGTATCCAAGGTAATGAAAGACAATATCTGAATTTTTTTTAATTCGTAGCATTCTAAATTTAATTATTTAGAATTTAGTTCTAATATAAGAAGTGACGCCTTACATACCTAATAACTGATTTTGCCTTAATGACTCTATATTTTGAATGAAATTGCTCGTATTTCTGAAGCACTGCGAACAAGAAGTGTGATCATTATAAAAGATAAAACTTATGATAAAATTTATTAAAACATTTGAAATACTCCAAAAGAAAAAAAGCACATACAAAAGAAAGGCGATAAAGGTTTTATAACTTCAGAAACTTGAAAAAAAAATCAAATTTGTAGAAGATCGTTACGGGAACTTGTTCTTTAAAAAGAATGTAATGAATTGAAAAAATGTTATTCCATTAAATTCTGGCTGTTTAAAACCAATTGGTAACCAATTTGAGTATAGGAATAAGTTAATTTTTTTTTTTCTCCGTCAGATTACTGGAATATAAAATAACGCTTCTCTGGAAAGCAGCTGAAGAACTATTGTTTATATTTAATGATACTTATAATTAACATTAATGGTCCTTGCATTTTTTTTTTTTTTTTACTATATTTTAAATATTTACTATGGAGTTTTTTAAAGTCTTCAAAAAGCTAAAAATATTGTCAGAACAATTGTTGCAAGCTCAGCATGAATGGAAAAGGGGCTTTCAGAGATAAAAAATAATTTGGTCAGAGAAGAGAAGTCGATTAACTATTTCTAACGTATCAAACGTAATGAAGATTAGTCTACTTGGCCAAAAAACCTTTAAAAGAATGTTAAAAAAGAAGGATGCATCCAATATAGTTCGGGTAAAGAATAACACAAGTTATTTAATATTTTAAAACTCTTTTCTATACTATAATCTAAGTTTTCTCTACATCCTTTATTGTTTTATTTAAGTATTAACTATATGAAATAATATAGTACCTTTTTGAATAGCTTTTTAAACTTTTCAGCATCATAAAGATATTTTCAGTACATTATGAATTGCAACCTACAACTTTTTTGATGGATTTAGATTTATTAAGTCCTGCTTTATAGAAATCCAAAATTTTACATTTTTCTTCCAAGTAGTTTTCAAATTATGCCTAAAAAACGGCAAAATGATGGTTTAAGGGGCCGTCTATGATAGAAGGGAGTAGCTATTTTGAAATTTATTCTGCTATCCTGTAATCTTACAGGTTTCATTGACTCCTTGAGTGGCGCTTCAGGTGCCTTGATCAAGAAGGGGGCTCTCTCGGTTAACAATCGAGTACGGAACTTCAATTTGGATACAGCCCTTAAAATACGCTCCTTTTAAAATAAATAATTTCTCGGAAACTTATGGTACGAATTGCATAAAAATTTGTTTTTAGGCTAATTGAAGGGTGTAGAGTTCATTTATGCTGTCAGAATTGTGTACTTCTACACTCTAAAATTGGGAGGAGTGAAAAGTTCACTTTTTGAAAGAGTGACAGGCATTTTTACTCTTTTTGGAGTGAGTTTTATAAAAATACACTCCTTAAAGAGTGAAGTTTTCCACTCTCTAGAAAGGAGTGAGATGTCTCACTCCTAAAAGAAGAGTGACTTACGTGTGCATTGCTTATTAACCAATCAGAGCAGCAAGGCGACGACACCCTTTAAAGATAAGAAAAATGATCACTTTTTCATCCGCCATTTTAAGATTAACAGATTAGGATATCATTAAAATTATTCTTTGGAATACATAAAATGAAGGAAAGTCTTGTTTAATTTTAAGCATTTATCCGTGTAGATATGTGGAATGTCCAGATTATGAGCTAAATAGTTGTATGTTTGTATAGCAAAAGATTGATCGTGGAGTATTCATAAGCGATTGTGATATTTCTTCATGTAGCGATCTGAAATGTAATTGTTTTAAGGGGACCGGGAAAGCCGTATCTCCGCCATGTTAAATTCACCAACTTTATGTACATTTTTCTCAGAAATGGTGAAAGATAGAGGTCTAGATTTTTTAGAGTAGTTTGAATAACATGTTTTACGTATTTTAACAGACTATTTTCGTTCTAAGTAAAATTCAAAATTAATTATTAATTATTTATTGAAAGTCATTTTTGAATTAGCACTTTTTGGTAAGATTTCACTGCCTAAAATAAATAATTCTCAACAAATCATTAAATCCCTGTGTATACAATGTAACATAGTATAAGTATTAAAAAAAATCTGACTTCTTATGTTTAATAGATATTGAAACAAGTTGGAAATTGCTCACCAAACGTGGCAAATGAGGTGCGTTCGTACTATAACTAGTTTTAGAAATATTTTTTTGCACCGCATATTGTACTGAATGTATATTTTAGTGCAATACATAAGTGCATATCCATTTCATTCTGTTCTGAAAGGCTGTAACATCATTAAAATGCACTTAAAATATTTTTTTTCCCATTGGCCGTCATGTAACGGAAAACTTTTGACTGTCCTTGTAATTAAACTATGCATCCGATTTTCCTGAAATTTGAAATGAGTCTATAAAATTTTGCAACAAATATATATTTAAAATTTTAGATCATTCGAAGGCTGTAACATCATTAAAATGTACTTGCAATAATTTATTCCCATTGGCCGTAATGTAACGGAAAACTTTTGACTGTCCCTGTAATTAAACTATACATCCGATTTTTATGAAATTTGAAATGACTCGACAAATGTTTGCGACAATTACTTACTTACACAATGGTGCTACAATCCATGTAGGATTTTGACCTCCCTCAAAATACTTCTCCAGACCTTCCGATCTCTGGCCTTTACTTTATAATTTATAATTTGGTTTTGTGCAAGATCTTTCTCTACCTCTTCTATCCATCTCTTCCTGGGTCTACCAATACTTTTTTTCTCAATTAAATTACCACTATAAATCCCGGTAGCAGAAAGTTCCTGACAGGTGACGTGCATCGCAGATTTTCTTTTCCCTTTTGCAGATTTTTTTTTCCATTGGATCTTTTTCCAACTTTATATTATGTTTAGTTCTTTATTATTTATTACTAAAACTTAAGATTATTATTAATAAAAATGAGTAAAATGCTTAAAAACATTAAAAGTAAATGATTAATTAATTAAAAATTCATTTGTAACATTTTACCTGCAGATTATTTTCAGTCCCTGAAAGATCTGTTGCAGACACTAGGAGAATTTTCTGCTATTGGGCTATAAATCTTCTTTGTGGTTCTCTCATCCCTCATTCTGATTAGATGGCCTAACCATTGCATTCTTCTTATTTTGATAGTATTTATTATATCTTTTTCATTATATAACTGCTCTATCTCCATATTTGTCCTTATACGCCAATGTATTGTCTTCTTTAATAGGTCCAAAAATTTGTCTTAGAATCTTCCTTTCCCAAGTGATAAGTAGCTTTTCATCTTTTTGTGTAGTGGTCCAGGTCTCACGACCATAAATTACTATTGGTTTTATAAAAGTTTTATAAATTTTAAGTTTGGATGTTCGGGATATTAGAGATGATTTTAGAATGTTTCGAAGAGAAAAATAGCATCTATTTCCTGCTGCAAGTCGAGTTTTAATCTCAGCTTCTACCCTATTATCACAGGTGATCATAGATCCTAAATATTTAAATTCTGTTACTTCATTAAATTGTAATTCATTATTTATTGTTAATGTTGCTTTTACCTGTGCTTTCATTCGGTCCATTTTCATGTATTTTGTTTTTTTCTTTATTAATCTCGAGGCCTAGTTTATTCCCTTCAGTGTCTAGTTTATATTTTTAGTACAGGATACTGAAAATAATTCAAATTT
The DNA here is from genome assembly GCA_963932465.1 of Maratus speciosus. Classification (NCBI taxonomy): domain Eukaryota; kingdom Metazoa; phylum Arthropoda; class Arachnida; order Araneae; family Salticidae; genus Maratus; species Maratus speciosus. The sequence continues at coordinate 47,647,003 of OZ010795.1, read as the reverse complement.
ATTTTTTCTGATTTCAATCTGAAAATGTATAGTATGCTGATGTATTTCATCAGCAATTGTTATCCATAGCAATTATATTGTGTGAAAGGTTTTTTTTTAAATGTTGCATGTTATTAAACAAAGCTAAATTTTATTAGTGATGCAAAATTTCCAGATATATCTTCTTCGCGTGTACATTATTGTTACTACGAAAATAATTTTACTCACTTGTGACTAATTATAGAAGACGACACTGACGAATATCTCCGTGAAATTTGCTACACTTTGATGACAAAACCTAACATAAAAAACACATTAAAAAAATATAGAAATCAAGGATCTACGACTCACAAGAGCCAATTTATCGAGATTAACTTCGAAGAAATTACAAGTATTTGTTACCAAAGCAAGAATGCAAGTAGGAGTACTTGACATTCAGTGACTTACTATTCTCACGAGATTAGAGACTTCAGCAATATCTGAGCTCTTCTTACGTGTGGTGTATTTAATATCTGATTACTACTTTAGATCATGGACATGTGTTAATTCTTAAGCTTACATTTCTGCTATTTTTGTATTATCCTTATTGTGTTATACTGTTTTGATGCATTTTCTGATAGAAATTTTGATTAGGATTTTATGTTTGTCATTTTATTAAAGAAATATACGTCCATTTATAGAGAAACATGTTTCATGATTTTTTTTTAATGTGCCAAAACATCAATTAAAAAAAAAATGTTCTTATAAAATTGGAAAGTGTTTCATAATCTATGTGTGGTGTCTCCTTTTCTTTGGATGCTTATACACCAAAAGTCATTCAAACAGCGAACCGGTTGTTAAATTATTTGAATCCCACCACTGATTATAACCACACAAAAAATTATCACATTAGAATTATAATTTTAGGAGCTAATAATAAAAATATGAAAATTTAATTTAACATTAGAAGCTCTAAATTTCGAATGTTTATAATTCAAAAACTTATCATCTAAATGACTTGAAATTTTGCTTCTAGGCATAGTTTGAACCAAAAATTTTAAATATAGTGTTAAAATTGGGTGTTGCCATTGAAAAAAAAAACAGTGAGGCCTGGTTTTGATTTGTAGATGTCCCCCTAAGCACATTTTATAAGTATCATTTAAAAGTAGATTTTATTTCCAATCATTTGGTACCAGTAACTTTCTTCTATTATAATTAGTTGCAGAGTTAGTAGAGGGTGTTTAAATTTTTTCCCCCCACGACTATACTTTAATTCAGTAACTTTTGATAATAAAAGAAGAGAATTTTTACAGTTTTACTTCTTAGAACATGGATAAAAAGTTAAATTTTGTATTTTATATGTATTAGTTGTATGGCAACCCATTGTGTTGTATTTACATTGCATGAGATCTTTCATTTTCTTGAGGGATTGTGCATTTAGGAAAAAGAAATACAACATTAATGTCATTAAATACTAAATTCCATGAAAAAAAATCATATTTACAATGTAAGTTAAACAAAAATTGCAAAAATTATATTTTACAGATTACATGATTTTTGATGCAAAACCTTATTTGTCAAAACTATGTTGTTTAGATTTGGTTTCTAATTTTGGAGCTGATGAATGAAAATACACATTTTGCTGAACTTAAAAAAAATACATTTTTACCTTATAAACCTTTTACTTTTAGTGCTCTTGTGAAAGGTTTTAATTGCCATCTTTCGCAAATAATTAATTTCAAAATGCTTTTTCTTTAAATTCAATTAATAAGAGGGCAATAATTGCCCATCTAAATACATGGAGATTAAATCTTCCTCTTTGATCGAATGTAAAGCTAAAAAAAAAAAATAAATAAATAAATAAATAATAAAATAAAAAAAAAATTCTATAATGTAATGATTTCTAAATGTCAACATGTAGACAGACGATTTTTGTCTGTAGAATAAATTGATTCATGAAGCTTGAATATGTGAAAATATGTTTTATTTCTTTGAATTTTCTTGGAAAATTTAATTTAATTTAGATTTTTTTTTTCCATCTATTTGTTAAAATAATTTCTCTTTTCAATGTCATTGAGAAAATGACCGTCAATAAAAATATAATTCTTTTATTTTTCCTTTTCCCTCTTTTATCTACAAAAATAGAGTAACTAAGCTGCCATCTTTTGATAAACTTTATTAAAAGTTAAAAGAAAAAAAAAATTAACATCTAGGAAGGTAATTCAAATTTTAAATTCTGAGAGCTTACATGACATCCTTGGATATAATTGGTATTAATTTCATTGCACTGCATATTCGAGGAGGAATATTTGTGAATACAGAAAGGCAGATTTTAATATAATAGATACAGCCCCTTGCAAAACTAATGTTATTTCTAAAAGTTATACTTGAAGTTATACTAATATTAGATTTCTATTTTCAGTGGTTCAAGCAATAATCGCCATAACATGTATTTTGAATCACCTGTTATAGTTTTATATATACAAAGTTATTCGAAACAACTGTTCAGTAACTTGTAGGGACGTAAAGCACAAACTATTTTTTGTATAGGAAACAAGGTTTATAATTTATTTATTCAAGCAAAAATACAGGGCATATCACTTAAATCTAGACATATTTTTGTCCATCACATTAATTTTAATGAAGGTATTTTAAGGAAATATTTATAAAATGTGATGTTTATCACAAGAAGGTTTTGGAAGAATACAGTATTTTAGTAGGCGATGCTAATCGTAATGTGAACTACATTCCAAAACAGGATGCCTCTAGTTTAACATTGTTTGGATATGGATGGTGGTCAATTATACACTTCTCATGATATTGTTATTTTTAACACAAAAGAATGTAGGTCTTTTGCAAATTTCATTAAAATATTTTCATTATTGTTAAAATTATGAGCAAAAATCCAGGTTGAAAAGAGATGCCTTAGATGACTGAAGGAATGAAATTGTTTGTTTACCTTCCTTCAAATTAATGAACAGTTCTTCTGAATCATCCTGTATAATATTTAATTATTAAATACATCTTAAATTAATACAGAGTAAAGGGGGATAATTATAGATATATGTTTTATTTATTTATTTATAATGCTACTGTCAAGGTTATAAAACTGGCTCAGGATAAATATATAAAAATAGGAATGATAGCTAATGAATGTAGTTACACCTACAAGAGTTTGTATTTGACCTAAACCAAGAGGGTCACATTACAAAAAAATAAATAAAACATGCATCCCCAATCAACTTCATTTACTCCTATACATATATTAAATACAAGTCAAATTCAAGCGAGGAGTATATATTTAACTTGCTATGAAATTATTTAGAGAGTTGTTCTGAAATTATTTGTTTTGTTACTTAACAGACTGGCACACATTTTATAATATTCATATTACCCAATTTCAAAAATTCAAAACTATACTATTGCTGCAATATTTGTAAACTTTAGGTTAAAGCTTTCTACCACTATTTACTGTAATTTCAGAAAATCTAAAACTGTGATGTTTGACTTTTCAGGGGAGAAAAAAAAATCACATTTGATATAAAAGTTTATTCTTCTAGCTTTATTCTTTCTAGATGTTTTACCTTTTTGCACTGTGATAAACAACTATTTCAGTCAACATTAATACAGGATATTTGGTATAAAGTTATTCAAAAGTAATTGTTTATACTGAGAGGATTACACATGATCAGTGGTCTGTCCAGACTTTTCTCACAGGTCCTGTTTTGTCAAAATGTGAACAGATCTCTATATGCCTATATTTGTGAAAAATCTAATTATAATTTTGTGAATTTAAAATTTTCATTATATTCAAATCCTTGTCTATATCTTTAAAAAACAAGGCTGTTTTTTAGTCATCTGGCCTGAGCTTTCGTCTGAGCCGATTTTGATAGTTATTATTATTTTTTTAAATGAAAGCAGTTTATTTGTATATGTGCTTGCACTTGCTTTTTAAAAAAATAATCCTATTTTTATATTTTAATTTTAAAAGTTCTTTATGAAATTTCTTTATATGGGTGACAATCGGATTACTTCCATTGTTGAAGAGAGAAGGGAAACAAATGGGTGTGGGGGGCGGGGATTACCATATCATTACAGATGCTATTTTTGCATTACAATTAAAAATAACATTAAATATATATATATCAGAAAACGACGCCACAATAGAAAAAAATGCATTTTTACTCATAAAGCTGTTACATTTCAATATTTTTTTCATTCTGCTGATACTGAGATTGAGATGCTCATCTCAGAGGATCTCAGATGAAAATGATGTCATATTAAAAATGAACTCGGTCTTTGATAAAACTAAAAATTTTACTAAAAATGCATCTGAAAGAGTAAATTTCTGGATTTCACTGGTACTCAGATTAGAACCTCAAGTCAAAGAATGCATATATGCACATGCAAAGCTGTAAATGGGAAATGTGCCATCAAGTTTTGGAAAATATTTATTAATAATCTACTGCACATCAAAATATTTAAAAAAATAGTGCATATGAAAAGTATGCAAGTAAATTTTGTAACAGTGAAAGTGACGCTATTTTTAAATTTCCTTGGGGAAAAAAAAAAATGTGTCATAGTGATACAATTTTCATTGATTTTTCATTACATAATACCAAAGATAAAAGCCTCAATTCATAACTTTAGTTCAAAATAATGTTTGTTTTAAGAGTTAGACCAGTCAATATAAGATTGATTATTTTATAAATTCAGTCAATCAGTTCTTTGAAACATTTTCATTCGACAGGTTTAGACTTGTTAGTATAATTTTTAACAACATTTTTTATCTAAAACTACAAGAGGTGTCATTCATCAGCACACAGAAGAAACTATTATAGTTAGAAACTTGGACTCATCTTATACATTCGTAACACATGTTAGGAACTTAATAAGGAAGATTTTTTAAAATTTAATTTGTATAGAGGTAAAACGGATGTCGGAAATAAAGCATATTAGTATTATACTAAAAAATAAATTCATTATACAAATATAATAATTATTATCAGGGATACCCATTATTACTGTCATTCTCAAAAATATTATTTATAAGTGTATTTCTTTTCTCAACTGAAAAGAAAACTTAATAAATAGATGGAGCATAGAAATTTATGGTGACTAAGTTGATTACAACTGTTTAAAAAATATACATTTTGCTAGGGAAAAAAAAAAAAAAAAAAAAGACCGTAAATTATGGGTGCCCCCAATATTAATCTGGTAGTACAGAAAACAATTTTAAATTCAAAATTACCTCACAGGTAGGAATTTCACAGGCATTGTATGAATTAAATTCAAATAAATCACAGTGTGACATAGATTCTATACGTTTATCTACCTCAGCAAAGACATTTTGCACTTGATTTATGAGATTCCTGAATACTGATACTGCCTGTTAAAAAATGTACAAATTTATTATTTATTAAACTTTAAAATAACAAATATAATTAATCTCTCTATTCTAAAAAAAGTAACTACTGTTGTTGTCACCCTAATTAAATTTATTATGCAGTGTACAATGTCTAATCATTTTTTAAATTTATCTAAGTTTTTCAGTTTCTTTATTATTAACTCAACAGCAACTTATTTCAAATTTCAAAAAAATAATTTTTTATTTTACCTATTGTTGCCAAATTAAAAAAGAAACGGCAGATAATATTATTTCCAAACATTTTACAATTGAAAAATATATTTACACAAGAATTAAAAGAGAAAGAAAACCTTAAAATACTATAAGCAAAAAGCATCCAAGAGTGAAAATTATGTCATATTTAAAAAGCTAAAGAAGTAATATTTCCATACTCTTTGCACATAAATATTAAAAGAGAAAGAAAACTCACACATTAAATTATTATGTGCAAAAAGCATTAAACTCATGGGGAAAATTGTCATATTTAAAACTGTTTTCTTATAACTTCTAAAAGAAAATTTCTCTTCTACAGTTCATTCAATATTCAGAGAATTTAAATAAACATAAGGGTTGTCAATTTACACCACAGACTTTTAGTTGTGTGCTTTTTTGCTGATTTGATAATTTTATAACTTAGTTGTTTAAAAAAATATTTAGAAAACGTTGACAAATATTTAATGTTAAAATTTTAATTCAGTAAAATAATAATTAAATTTAACTGATACATTAACTGCACAAATTAAACATTTACTTTGATAAATTGCATTCTTTTTATATAAATTAACATCATTTTAGCAACAATCTGTGTTTAGCTAGCATTTATCTTAGCCAAAGCGTCACACATTCTGCCAATTCTCGCATGCTTTTATTTACTTGTTTTCTGTCTTTTGAATGTGCTATAGACATTATTATAAAAGTCTGGGAAGCAGAGACATTTTTTTTTACTTAGCCATTTAGTACAAGCTGATTTTCAAATGTGTGTTACTTAATCAATCACTAAAACAGCCGCCAGCCATTGCAACAACTCATAAAAATGCATAGTTGGTGAACTATTCCTTTTTTGTGCTAACACTAATTTTGAATCCTAATCCTTACCCTATTTATCCCAGAATCTGCAATAATTAACATTAAATTAGGCAAAGATTTCTATTCGGAAGGAGTGAATGCATCCTTGGGAACAAAAAAATTCCCCAGTTAAAGGGAAATGAATGACATCCAGTTACAGAAAATTGAGACTGGTCATGAAAATATCACTCAATCTTCAATAGTCAGGTAATCTTATTGTAAAACCAAGCAAATTAGCATTGTGATGTTTGGTTGGCAAATGTAGATTGTAGAGGCAGACTAGCAAATACATTACATAAAAACTATTACTAACCTTGTTGACATCTTAAATTAACAAATTTTTAATTATGTATTCACATGTAGTGTTTATATTTTATACATTTCATACAGATATTTTGTACAGTTTTCAATGCTTCGCAGGACTTAATTTGCACCAGAGCTCAGCTCCGGTACTTCTTTGCTTTTAGTAAATATTTAAATATTGGTCAGAATTCATCGGAGTTCATAAATACAGGACTCTGGAGCCCAGTGCGATGGCACTTTTTTTGTATTATAAACGCTGCCCATTTTAAGGCACACTTACGGAGTCACTTTCATTTGTAAATAGATGTAATTGCCATGCATTGTCATTCTGATAGAAAGCAACTGAGCAGTGTTTCCCCTTTTTCTATAAAAGCATCAAATCTTTTCGATAACTGTGTCGAATTTTTAATTGAATCTGATTTTCAAGGACTCACCAGAAAAGATTGTTATGTGGAAGGAATTGATTATAGTGCAAGATGTTTATTTTTTATAGGAAATTGAAAAACGTTGTTCCATTCTTCAGCATATAAATATTAATTTCTGTAAATTTCATTCATTTTTTCCTAAAAATGCATAGCTGACGAACTATTCCTTTTTTGTGTTAACACTAATTTCGAATCATAATCCCTACCTTATGTAATCCCAGAATTCTGCAGTTAATTAACATTAAAATTAGACAAAGATTTCTATTCAGAAGGAGTGATGATTAAAAAGTGGAATAGTTGGCAGCTAAGTATATGCTCATCGATATATTTAAAATTTTAATTTTGCTAAAGAAAAAAAAAGAAATAAATTGCAAATAATGTATGAAATATAAATATGTAGATTGGAGTGACAGGGGAGAGGTACTATAGTTGTTGGAACAGCAGGCTCCGGTGTTTTTTTAAAATAAAAAATTAAGCCCTGATGCTTTGTGTTCAGAATTATAGAATAAAACTCTTATGTAGAACATCTCAGGTCTCAAGCATTTTGCATAACAGATCATATACTTGTTATTTTAATCTCATGAAAATATCAAATGCCAAATTAATATGTGCTATTTTGATTTTTTTTTTTTTTGAAAAATTAAGATCAGCAAATTATTATTACTTTTAATTATTAGTTTAACAATTTTTTGTATTATATTTTATTATACCGAATTTAGTTGTTTTGAATTTGAAAATGAACAAAAAGCAGTAGGCTTATATTGCATTATTATTACTATTATTCTAAATATAAAATAAGTTGATGTTAATTGAAATTCTGCCATACTTTACGAGTTTACATATAGTATCCAGATTTGTTTAAATTACATTTAGCACAATAAAGTTATTCACCTCTTCAATTTCAATAAGTTTTGAAAAAATAAACATTTTATTGCATTAAAACCTGTTTAATAGAAACTGGGTTGAACTAAATAAGATCTAAAAACATTAAATTAAAACCGTAACAATCTTGCATAGTGAGCAATTACTGAGATATGTATTTTAAAGTTAAAAATAAAATAAAAATATATTTACTCTTTTCATATTTTTAACAAATTCTGAAATCTCTGATGATTCCCACTGAACACTGTTTTGGCCAAGATCTAATACAGAGCATACATTTTCAGTAGCTATTCCAAGAATAGAAATCTGAAAAAATGAAACTAAAGCATTATACTATCGGATGGCACATGTTTCAGTAATACAGAACATCCCATATACAGTGGAACTTCCCTTTAACAAAGTCTCCCTATTTAACAAAGTTTTCTACTTAAGGAAATTTTCTGCTGAACCTTGGCTTTGGAAACCGTTCACTTGTAAATTAATCTCCATATTATGAAAAATATATTCTATACTAGCTAAAGTAACCCGGCATTGCCCCGAATTTTAAGAATGTTTGTTTTGAAAAACCAATTTCAAAATTTAACATACTACATAAAAAAATAAAACAGTCGAAATTTTGTACACATGAATCAAATGAAAACCCAATATAAAAATGTATAAATTTATATAACAGATGCAAAATAATACAGCTATAAATGAACTTATTTCCATTCATCATTGGAGCAATCATGTTAAAAATATGCCAATATTTCCATAATCGAGTTTTTATCTTGCTTCAATAAAATTTTTCACACTTATAGAAGTTATATTCACCACTCCTTTATATTTCCAATATAATGTAATAGTATTCCATTTTTTTTAATTTGTCAAATTAATTAAATAATTATAATTTTCCACAAGGAAATCATAAAACAGAAAAATTATGATGTAACATTCACTTTTATTTTTAATTCGTCAAACTATTTATTTTATTTTCATTTTTTCATGTGGAAATCTTGCAGTAGAAAAGTTATGATGTAATATTCCCCTTTTTTAAATTCATCAAACCATTTATTTCATTTTTTTCACATGGAAATCTTGCAATAGAAAAGTAATTGTTGTGGCAAGAATTTTATTGTGGATCTTTAATTATTGGCAACAGCTATAACGAAAAGTGTTTAAATTTGATTGGAAATAGCTGTTAAATGGGTGGTTTTTTATTAATAAAAAATTAACTGTAAATTATTTCGATTCCGGATTACTTTAGTTGCCTCGGTCGTATTTTAATACACATGTATGTAACATTTCACAATTCTGGCTTCCAAACTGTGGATTTGTATAGAATTACAGACAGACAAACAAATTTTCATTTTTATATATTGGATAACAAAGTTTATTTTTATTTTGTGCATGATAGAGATCTGCACGGGCCGGGCTCAGGCTGATTTTCACTCACAGAACTCGGTCCGGGCCTGGTCTTCACTCTTTTCGGGCCAAGCCTAACTTATTTTTTCTGTACAGAGCCGTGACTGGTTTCATTCTTAGTCTTCATGGCCCAAAATTTTCCATCCTAATTTTGACACAGTCCGTATGAAAATCATAGTCTCAGCATAGCCTGGTCCATTCAAAGGTCAGTAAAATTAGGCCTGGCTCAAAAATTTTTGCAAAAAATACATACATTTTTAAATCTCCATTATTCCACACTTAAACGTTAAAATTTATTCTTTTCATAGAGTAGGTTTCTCCGTTTATTAAAATATAGTAAAATGTGTGAAAAAGAACCTGCCTAACTTATTTTGCCTATGACAGAACCCTGTTTTAAATTGACAAACGTGTTCATCCATGCATAATTAATATACTAATACGTAAAAAAATATATATAATACATTTACACTCGCCAAGGAGGGAACTTTTCTATAACGCATTTTTTTTTTCTTTTTTATGCAATTCCATCTTAGAAGATTTTACTGTATAGCATTTTACAGATTTTTAACACTTCAATACACTGAATATGGATTAACAATATTAATGATAGCTGAAACATTTACATGCAAGAAATAGAGATTCATTAAAAAAATAAATATCGCAGCCTGCGGCACTTCTATAAATTATAAACAGGAAAAAAAGTTTAAGATAAATATTTTTGGTAAGTATTCCTCGTATGAGACAAATTTTTAACCAAACCGACGTAAAAATCAATGTTTTGTTGAAATTCACCTCGGGCCAAACTTTTAAGTTTTTTACTGGGCCGGGTTCGGGCCGAACTTTTAATTTTTGTATCAGGCAAGGCTGATTTTTTTTTTCTATGAGTCAGACTGGGCTCGGGCCTGGAAATAGTGCATGTACAGCATTCAAATGGAGAGGTTGCTGTTGCGATAGATGTAAGAATTTATTTCAGCAGATTGTATGAAAGTGAAGTTATTTATTTAATCATTTATATTCTTCTTTGTGATAAACAAAGTAATTTTTTTCCCATTACTAAGATAAACACTTGCTATCGCTACAATCTCACACAGACATCCTGGTGCTGACAGTGGGGACAATGAGATACAATAAGAAAGAGATTTGTTTCACGAAAATGTTCAGATACATTGTTCGAATATACAAAAATTTTAATGAACAGTGTTTTTTATAAGAAACCTATACAAAGTATACTTTTTAAAAATGTTCAGGATCTGCAGTACTGAGAAAAGGTACGCTACGCTTCATGTTTTGTTAATCTCTCTTTATTACATGGATGATTTTTTATTTAACTTTTCTCATAAGGATACGTTGCATAAAAAAAAAAAAATCACTCCCCCAATTAAAATACATTTTTCCAATATTTCCATTTTATGTGTATTTTATTAAACAAACTTCATGAATTTAAGTTTATTTCTATTTAAAGAATTTTCTTCATAAGGAAGTGCTTAGGTCTAACTATGAGACTTCGTTAAATGGGAATTTCACTGTATTTTAATCTCCAAGTTGTCAAACAGAAAAATCAAAAATAGTTATTTGACTAGAAATTGTTTCTTTTTTTAATTTATGCTATAAAAGTAAGCTTATGGCGTTGTCTTAATAGGGAAATTAAATCTGAAATTTTCAAACCTAATTTGACATTTTATTTTATTTTTTTAATTTTTTTGGTAAATTTTATCTTAGGAATACCAAACAGAAAATTGTTTGGTCAAGTGGTTTAGGGAATATGAAGGTTTAAAGTTTGGAACTCCTAATGTTAAATTCATTTGTAGTCGTTTCAAAACTGAAATGTGGGTAGTTTTTTAAGCAAAAGTCAAAAACTGCTAGGTGAATAGAATTGTCATTTTGGATTCACACATTTAAAGCTTTTAAAAGTCAACTTCTGTTAAGAAATTCACAGATTATAGTTCATTTTTTTTTTCAAAAGCAATTTCAGAATATATACTTTCGAAATCAATTTGTGAAATATATACAATTTTTTAAAACTAAAATCGATATGTATAAACTTCAAACAGGCAAATTCAAAATTACAACTCATTCTGTCAAGTAGTTTTTGAGTTATGCTTAAAAAAAACTATCCACATTGCAATGTGTTTTGCAAGAACTATAAATGAAGTTAATGTTAGGAGTTCCAAACTTTAAACATTCATAATAACATTAGACATCATTCATCCAGTTGAGTTGCTATTTTCATTTATTTCTGAGACAATTCAGTGATTAAGTATGGAGTGTTCTCTCTCTTTCTTTTTTCTTGGCTGACTGTACCATTTTGCATAAGATGTATTTCGTATCTTTCTATGAATATACTTAATTTCAATAAATAAAATTGTCAATAAAAATGGAATTTTTATTTTTTTAATATGTTCCCCAAAATATATTTAAAAAATTAAAATCAATATAAATATGTATTGTATATGAAGTGTATTATTTACCTCATCTTCATTCAAACATGACATGCTTTTCTTTAAAAGATCTAAAATCATTCTTATTTCATGCCTGTGTTCGTAATAGGATCTTTCCTGTAAATTAAAACTATTTAATAAAATAAACAAACAATAAAATGTAATGTATTTTTTAAATATTAATTTTAATTCAGTCATATTCTAATACAATATTCTAATTACTATTTCTTTCTAATATACATTTTTTATTAGAGTCTGGGAGCCCTACTTTTTGCCCTTTTGTATATTTCACAAATTGATTTCGAAAGTATATATTTTTTGTGCTTTTCTTTCAGGATATTTGAATTTTTTTGGGCTGCCTTATATATTTTCAGTGCTTATTTTAAATTGTTTCATTTTTTTAATTGCCTATATTTTTTAAAGTAAACTATTGAAAATTTTCATTTTCACTAAAAAAAAACTCAAGGAAGACCTAAACTAAAAAACAGAAATTCTGCTTTTTCAGAATTTAATATCGTCCCCAATGAAAAAAAATATATAGATAGATAGTAAAAAAAAAAAAAAAAAAATTCTGTTTTAAGACTTAAAATACACACTTTTATTTATTTTTTAATTATGTCATTTGTATCCACTGAAGAATTCCACATTTGCAATCCAGTCTTAAACAACATCTATAGTAAAGTATTCATAGGATGTGGAATAATACACAAACCCAGCAAAAAGTGATGTTGTAAACTCGACCAAAAAAAAAAAAGAAGTCTACTTAATGATTTATAAGCCTTAATTTGTTTGTAACAATAATAGGGATACTGACAATTAAATATAGTTTATAATAGCTGCATGTTTTATCAGAAATCATTCATTTAGATTTTTTCGAAATTCAAATAATGTTATTACACACAGATTAGTAAAATTGCATTCTTTCAGCTTTTTGATAGGAATTAAGTAAATTGAGAAGAAAAAAATCACACATATATACTATAAAATACATTCTTCTAGTAGACAATAATCTTGGTACAGCACATTTTTTTTTTTTTAATTTTTATGAGAAAATGGCAGTAAAAAGATATAGTAACCTACTATTTTCCCTTTACTTTCTACAGAAATGGAGTACTTCAGTTGCCACCATTACAGAAATGACTTTAAAAACTACAAAAAAATTAATATCTCAAAAATAAATTGAGATGCTGTTTTCAAACAAATTGCATTTAAAAGTACTTTTTTCCCCCTATATGACAGTGTAAAAATTGAAAATCTGTGATGCTTAGAAGTTTTAAAAACTGCAGTAGAGATTAACTGTATTTAACCGTACAATGATACATCTGATTCCTTTTATGGCTGGCTTATGTAATGTAACATTATTTTTTAGGGACGACACTTTAATTGTTGCCATTAAGAAATAGTATATCAAGAGCTAACAAAATTACACGAATAATATGTTTGTGAAACTCAGTTTAAAAGCATATTTTAGTCTGCAGTGACCATTTAACAACATAGACATACATTATATTAAATTTAATGCAATTATTCTAATTGATAAACAACTCATACGAGTTGTAATTTTCCAACTAAGTGAAAAAAATGTTCAGGCCAGGTCCTGGTACAAATCCTGGCCTGGACACTTTTTCACTCACAAGAAAGATCTCCATAAGCACATACTCAGAATTTTTTTTTTAAATACCAAATGTTCTTCTCAATAAAAAATATATATGCCTATTAACAAAAAAAAAAAAAAAAAAAAAATCTGGTGGAACCTTGATATAGTATCTGTAAAAAAATAAATAAAAATTTTGTTTTCTTGGCGATTTATTGCTGGGTGGTGACACTATGAAATTAAAAAATATATACACTTTTATGAGAAATATACTCTTTAAAGAAAACTTTTTTTACTCTTCATATTAAACTAGTTTAAGCAACTTTTAATTAAATAAATACACTTTTATAACTACAGATTTGTCATATACATTTATATGTATCTATAATGAAATTTAATGATTGTTTAACACCGGTTTAGAACAAAATTTAAATGGATTAAAATTTATTCAAACTCAAAATTAAGATTCTGAGCACTGTCCATTTGACTTGGATAGTGTTAGTGTCAGAGACAACAACAGAATAGTATTGTTGCTATGGAAACAATGACTTATCCATTAGTTACTTTTAAAATACACTTAAAACTTACCCAGCTAGTGAAACTGTGGAAAATTAAATAGCTTCAGCAACACACAAATTTTATATATTATATAAGCTAATTAAAAAAATAATAAAATGTTTCATCATTTAAGTTTAAATTAATTAAGTATTGCACATTTAAATACTCATTTAACTAGCCTTTTCCAATTGCATAAACATTACTTACATTTGGCAAGGAAAAGGTATTGCTTGCCAAACTGCATGGAGTGTTCATCATTTCATGTCAAATGCTCCAAAGTATTTTTTTGTTTTTGTTTTTGTTTAGTTTCAACAAAATATTCTGAATACGCACTTTAAGGAGACCTCCTGTCAGTTGGAAAATTGCAACTCATATAGACATGCATTGTTTCATTCCTAAACTCAAAAAATGATTCCACATTGATCGTTCAAAACATCAGAACTATTTTATCCTTCTGATCTCCCCCAACCCCCCACCCTCCACATACACACAAATACACTTTCTCCTCTTCCCAATTCCAAGAGTCTATGCACCTTTTTTGTTTATGTTTTTTAGGTAGGAGGGATGTCTCCATTTTGTGAAATCTATTAAATTCTTGTGAAAATAAAATTGTGCAAAGAAAGATGAAATCTTGTTACACAGATTCAAACCAAATATTTATTAAAAATAACTTTTTCAGGTCCTCTTGCCAAAGTTTTCCTTTCTGGTGAACTTTTTTTGTTTACAAATTGTACATTTCAAACACAGTAGACTCCCTTAAATCCGCGACCATAAAATCCACGAACGCCTAAAATCCGCGTATTTTTTTTCAGATGTAAACAATGAAATTTACAGTTAAGTTGCAGGAACAAAATTCAAGATGGCGCCGAAATCAGTGACTACCACAATGTTTTTTTTGCTAAATTTTTTGTTAATCATTCTCTTTTGGCTATTACAGCTGATTTATTACTAAATAAATTTACATTACTTTTGATTTTGATATAAATTAGCATATCTATATCAAAAATTCCAGGGTTCGAAATGGAAAAATCCACGAACAGGAACGCTATTTTTAAATTATTGTTCGCGGAATTTTTTTTTTCTTAATTATGGGCAAATTTATTTCTAAACATACAAAGTACACTGGTGTCCAAAATTAAGGACCAGTCACAAAATGCTAATTTTTAAGTAAGCGAATACTCAAAAGGAAATAATATAATTCGAATAATTACTATCACTACAGTACAGCTGGTCCATATAGCATATCATTCATGTCACACATGGTCACAAGTGTCACAGTCACTACGGTAAAACAAAAAAGAGGAAATTCCACACGTCTCATTATGAATCTCAAATGATCACCATATGTAACTCCACTGAGAAGTCAATGTGTCTGCAGCTTTGTGACGAGTCACCAGGTGATTTTACCATGTAGTTACATTGTGACTCTCATGTGACTGTCATTTTTAGACTCAATTTTAAAGTTACCATGAACGTTGCATTATGATAAATCATCAAATAATATCACATTATAGTCACATGGCGACTTTTCTCAAAAGAGCACAATGGTGACTTCACAGTAGTCTCTCTGCCATTTGAAAGTCATCATGTGACTTTAATGTGACATGATTTGGTAACTTATCACAATGCAGCGTTCATGATGACTTTGAAATTGAGTCTACCAATGCCAGTCACATGAAAGTCACAATATAACTACATTGTAAAGTCACACAGTGACTCATCACAAAGCAGCAGTCACAGCGTGTCTCAGTGGAGTCACATATAGTGATCATTTGAGACTCATAATGAGATATGTATGGAATTTCCTATTTTTTTTTTTGCTTCACAGTAGTGACTGTGACACTTGTGACCGTGTGTGACATGAATGAGATGTTATATGGACTAGCTGTACTGTAGAGATAGTAATTATTCGAATTATATTATTTCCTTTTGAGTATTTGCGTACTTGAAAATTAGCATTTTGTGATTGGTCTTTAATTTTGGACACCAGTGTAGTACAAGAAAAGCATTCAACACTCTAATTAACAATGAAAAAAGTTACAGTGAGCGCAATGAGCTATATATACTGATATTAGCATTAACACTGTTCTCCTTGCTACCACTAGATGGCAGCATAGGACTTTTGGAATCGAATTGAATCGATTTCATTCGTAATATTTAATATTTTTCTAAATTTCTATTTTACATAATTATTTTAATGATTACTTACTATTAAACTAATAAATTATTTTAATATTTTACTTATTTTAATGTTTCACTTTATTGTAAGCATTCATTATAATTTCCCTTCCTTAACTACCAATCAAATTAATGTTTCAAAATTGTAAACAAATCAATGACCAGAAATCTGCAAAATTCTAAAATCCGCACAACCTCTGGTCCTAAGCTGTGTGGATTTGAGGGAGTCTACTGTACTAACAAATTAAAAATAATTAATGAAGAGCTTGTTATTATGAAATGGAATTTTGAAAGGGCTTCTTTCATTAAAAAGAATTTTGTGCACTTTTTTGTTAGCTGGGTGTAAATAGCAGTTTTTATTTTTCACGTGTTTTAAGTTGGAAACAATGCTTAATGTTGAAATAAATTGTTTTTGTTTGTGGTATTATTTCTTTCTTTTCTTTTTTGTATTTAAATGAAATGATGTATTCTAAATGTATGTAACATACGTATTTAAAAAAATGAGTGAAAAGTTTATATTTTATATAAAATTAATGCAATATGAATATTGGCAATGGGAACAATATTTGGTGATTTATCTCCTGCGGCCAGCTAATATGTATAAATGTTTAAATGTATTTTATGAAAAGGCCTTTTTTATTAAATGGAATTTTGTGAAGAAGCCAGTTTTTTCCTGGATCAAGCCTTGAATTTGTCAAATTTAAGAAGACAAAGGATCCTTTTTTTTCTTTTCTTTTCTTCTGTTGTTGACAGTTGAAATAGTTTACATTACACTTCATTATATACATTTAAAGAGATCAATTGTCAGGTTTAAGGTCCCTGCCCACAAACTTGATACTGCTTTCCTCCCCTTATGTAAACTGGTGTTTCCCCCCCACATTTAAAAAAGAGTAAGATGCTGCTGGTAATAAAAAAAAGTAATTGTTTTTTTCCTAAGTCTCTCTCAATAATTAACATTATGACAATAAGTCAGTTTTTACTTTGCAAGGATTTTTTTAATGCAAAAGGCAGCAAGGGTGCCAGTTTTTGAATGAAAGGCAAGAAAGTTGCTATTTTTTTTTTTTTTTTTTTTAACTAAATGGCAAACAGGGTGCAGTACCCTTCTGAAACTGCCTGGGAAAAACTCTATATATGCAGTAAGATAAAATAATTTTAATCTTGCATGTAACTTAAACCTTTTTAGAAAAATTGACCATAAACTAAATTATTGTAAATATATTTCATTGAATATATCAAAAAAAGATTCTGAGGAACATTTACAAACTATATAAAAAATGTCAAATTTATATAAGAAAATAAGTATACAGTGATATTATATATTCATAATAACAATGAAACTAAAGTAAATGCATTTTAGATTCCACACTTGACAATCTTAAAATATATATATATCGATCTGTAGTCACAGCTTGCTATAACATAAAATAAAAGTAAATTGTTAAATTTTACTGCAATCTGGCTTCTACCAAAAACAATGTTCATTTAATACTGTTTGTGAGTTTATGAACAATTGCTAAAATAGTTCCTTTTCTCATATTTTAATGATAATGTCACATACAAATAACAAGTAGAAAGTATATACTAAAGTACACAAAGTGACTGGGATAATAAACCCATTGCTGAGTTGGTTAGATTCACAAATAAAAAGTAAAAAGGATAAAAAATATTCAAAGATAAACCTCAGAAAATATTCAAATTCATAAAAAAAACCTAAGATCAATATAGAACTTTTAAAATCATCTTTTACATCACTACCAGTTTACAGTAGTATATGCCTCATATCTTAAGTATTTTTTCAAAAACTCTGTATATGCTCATCTATATATGTATAAAAGAGTTTGTCCTGACTGACTCATAATCAACACACAGCCCGAACTACTGAAACTAGAAGCATGAAAATTGAGGGGAAAATACTTCTTATGACATAAGTGAGAAAGGATTTTTGAAAATTCCTCACCTAAGAGGGTTAAGGGGGGGGGGGGTCGAAAATTATAAAATACTTGGCATGCCTCAGCAGTCGTTTTAGGTACAAGCATGAAATTCCAGAAAATAAATCTGCTAAAAAAGTAATTAAACACATATTTCAATAATTTTAGAAATCCCCACCATAAGGGGGTTTAATGGGGGTGGGGCGGAGGGGGTAAAAAATATTGGAATATTTGGCCATGTCTCAGCAACAGTTTTAGGTAGAAGCATGAAATCCTACAGAAATACCTGTTTATTACATTTCGGTAATTAAAAAAATACATCTATATAAAATGCCCTGACAGAAACCTACCTGCAGAATAACATTCTTGACGAACACTGGTATCTCAAATCCAAAATATTCAAACAGCTTTGTTTCAATTGAAATGTCTTCCAGGTAAATCGGAAAGTTGACTTGATATGCTAAAACTCTTTGTGGATCATCTGAAATATATATAATAAATAGTGTATGATTTTTAAATTTTAGAATAGATTTGATTTTCCCCAATCAATGTTATCAATATTCAACATGATAATAGCTATGACATGCTCATTTCAACACAAGATAAACAATTTATTTAACTTTTTGTGTATCAGTGTGTATTTGTGTTTAGCAGTATAAAATTTTTTAAATATCACTCACTGTTTTTGAACTCAAATATTCATCTTATTTAATCGCATAATTCTGTGATTAAATAAGGCAAAGATTATAACTGTTTGGAAAAAATTCAAAAATCTACTAAATTGGCAACACGGCTCTTCAGTGCCATATTTTTCTTATATGCAATCTCAAATCCATATTTATTGTGCTTCTTAATATATCTTTTAAAAATTAGGATTGCAAAGATAAGTACATTAAACATATTTGTAACCAAATTTCTATTTTCACTTTATTTTTTATGAAAATAGCATATGAACTAATTTGAGTTATGATGTTATGTTTACTGATGTATCTATTTATTAAATTAAAATAACATTAAAATGCCAATGAGATATTAACATTTTTATTAAGAGTTTGATGGGTTAAATTAACTGAAATTCTGAAATTATATACAATATATCAGAATAAACATTCATATTTTAGGAAAGTTTGATATTGGAGTTACATTAAACTTTTAAACATAGTTTGAAATATA
Organism: Maratus speciosus; assembly: GCA_963932465.1. Taxonomy (NCBI): domain Eukaryota; kingdom Metazoa; phylum Arthropoda; class Arachnida; order Araneae; family Salticidae; genus Maratus; species Maratus speciosus. The sequence goes on along the minus strand of OZ010795.1, from coordinate 47,627,690 downwards.
TAAAATATTTTTGAATAATTTAAAATGTGGTAAAAGATTAATTTTTTAATCTTGAAAAAATATCATGCATTTTTTTTTTATTATTTAAAATGAGTACCTACAATTGATTTATAAATAAGACAATTTAAAGTATTAAAATGATAAAAATGAAATCAAAATTGGCATTTAAGTTTCACACAGCAGACTATCATTTAAATTAATATTAATTAGACAGACAGACATACATATATCCACACATACATATAAAAACTAGCTTTATCTACCTGCTGCCAAAATATACAAATAAACAAATGATGCAACAAATCACCGCTTAAATGAATATACAACAATCTTTTGCTTATTTTTAAGAGCAATACAGAAATGTAATTTTACAATAGATGTAAATATTAGGATAAGTTGTTTAACAGAAAAAAAAGAGCCATGTTATGGCATAATAGGGTGAAAATTTTAAAACATATTTACTAAATTAATTTAAATCTTACAATATTGAAAGAGCTATCAGAAATTTCATGAATTTAGCCACGAATTAATTAATACATAGTAATATATTTTAGTTTATAGGTTTTGGCTTACACTGAAATTTTAATCTATTTTATTTACTTGCAAACTTAGGAAAAGGAAAACAAAATATTTTTATAAAAATGTTTTAATTAATGTTAACACCAAGACTGTTTTTTTTTTAGGTAAAGCATGATTTAGATTAAATAATAATAGTTCAAGGTCTATGACCCCAACACATATTCATCAAAAGTTTAAGGCCTTGAGGTCTTTTAAATTAATATAAACTCATTGCTTAATTTAAAAAAAAAAATGAATGACTAATGAATATTTATGATATTTAATTTACAGAGAGAACTTAATCTAAATTAATATTAAAAAAGGCAATACTGTAAAAATTAAATTAAATTAGACTGTTCTAGCAATACATTAAGAACATGCATGCAGTGCAGTTTTAAATAGTAAGAAAATATCTGACTTGTCTCAGAACTTGCTGCTTGTTCACAAATTTTTAGGACATTTTCTTGGAGAAATTTATTTAGTCTCTCAGTAACAGTTATTTTCCAAGAATTGTACTTTTCAAATTTATATTCTTTTAAAAGTGTCTCAGTCTTTTGAAATCGCTCCATTACCTATGAAATTTCCATAAAATTATATTTGCAGTTTCTTTTAAAATTAAATGTATTACATTAATGTATATTAATTAACATACTAAGGAACTTTTAAAAATATTCCATTATTTTAATCGTTCTTATCAACAACTTAACAATCCAACACTAGAAATTGCTTTTAAAACTAAATGGTTTGACAATTATTTAAATCATTAAAAAAAATTTTTTATATAAAAAAAAAAAGTTTTATAGATAAAAAAAAAATAATAATCAAGATTGTTATATAACACTGGAACAGCAATTATAATTTCAATACAAGCAAAATTTCTAAATTAAATATATAGTATTTTAATACATGGAAATTATTCCAGAGAGAAACATTCGCCTTGCATACAATATTTCAAATGAAAAACAAATTTCAAAGTGATTGCTTAAAAGGCACAAAGGCCAACATAGTGAAAAAGATGCCAAGCCGGGACTCGAACCCGGGCCATCAGTATAGCGCACTGACGTTCTACCGACTAAACCACTTGGAACGATACCTAGCTCGGAAAATTTCTCACTATTATATGTTGGCAAGGCTACAAACGTAGCACAAGATGGAATATTTATCGTGAGCCACCGACCTGGGGCGAGCACGAAACATAATTAAATCCAGCATCGATAGAATCTATTTTAATACATGGAAATTATTCCACAGAGAAACATTCGCCTTGCATACAATATTTCAAATGAAAAACAAATTTCAAAGTGATTGCTTAAAAGGCACAAAAGCCAACATAGTGAAAAAGATGCCAAGCCGGGACTCGAACCCGGGCCATCAGTATAGCGCACTGACGTTCTACCGACTAAACCACTTGGAATGATACCTAGCTCGGAAAATTTCTCACTATTATATGTTGGCAAGGCTACAAATGTAGCACAAGATGGAATATTTATCGTGAGCCACCGACCTGGGGCGAGCATGAAACATAATTAAATCCAGCATCGATAGAAACTATTTTAATACATGGAAATTATTCCAGAGAGAAACATTCGCCTTGCATACAATATTTCAAATGAAAAACAAATTTCAAAGTGATTGCTTAAAAGGCACAAAGGCCAACATATTGAAAAAGATGCCAAGCCGGGACTCGAACCCGGGCCATCAGTATAGTAATTATTCCATGTTTCTCTCTGGAATAATTTCCATGTATTAAAATAGTTTCTATCGATGCTGGATTTAGTTATGTTCCGTGCTCGCCCCAGGTCGGTGGCTCACGATAAATATTCCATCTTGTGCTACATTTGTAGCCTTGCCAACATATAATAGTGAGAAATTTTCCGAGCTAGGTATCGTTCCAAGTGGTTTAGTCGGTAGAACGTCAGTGCGCTATACTGATGGCCCGGGTTCGAGTCCCGGCTTGGCATCTTTTTCACTATGTTGGCCTTTGTGCCTTTTAAGCAATCACTTTGAAATTTGTTTTTCATTTGAAATAAATATATAGTAAACAAACTAACTTAGAGAAATGTAAAAAAAAAAAAAATACACTAGAAAATTCCTAGAGTGCTGACCAGTCTCAGTAAAAAGAAATAAAGACTGCAATTGTTTCTTTCGTGTATCATAATTGATAGTGAGAGGGTGCTGCAAGCACTCTGGACTGAAAGGGGCACGGGCGAGAATTCCCCGCCAGATGATGATGATATGTGTTCTTAGACGTAAGCACAGTGCATCAACCGCTGCCAGTCCCTTTTGAATATTTATGTAAATAATAAATGTTTTTGTTAAGTTTTGGAAATCTGGACAATCCATCGAGTACGAAACACAATTCATTTAGTATTTTAAAGTATTTTATACAGTCCACACTGAAGCTATCGCAGACAGCAATCATTTATGAATTGACTGACCGGCCGACTGAGAAGAAATTGGCAAGAAAAAAAAATGCCAGACTTCTCTAAAATGAAGTCGACTGAGCCCTAACAAAAGGCCCATCTCAAGACATATTCTAAGGTTTTCTTATGAAAGTTAAACAGTATATAAGATCAAAAACTATGCATAGCAATTTAACTGTCTTTTGAAGGCCATAGCCTTGACTAGATTGTGGTGTGCAGTCTCCAATCATCTTTTAAATGACTATATTTTCAATTTTTTTTTAAATTTTTTATTCAAAATTTCATTATTTTAACAGAGAATTAATCCATATTTTGAAATAGCTAATTTTTATGTACTGTTGCCATAATTTTAAAAGCCGAAAATAATGTTTCCAGACAATGGTATTTTCAATTGCCTTATAATTCATTTATTCATGAATATTGAAAATGAAAGAAAAATTTAAAATAATTAAATTATTATCTGTGAAAAGCATTTGATGGTAAAAATTATGTCATATTAAAACGATGTGTGCATTTTTATATGTTGAGGTTTTTTTTTTACTTTTTTTTATGATACACAGAGCATGGCTCTAAACGAAAGTTTTTAATAAAAAAAATATGTCATGACTTTTTTTTTTTTTACTTAATTTTGATTTAAAAGATTATTTGAAACATTTAGTATTTTTTATTTTCAATATCATTAATTAACTTTTTCTTTCCTGCTGCTATATTTTGAAAAGAAACCAAGCAAGAATAAATATATTTTGCTATCAATACACTATTTTTTAACATTAATTATATGGTTTTTATATGTGACAGTTGCAACAGGTCAGCACAGTCGGAAAGTTTTTGGAGGGGGGATACTTTATTAAATTAAAAGCACATTTAATGTTTATACACCTCACTGAGTACATTTCCTAAAATAATGTATATCTTTAAATGTTTAATGGGTATCAGCAGTATTGCAGGTTTTTTTCCGTTTTTAAAATAGAGCAAATTAGCACGTTTTTAGAGACTGCAGATTCTGGATGGGGGTGGGGAAGCATAGTTCATAGGCTGCAGAGCTCCTTAGTAAGAAATATACAAAAAATATATATAAAAAAAATTCAACTTTTTCTAATTTTCTGAGATCATTAGGGCAGTAGATACAGCCAAACCTACCTAAAGCGACCATGTTCTGTTACAATAAAAATGGGTCGCTCCGAGAGGTGGTCTCTTAATGGAGATCATGTTTAAATCTAGATTTTAATTTTTGAAAAAAGGTAACAATTAATGTTACTCAAATTTATTTCTCACATTAGGAAAAAATATGAAAATTTAAGTATCAAAGGAAAAGTTAATTACTATAGAGTTAAAAAAAATGAATATATTGACGTTTGCTTTGATTTTGCGGTTTTATCTTTTATAACTTTTATTTCTATGTCTTTTCAAAATTCAGTAAATAAATGCCATTTCTTTTTTTTTTTTTTTTTTTTTTTTTTTTTTTGGATGGGAATAAATAATGACGATTTCATTAATTTATCTATTTCTTTGAGAGTTTCCTGATAGAATAGGGTAGGGGAGTTTATTGGCCGTCATTCTTAATTTGTCATCAGAGTTAAATCCATTGCCTAAAAAGGCACAAAACACTTAAAAGTTACCGGAATAAAAAAAATATCTAAACTTAGTTTAGAAGTTTGATGAATAATGCACTCTCCGGAATTATTTTTCTAGTAAAACCTTCTTCAAGCGACCAGGAAAAAACGGAATATGTTTCATTTTCTTCAAAGAAATGGGTCGCTCATGGAGGGAGTTCAACTAGGATGGTCTCTGAATGGAGGTAAAATTAGTACTGAACCTATGGGAATAAATTTTGTTCCAAGAAAAAATGGTCGTTCAGAGAGGTGGTCGCACAGGGAGGTTTCACTGTATTGTAAAACACATACAAGACTGTTTACATAAATATTTTATATAAAGAGAATTGAAAATTGTAGTCTAATAAATTCAGTAAAGATAGCTTTTAATTGCATTATCAATGAAACAATAGCAGCAATAAAAAAATCTTTATAAGCTTATTATCTTCATGATTTTATTCCTGGCAAACATTCTTTGGATTTGTTTAAATTTTAGAATTAATAAACTTCTGAATGCACTAAAGAGACTTATATATCAAGTAATCGATCAATTGCAATTTAATTCCAGACATAAAGAAGCTGTTGTTTTGACATTTTTTTCTCTATCTATGCCTGCAAATCATTATTTTCGAAATTAATAACATGTAAAACTCAAGTAGAAACCGCTTGTCAGATGATTTCAATTCAGTTTGAATTATGTTAACACTATACAGGCCACATATGTTTTTCTATCATCGGCCATTGTTATCAAGTGTTGTAATCATACAAGATGCATAAGTGCATCAATGACTCTTAACAAAAGTTTTAAAAATGAAGCATAAATCCACCAGCGGCCTGTATAGTTTTAAAAGTAACTAAGTATGAGCCTGATATCAATTATTTGGCATTCAAGATGCAACAGAAATCACATTATTATTACTTTTTTTTTTTTCCATAAACTCCTACATGTATTTCACCCACATTTTAAAAATGCTTTTCAAGTAATTTTGATTCATTATTGTTTGATTTTTTTTTTCAAGAAGGAGGGAATTGACATGCTATGGTCATGTAAAATATATTTTTTTAATGGGTTCACAAATGTGAAAAGGTGTTTGTCATCCTAGCTCTGGAGTAGGCATGCCAAACTTATTTACCACAGAGACCAAATTAAGCACTGAATATAAAGCAACTTTACAAAAAAAAAAAAAAAAAAAACAATAACTGGTCAAGTGCAAATGTTACCCATGCATAGAGGGTTCCGTACAATAAATATATGAATTAGTAACTGGGCATTGCATTATACAAATATATCATTAACCCTCTAAGTGTTTGGGGCGTATTATTCCGTTCACTAAGCTCCAGGTTTCACAGCAATACAAGCAATATTTAAGATAACATAATTCTATAGATTTATGGAATTTTAAATACATTGAAGAATTATTAATACTCTTAAGGATTACATTCATATTTTTAATTGAGTTTTTTTTATAATGTTGAAAGAATCATATTTTATTAGCATTTAAAACAAAATGCAAAGAAAACAACATCACAATTTTACCCTTTTGCAAGACGCTCGGAGGGTTAAAAGTTGTTATCTAGGTTTAAAAGCCGATAGCACATAGAGTAGGCCGCAAGTGTCTTTATGTATGTCTAAACCGTCCATGTTAATATCTTGGTTAATTACTGACAGTTTTTTTTTTTCGAAACTCATTATCAACAATCCTTTTATACTTTTGCAATGATAGGTACTTTCAGCGCTCCTCAACTCTTTTGTTGAATGCTGGCAAATTGAAATTTGTGTGTAATGTAAAAATGTGATTTTCCAAAAAAACGGTGTGACTTAGGATAATCCTAATCACTACAGTTTTCCTGGAAGGTTTAAATTAACTTCTACTACCTCTTTTTCATCACTTTAGTTTCTGTAGATTCGGAAATAGAGGGGAGAGGGAGATGGAACATATTTTTGAATTACATTTTCGATGATATCGCTAAAACATTAATATAACCCAAAATTAAAATAAATGTATTTTTGTGTTCTATGTTATGAATGCTTTCACACAATAGAAAAGCAAGGAAAAGATTTTTTTCTTCAGTTATTATAATTAGCCCCTCTACATTTTTCCTAAGTATATATAATCTATAAATATATATGTGGGTGAATAGCTTTTGTTACTTCAGCCAACTTGAAATTTTCACGTTCCATAGTTTACAAGTCAAATGACTGTGACAGACTGACACAGGAGTGATCTTATAATGGTTCCGTCTTGACTTTTTAAGTATGGAACCCTAAAAATAATTTTTAAAAAAGCAAAAGAGCAAATTAATTTTATTACTATTGTACAGAATGAAATTTCATACTTGCAAAATACAACCTTGTTAAAAAAAATGACAACAACATCAATTAAAGCATACAAAATTCTAAAGCTACCTGAAAAATTTTAAAAGAAATATTAAATAAATAAAATACATCAACTTTTATATTTATGAATTTTCATTACTCTGTAAAATTGAAAATAGCAAGGATGTACAAAAGTGCTCTGCCAGACACTAGTAAAAATACGGTTAGTGAAAGAGTGTTCGTGCAAAGCATATGTTTTACATGAAACATAAAACATTGGGAAAATGCCAAAAGGTTGGCAGTCCACAGATAATTTATCAGCAGGCCACATGTTTCACATATCTGCTCTAGAGAATTAAGTAGAGATCTTATTTCATCGTTATCTTCTTAATTCAGAGCTGCTTAATAAGAAAATTGCTATTACAATAATCTCTTAACATTCGCAAGTTTTGATTATTCGTGAAAAAAAAATTGCAGAACATTTCAACATTCGCGAATACTGAACTTGGTTATTCACAAATTTTATTTTATAAACAATTTTTTTTACAAAGTAAACTCACTTTGTTTTCACAATTCTATGAACTACCTGACACTGAACACCTATCTACTGTATAACTGTATGGTAGTACTGTATAACTGTACCTATCTACTGTATGGCTTTAATTGCAAGAATTTCAGCCCTTTTGTTGAGGGAAAATATAGATCAGTAATTTTTATTATTTTTTATGCAGAATTTTTTTTTTCCAGTTTTCTAAAGTTCCAAATTTTTATTGCAGTTGAAATATTTTCTGCAAAAATTGTTGGTGAATTTTTAAAATATCAAGAACAGCTTGTTGAAAAAGCAATATAATGCAATTCTTCACTGTGGGGAATCTTAAATTTAAAATAGAAATCAAGGCCGCAACTTTTCTTTATATATAAATTCATAAACGAAAGATCTGTTCTGTTGAACAATCGAACATTACTAAATTCTTTCCGCCATCCACTAGCAAATAAATTTTCTACACTATGTTTATAATTATTCAAATTTATTTAAAGTATGTACTTTTATTGTATAATGCTTAATAAATATACTTTTTGAATTTCAACTGCTCTTTTCCATTAAAAAAAATTACAAAACCAATCCACTTTTATGTACGGGAAGATAGTCTCAACATTCGTGATTTTGATATTCGCAAAGATTTCTGCGAACCTAACCCTCGCGAATGTTAAGGGATTACTGTACATGAAAATGTTTTGGAAATATGAAATAAGTAATGTGATAACATAGCAGTCATTGCAAACAAAATAATTTTTAGCACAAGTAAATGTTTGTTTTGTTTGTGTTTATGACGGCCAATTATCAACACGAGGGATATAGGCCCTAAGGGGGGGGGGGGGGGGAGTGCCCTTCGTGGGGGTCTTTCTAAGGGAACCTAACCCGTATTAACGCTTGGAAATCCAAGGTTCGAAGAAAACCACGAAAACAGCACAAGTAAACAAAGAAATTTCTATAACAAAAGGAGTTAAAACAGTTATTTTATATTTGAAATTTTTCACTGAATAGTAAATCAAAAAGAATTCATTGCTCACAGAATTGAAGAAAAAATAATAAGAGAAAGTTAAAAACAAAAGAAAGAAATGACCATTGACAATTTTTTAAGTATAGTGCTTATTTATTTGTGTGAAAAATAAAAGCTATTATATATATTTTTTAAATGTTCTATAACTGTAAAACAGTGATTTCGTTCAGGCATATTTGGACCTTATTAACAAAATTTAACAAAGTGCAAAAATATCTGTATTATGCAAAAATCTATAATTTATACAAATCCTGTTCCCAAAGTGCATAATATAAAGATCTACTTTATACTGATAGGTTGCAGACATAATTGGCCATATTCACAAGGTAATTTAATGACTTGTGAAATGATCTGTATAAGGCAAAAACCTATAATATTAATAATGATAGCTATGAATATTTTAAAGGATTTTTTACTGATTTATTAGTTGTTTCATTAATTAAAATAAAAATTATGCCTTTAAACGGCAATGCCCTGCGATTAAAAGAGAAAAAGACTGAAAAAATATTGCAGTGCATACAATAGATCAGTTTAAACTGAGTTCATAAGCATTTACCAATCGAGGGGGATAATTAAGAAAAATAATGTAAATAAAGTTTTTTATCTGTTTTCATTAATATATTGTAAAATTTATTGTTTAAAATCACTGATAGTTGACACTTTAGTGAGTAGGGATTTTCTAATCTTCTTGTATTTTTTTTTTTTTTTTTTTTTTTTTTTTCGATTTCAATAGCATTATTCTTTTGTTTAGTGGGTGTTACAGTCTAGCAAATAGTTTGGTGATACAGCACATCCCAAAAGTTTATAGACACCAGATTTTTTTTATTTTACAGTTGAAAAAGAGTAGTAAGAATTTCAAAATAATTTATAATTATAAATAATATTACAATAATAATAATACTATATAAAAATAATATCACACAATCACAGACTTTGTGAGAAATATTGAAACTTAAATTTTACTGTCCCAGAAGTTTATAGACAACTCATTTCTTTCCCTTTAACATTCAAATTTTCAAGTCGTTTTTTTTTTTAATCACTTTAAAAACATGATTAGGCATACTTAAAACAAGAGTTTGAAGAAATTGTGTCTTTAAAGAAAACCAACTTCGTTGAATTTGAAACTTTAATGCTTGAACCGTTGCAACTTGACCTCCATCAGCATATACGTCTTTAGCTAATCTTTCTCAGAGGTTCTTGATAGGTATACCCTTAGTTCTTGTTTCTGTACACATCTTTGCCAACATTTACTTTGTGTAATTGGCGTACCTACTGGTGCACATGCCAAGCATGTTTACACCCTTTCAAACCTAAACTAGTCATAGTAGTCACTAGTCAAACTAGTCTATATTCTTATTAACTTTATTCATATTCCATTATACTTCATAAACTTCATTCATTCATTTCAATAATTACGTTTTATGAAAAGATCGTTCTGCTTTATTTATATTTCACACAATAGTAAATATAACTTTCACTTTTATTTAAGAGCCCTTTCTTTATTAAAGATAATAGATTACTTACCTCTTAAATAGACCTGTCTCATTATCTGGTATCACTCATAGTTAATCTTCTTCCTTATTTACTTTTCATAAATCTTTGTATTTCCCGGCACCTGTCTTACATTTCCACAACACACCTCTGTCGGGCACACTCCGATGTCTGACATAATTTAGTTATTCCGATCGCCATCAGGTGGCGTGATCAGCTTGTGTCAGTGATGTCTTCACTTACGTGAATTGACGGAATGACTTATTGACCAATTGTATTACTGGAATTGGTAGGTGTGTTTCGCGGGGTGTGATAGGAGGCTTTTCAATCCGGTGAATCATTTATATACCGGAGTTTCACCATGTAGCAGTAGCTTCATCTGTGTAGTTTGTTTTGTTTATCTGTTACAAGTTGTAACATTATTTCTGGAGGATGTTTCACTCATTTAAATCAGTTTCTCATCAAATATATTAAAGTTTCAGTTTGTCTCTTCAAATATTTAATGAATATGAAATAGTGTTTTATCTTTAAGTTGTTTATCATCTGTAAACATCGATTGTCAGTTGCCGAACTTCCATAAACGATGTTCATGAGGCCATCTGTTTTTAAGGAATTACGTTGTAGCTGTTTAAAGAATGTTTCACTACTGTAAGAGACTGTTCGTTCGGCTTGACATGTTTCCAGTGAAAGGAGAGGATTGGTTTCATCGTGATTCATGTGGAAAGGATGATGGCGTAGTGGTTTACTCTAATGAACGTTGGTACTCCGTTTCATCTGCTCGGTTTGAGAGGGTGCTGTTGATTCTTCCTGATGCTGTAGCGTTTCACTTTTTTTATGGACGTGGTTCGGTAAAGAACATTGCGTCATGGATTGTGAGTGTATTGAATTATGTAAAGAACATTTACGATACGCCATAATGCCTTTCAGGTGGACTATTGATCGGGATGGACTCCAGTACTTTTCTCAGCTGATTGAATCTCTAAAATGCCTTTTACAGATCACTAATAAGCTCTGGTGCATCTTCATTGTTACAATAGTGGTTTATTTGATTTTGTTTTTATTTTATATGTGATCAAAGCAGTTAAGTTTACTTTAATTTAAATCTTGTTTAACAGAATTATTGTGATGTTTAAGTTTAAAATACATTCTGTTTCTAATAGTTATTATTTTACTTTATCAATATATTTTCCTGTTTTTATGTTAATGAACTAATAAATGTTATCGTTGATTTTAATCAGTTGTATGTTTTTATATTCTTTTGATTAAGTTTCTTTAGGTTTTTAATAGAACCATTTAAATACAGGATATCATATTTAAATATTTAATTCTTTTAGGGGTAACAAAATCAGCTAATCGCTTCTATCTGCCTTAAGCAGCTCTGTTATTCTTTAACCCCTTGGATACTACATAAGTAGTATTCAACAGTCCTCTATTAGGTTTAGGTCAGTACTTAAGGTTGGTCAGTCCATAACAGTTACTTGGTTTTGTCTAAACCACTGCATTGTAGAGTTGGACACGTAAATCGAGCAACAGTCTTGCTGGTATATCCATTTGTCCCCACCTAGCAACTTTCCAAATGGAAGTAATTGTACTTCAAGTGTTTTCTGGTAATCTTCGGAACATTGACGGCTTTTTAAAAAAGCAATATCAGTTGTTCCATTATAAGAAAATACTCCCCACACCATGAGTGAACCCTCTCCTTTTTGCTTACTGAAAAAAGTTTGTGGTTCCTTGTAAATATCATGCCAGTAATATGACCAACCATCAGGGCCATCTAAGTTAAACTTCTTTTCATCACTAAAAAGAACACTCAACCATTCATCAGTCCAATTCATGTGATTTCAGACCCAATGAACACGAGCGTCTTTATACCATTTTGTAAACTTTGGCATGCGATGCATTTTGCGATAATCAAGAAATGCACTTGACTGCAGACGTCGATGAACTGTAGATTTTGATACTGCTTTGTAAACTGACCGTACAGAGATATTCTGGGTTGAAATTAATCTCAAAATCTCTCTGTCTTGCCGTTTAGTTGTTTTCTTTGGTCGTCCAGAACATAATTTTGTTTTGAAATTATCACTTTTTGACAGAATTTGGTAAATACAAACCCTGCTGTGCCCAATTTTTCTTGCAATGGCCACAACTTTCCATCCATGAGCCTTTAAACGATAAATTTGCAAAATTTCCTTTTTGGAAAACTGCACATTACGAGGCATCTTTGCAATCAGTTGGAAATGAAAATACAGATTAGCTTTTATATCAGGAAACTATTGCGTCACAAGTACATGACTTTGAAATATGAAAATTTTTGATATCAGTTCTTTAATCAGCTTTTAACACAGGTTGTCTGTATATTTTTGGGGCAGCATTTTTTTGTTTTTATTTTTTTTATATTAAAACTATGACTGTTAAAAGTTGTTTGAGCATTTTATTACTTTTATTTCATCATCATATATTTGCATAACTTATTTTGTCTTTCTTACATGTTTAGTTAGCTCTCAAATCCAAAAAAATGGTTGTCTATAAACTTTTCGGATGCACTGTAGTTTTTACTTTCTTCTATCTTTACAAAAAGAAGGTATTGGATTCATGAAAATTTTCGAATTCTGGTTTTCGATGGATTTACACGTTTTAGGGGTCAGAGAACCTGAAAAACATGTTTTTGCAAAATGTCTGTCTGTGAGTTTGTCTATCTGTGTGAGACACAAATTTTGTGGGTGCTCTATCTCAAGAACTAATAAATGGAATTTAATAAAAATTTATATTCACTTAGTCCCTGATATAAATTGATGCTGATTAGTTTTTGGTGTAAATCACTCAACAGGTGGCGCTGCTATGCGGCATTTTTCATGATTTCCACAAGAGCTCAATCTCTAGAACTAATGCACGGATCTTCATCAAACTTCAGATTCAGTTAGTCCTTGACAGGAATTGACGTTTTATACATTTTGGTGTAAATCGCTCAACAGGTGGTGTTGTTATGGTGCATTTTTGTGATTTCCGAAATAGCCCTATTTCAAGAAATAATGCTTGGATTTTCAACAAACTTCAGATTCAGGTATACCTTGATATGAATTACTGCTGCTTATGTTTTAGGGCAAATCACTCAACAGGTGGTGCTGCTTTGCTGCATTTTTCAGAATTTCCACTATAGCTCTATCTCAATAACTAATGCACGAATTTTCATCAAACTTCAAATTCAGATATACTTTGATATGAATGGGTGCTAAATTAATGCATTTTCTTGCATTATTTAAATGATTTAATTGACGTGATTTATATAGAAGAAAGTTTTGTGATGGCCACAACATACTAGTTTTTTATGGAAAAGGATCAATGGGATATTGGAAAAGTACTGCTCAACACTAAAAAAATTATTCCATGCTTAAGAAGAAAAAAATCATAATGATTTTAATTAGAAAGATGTTAGATGCTAACAAACTATATAAAATAAATCTTATAAATATCCACACTATCTTTGAAGTTGATTTAGGAAGAATTAAAATTTTTTATTTCAACTCAATAAATTCATTAAAAAATTAAAGGTACACATATCTCTGTGCTCTCCCAGGAAAACCCACCGATCCCAGGAATGATCAAATAAAAATTTTAATCATTAGGTTTTTAATAAAAAAAAATAATACTCAACATGCATTATAGCTTAGTGGTTAGGGGGTTGAATTCAGAATTAATTAGGAGAAGTTGTTTTAATACCTTCAGTTTGGGTCTAGAATGAATATGCTATGTTTTCCTCCTCATACTAGGTACGCATTAGGAAATATGTATAGATTTATAATCAAAAAACATGTTTTTTTTTTTAAACACCATAACAATATTGCAAACCTCCATCAAAAACATTGTCAATACAAATGTTGTAGAGCTTAAAATTCTGAGTACAATAAGTACCTACACTTAATATTTTTGTTGAACATTAAGGTCACAATTCTACTTCAAAGTTTTAGCCGCGTGGTGAGGGAGTTGAACTCAGAATTAATTAGGGGAAAACTGGAAATTGTTTTAATCCCTTCAGTTTAGGTCTAAAATGAGCACACTATGATTTCTTCCTCATACTTGTGGCATGTTAGAAAATATGTACTTATTTATTTTCGAAAAACACATTTTTTTATTACCTTAACATTACCTCAAAATAGCTAACTCTATCA